>VZRO01005691.1:913270-1204778 GCA_013397915.1 Daphoenositta chrysoptera
TTTTTTCCCCCGTGTGTGTGTAATGGGGGTTGGGGGGGTGCTGAGTTTTTCCTCTTCGAAGAGGATTTTGCGCCTCCGGGCGCCGGGGATTGGCTTCGCTTAGCAGTGTGCAGTGGGGCAGAAGGGCTTCAAAAGGGCCATTCTTCTGGAGTAGAAAAACTTTCCGCTACCCGCCCGCCCGCGGAGCACATCCCCCTCCGGCCCCCGTGTCCCTCGCCCCGGAGCAGAGCGGGATCCAGCGCTGCCACCGCCGCGGCGGGACGGGAAGGGTCGCTCCAGGGGGATCTGCCTTCGCATCCAGCCTTCTCCCCGGGATAACCCTGACGGGGATCCGGGAGGCTCAGCTGTAAGGATGCGCAGGCAAAGCCCTTCTGCGGCTGCTGCTTCTCCTGCCAGCTGTGGGGGCCCACGTCAGCCCAAAGGCTCATCCTCCGGCCCTGCTGATGTGGGAGATACTGGAGGGCTTCAGCACTTTGCCCCCGAGGTGTCCCTGTGTAGGGAATAAAGCTGCGTTTTGCCTCTTGTCATCAAGGTGTTAAAGAGAGCAGTTCTTGTTTCTTCCTCATAACCTGCACGTGTCTCAGGAATAGCATCAGAACAGCCCTGACTTGAGCCAAGCAGAACAAAACTGGCCAGAGGAGCAGGCAGCTGTTTTCCGGGCTGGAGCCATAATCATGACATCAAAGTAACCAAGTTAACTTGGACACTGTGTCCCTCCCGCCTCTGCTGCAGCAGCTGAGGGCCGAGGCCCAGGGAAGGCAAGGTAAATTGCTTGGAGTGCTTTCTGCCTGCCCTTAACTCTGCATGTGAGCCAGCAGAAGTGGAGGGATCTGTCTGTCCGAATTCTTCAACTTTGCCTCTTAGAGACACCAAGCACAATGCTAATGAGAGAGGGAAAGGGATGCCCCCACTACGTGACTGTTGCCCTTACAACTTCCCAGGAGAAACAGGGACTCAGTCTCTCCTTTAAGGTGTCTGCAGCTGTAATGCCAGAAGGTTTCTGGCTGCTTGGCAGAAATCTTTGGCCTCCCTCTCAGTTTTTAGTACTAGGAGACTGACAAGATTTTGAAATTATAGTCTAGTCATTATGAATTCCTTTTGGTATAGATTGTACTGAGCTACTCAATTTAGAATTGCAGCGGATGTCATAAGGACCTCACTGTGGGGTTCAGTCCTAGTTAATTGGGAAATGGTTTTATGGTCTCATCAGGAAGTTTTTAATGAATTAATTGACAGGGGAATAGTTGTCATTTGTATTTTTAAGTACTTTCCCCTTTCTTCACAACTTAGCTAGACTATTCTTAAATAGTTGTGTGAACAAAAGCTGCCTTGTAGGAACTCAGGTCTGTTCAAAAAAATTGAATTCAGGCTGACACTGGTTTCAAGTGACCCATTTGCTAAGAAAAAAGATTCTGATGCAAAAAGTCATCCAGCAGGCAGCAATTTCCCTGGTCTATCAGTGCAATTATATTTCACCTGTATGTTTTTCAAGGCACATCTGTTGTTGTTATATATGTATTTAGGTACACATACATTTGTGTATGTTTCTTCCCACTGTGGTAGTGTGAGCTGCTGTTGTCAGGGACTGATTTACTTTCTGAGTGTGTTGGTGTACAAATGTTTTCAGGGAGCTGTGGGGAAATGTTTTGTGGCTGTCCTTCCCCAAGAGCTGCAGGTTGCATTGTGTACAGGGATATTTTATGCTCCCCCTTCGCTGCGGGGGCTCTGGCAGTGCTGTCCTGTTTTGTGCTGTGCTTGCAGCCCCCTCCCAACACTCACTGAAGCTGGGCCCCAGCAGGACCTGGATGCACACCAGGCTTGTCCAGGCTCAGCTGAAGCTGTCCTGTGTGTTCAGGAGGAAGCCCAGAGTGGCACTGACCCATGGTCTCTGTGTGGAGGTTTTGGGTACCCATCTGTGATAGAGTTGGGCGTGGGATGGGCTCGGGGTGCAATGCTTCCTTTAGGGTACAGCACACGTAGTTCTGCCTGCACAGGGGTTGCAGAGGACCCCATGGTGCTGTTTGTGGGGATGCTGTGTAATCCCAGTGCCCTGCCTGCACTCCCCCAGCAGCAGCTGCCAGCTTCCTGCTGGAGTTTCCGTGCTGTGGCACGGGGATGCAACACACCTCATGTTCATTCTTATGTGCTCTGTAAGTGCTGCTGTCAAACAACTTTTGCCCAGGCAGAGGGGCAGTGTGAAGAGGATCGTAGTTTGCAGTATCTGTGTGAGTACAGGAAAAATCAAAAATACAGCTCAAAATATTCTAAGTTGTGGTAGGCAGAAAAACTGGAAACTTAAAGCATTGTCACCACCAAGTTTTTCTATTGCAGTGTACCTTATCCTGTCAGCATCATTGTGTTTCCTTGTATCCTTGTTTTGGTAGTGGTGTGGATATAATTGCAGTGCTGCCGGTGGAGGAGAAGGAAGTCCTGAAAGGACTCCTGATTTCTGCACGAGATTGTTCTGGGTGTTTGCAGCTTCTCTCAGGCTTGGCTGTGATTTCATACTGAGTGTGTGCACCACTGAACTGATGGCATTCTGCTCTGAGGGTGAACTCTGTATGCTTGGCCACAGGTACAGTAAGAATAATAAATAATAGTCTGAGTTGTCCAGGTGTAACTCTATCAACATAAATTGTTTTAGATCAGTGCTTATTTTGGCCCATTAAAGATCTCAGGTACTCCCTGGACACCTTGCTCTCCAGATCCACATTCGTATCCAAACATTTGGAGCATGCTCTGCTCATCTGTAGGGACACAGTTCAGATATTCACTAATCCCTCCTGTACCTTGTTTCACTGATGGAGTCAGCAGCAGAGAGAGGGAGCATAGGTGTAGGGAGCCTGGCTTGTCAAGTGACTGATGAGGATGAAATCAGGAGTGTGTCCAGTGTTATATTAAAATACAGGTGGACCTCAGGCTTTCCCTGACTCCAGTGGAGGTGAGTGAGGCCACACAAAGCTGTCCTGCATCTCCACAATCCTGAGCTCTTTCAGTCTGCAAGACAGAGAAGAGTGGCTGCAGCAAAAGTGAGTGCTGGAAAGGGTCTTTGGTTGCACTGAGTGCCAGACAGTCTGGGAATGATCCAAGGAGGTGTTAGCTGGCCCAAGCCAGCCCCCTGCCTGGAATCATTTTGACAGTATAATAAGCCTAGACTATTGAGTCTGTAAATGGGTCCTGGTAGCACTTACCTGCATTGACACATGCTGAGCATCTTTCCACTGGCCCCCAGAAAACTGGAGTAAAAGTTCAAATGAGCTAAAACCTTTCTCAAATCTCTGTTACAAGACACACAAGTGAGATCTCCTGCCTTTTTGCGCCACTGAGAAATGTCATCATCAGTGTGGAAGCTGGCAGGTTTCCTAGCTCACGGAGATACCAAACGTGTTGCTGATGTGTGTCCTGACACTGTAGATTTGGAGTCCCCATAGCTGCCTTAATGCCATGCTATAGACTAGGGGAAAACAGCTAGCAGAGATTTATGTGTGGAGCTAAAAGAGAGACTTGGTTTTAATGGAGAGAAGCAAGTCTCTAGGTGATGTCCATTATGAGCTTTTGGGATACAGATGCTTTTCAGAGCTTACAAAAAATGAAGACTGTTTCTGTCCTGCCCTGGCTTGGAGCGAGATCAGTGTCTTACTTGTTTGAAAGTATTCTGGAGAAAGAGCAAAAAAAATTGGAGGAGGTTGAAAGGTAAGGGAGTTTGAGTGAGTGCCTTGATGCTACAGCTGGTGCTATAATGTGGGGCTGTGAAGGAAAGCAGCATGGGTTTCAACTCGTTTATTATAATGCCAGTTTACTGTTGTCATGCTCTGGACAAAGTGCTCTCCTGGGCTGGACGTTGGTGTAGATCTCAAAGTGTGTGGCACAGAATTTGAGCATGTGCTTGGCTGTATACCTGGGGATTGGCTTTTACGGGAGCATGACGCCTTTAAACAGCTGGTTCAAGCTTCTGTGATTTACGTGGTTGGAAAGACAAAGATGAGCTTCTCATAGGTCCTCCACAGCAGCAGATCCTCAGCAGACTGATGGAGATACAGAGGTGGAGCTGGGAGTAGATGCAAAAGAGCCATGGGCAGACAGGTTTTATATTCTGTGCACAGCAGAAGATCGATACAGCTGAAGGGTCTGGGGCAGGATGAAGCCTGCAAGGTCATCATTGCTCCTGTCAGGTGATTGCCCTAGACAGCAGGGGAAGAGTTAGGTCTCTTATGGACAGCTTTTAGGCAAGATGAGACTCTGCATTAGGTATTGGTTGCAAGATGTTACTTAATGTCATTGACAGGACAAACTGGGCACAGGTGAGGCAGAATAATGATGCTCCTGTATATTTCCAATGCACTGTATTTCCTCCTGGACAAAGTAATTGTAAATATACTGTTGGATTTTCAGCTGAAGTGTTCAGACCTACTTTATAAATGAGGAACTTCTAGAATGGCACATAGTACTGTATTCTGCAGCCATGAACTGATCAAACTACAAACATGCACGAACAGCTGGGTGTCTATCAACCCTTTCACCCTTCTGTTGCATTCTTCCTTTTTGGGTAGCTGTTCCAAGCCTTTTTCTCCTGACTGTTGGAAACTTCTCTCTGAGTTCTGTTCTAATGTTGCCATTGGGCAATTTAGATTAATTTTTTTTTTTTCATTTGTGTGTGTTCCATTTAATTGAAGTTATTTTCCCTCCCCGGCACTTACATCCCCTGGAATTATTTTACAGGCAGTGATGATATTCCCTTTAAGCCTCTGGTTTGCTAAATCAAGCAAGCCCTGTTTTTTCTGTATTTGCTTGTATGACAGGTTGTGGAAAGTGAACTCGGAATTTTTAGGAGTCAGGTTCCCAAGAAGTCAAATTTGAATCTGATTTCATGCTTTTGATGAATGAATATAATAACAAATATATTCTTTTCTACAAGTGAGGCAGTAAAAGCATGGCAGGAGTACCTTAAATTGCCAGTGTTCTTCTGTTCAGTCCAGAATGGGGGAGTATATTAGAAATGGTTTTTTTTCACATCTTGTCACTTGGAGACTTTGCCCAAATGCTGTGTTCATGCAAGAGGGTATAGCTGACAGCCTCTGTCTGTCCCTTGCTGGCAGAGCTGTGGCTCCAAAGAAGAGCTCTCAGGGATGAATGAAGAATGTGCCAACATCATCCCACGAGTGACCAGCATTGCCCATCGCTGCCTTCCTCCCATGGCAGTTGAATCATTATAAAGGAGGAATTTTAATGTAATGATTATGGATGTGGAGCCCAGAGCCAGATGCTCAGTGAGACCCACGGTGAGGAATGACCCCAGTGTCAGTTTCTTCATATTGAGATTGATTCCTAGGGTGCTGAAAACAGCTCCCAAAAAAGATTCATGCAAGGAGGATGCTGGCATTAATACACTTCAGTGAGATGGAGTCTGTATTATGTACACATTACAAGAATATATAATAGTATTAAGAGTATAATGCACTGGATGCTGAGACTGTTTCAGGCTAATCTCTTGCTAGAGCCAGTGAGAATATATTTTGGAAGCGCTGAATAAAAAATGAGGAAAGAAAAATGGGAATTAAAACCAGGAAAAAAAAAATCAGATCAAATTAAAATACTCCCAGAAGTCCCCCGTTTCAAATTTTTGTCTTCTTGATTATATTTAGTACTGTTGGATCATAAAATACTTCACATCCATTCTAGATATTAAACCTCCTCTAATTTTCCTGTAACTGAGTACGACTTTATTCCTTTAACCAGAAGTTTTGAGAGTTTTTTGGTATTTATTTTCTTGTGTATGTGTTTGATTTTTTAAAAAAACCAGTCAACAGCCATAGTGTTTCTTTCTTCTGTATTGCAGTCCATCTCTAGATGTATTTCCTGACTGGATAAAACATAGGCTTTTCATATAGAGAATATGAAATAGGATACATGGGAAACTGTTAATAAGAAGAGCTGTGCTCTGAGAGAAAGCAGTAAGTGAAAGAGAATCTGTGAGGACTAGAAGAAAGGCTTGTCATTGTGTGATTCTGGTCTCTGTGAAAGAGTTTGGGAGACGGTGAGGAGCTTCTGCCACTGACAGGTGGGATATGCAAATCCCATCACAAGGGGAGATTAAGGAGAATAATGGAAGAGCTCTGACAGTTGCAACTGGCATTCATGCAATATCGAGAGGCTATAAACTGTGTAAAGCAATCGGGTTATAGCTTTCAATCTTCTTAATACAGTACTTTATAATAGAAAATGGGCTTCTCCCTTTCCTCATGGCTTCAAATAAGATGTGTGTATTTCCCTAACCTGGTGATCGCGGTGAAGTCAGTCCCGGGGGGGAAGCAAGGAGGTCAGAAGTGCTTAATCCATTCTGGGGGGGTTAGAGACCACTCTGACGCATTCGGATGTGACACAGCTTTACGTCTGAAGGGCTGCAAGGTCAGCACTGGCCTTGCACAATTCACATCCTCTGGGCCTTCCACACTGCGTCAGGGTGAATGCAACACAACACAACCCTCGTGTTGTGCAGAGCTCAGCGAGGCGAGTGAAACTGCCCCATAAAAGACCTCTTTCTCTGGAAAATGCTACTGTAGCTTGGCCAGAGCCTTTTGTAGGTTCACATTGATTTTCCTTTGATTCCAAGGCTCCTGAGAAATGGCTCTAAACAAGCCCAAATCTTGAAAGGTTAAATGTAACATTTTTTTTTGTTTTAAATCAAGGCAGCATTTTTGGAGCCGATTTTTGATTCTTACGTTCTTTATTTAAAAATGATCCAGCGATACAAAACCTTGATGGAGTGTCCTGGACAGAGGCATCTCGTGATACCTGAGATGGTATTACCTCTGGCTGCTGCTTCAGAGGGTAAGGGCATCCTGTGGGAACTGGGTCCTACCAGATGCTCAGGTCTGGGAATTGTAGAGCACCTCAAACTATATTTGCCTGTATTTAGGTAACTGCTATTATCACAAAAGCTGTGTGGACTGGATCCTGTTTATCCAGATGCAAAGCTGCATTCAGGTTTACATTTCCAAGGAGGAGAAAAAATTAAGACTGACACAAGGTGCTTTTTTCCCCCTCAATTATTTTTTTATACCTGGCCAGCAAACCAAAAAATCAATGACTCCCACAGCTCTAATTGACATTTCTATGTTAAATGAAAATGGACCTTGATTCCAATTCAAATGGCAGCACTGGGTGATAAAGTAATTATTTTGGAATTTCAAATGCATATAAAAGTTGATGCAGTAAAATGATTTTTGTGCCTCTTGGAATTTTTTTGGCTGTGTCTTAAATCAAACAACAGTTAACGTAAGAGCACTTAATCCCTAATTCTCAGCGCTGGTAACACAATAACACTTTTACTTGGTACTGTACTTTCTCTCCTTGGGGAACATAAAAGAAAAGTACTTTCAGAAGGAACAGGATATTTTAGGATATGTCCTAAAATGTAATTCCTTCCTTTTAGAGGGTCTCTAAGAACTTAATTTAACCTCCCATCATGTCCCTCACTAGGGAAGTGCTGTTCTCTTGTGACTGCAGGCTCTGCCAGGGGCGCGCTCAGGGCAGCTGTGCTGAGGTGCCCCTGATGTGGGACGAGCAGGAGGGTGAGGGAGCAGGTGGGGATTGAGGTGGTGTGGGGGGAGAAGGAGGGAGGTTGGAGCTCTCCAGCAGCTCTGGGGGGATGCCAGTGCCGAGCAGCCCCAGCAGGAGCAGCCCGTGCCGGGACAGGGCTCTCCCCGTGCCGCGTTTGGGGCAGAGCTGCTTCTGCAGGGGCAGGAAGGTCAGGGGACTCACGGACCTTGGGATCTCCCTTTTCCTGCTGGGAAAACTCAGGGATAACCCCTTCGTCTCATCTTGGCTTTTTGGGTGGAAACTGGTTACCTACCAATGGGAAGCTCTTGATCTCTTACAACAGCAGGTCCCGTCCCAGTGGGTCAGTGTTCACATCCTGATTGTCTGAGGTTTGAGATCACCTTTGCTGGTGATCATGTGAGGACAGCAGAACCATGAGCTCTATCTGCTCTTGCAGATAGTTTTCATGCATGTCTTCAGGAGAAAGTGAAAAGCTCCTTAGAAAATCTCAGGCTAATTTAAATAACCCAACAGAGATATCCCATGTCTTTTCTCAAACCTTTCTCTTTTTCCCCCCATTCTCACCTCCCCCACTAAATTTAAGGTGGAGAAAATAATTCAAGGGAAATATTTTATATAACAAACGTAGGCATGTTTTTATCTCCATAAATTGTCCCTGCTCAATATGTGATTTTCTCAGGTGCACTTTGTTTAGGGGAGGTGAAGTAATCATAAAGTTCCTGATTCAGAAAGCAGTGAGAAATTCCTCACTAATGTGGAAATGGATGCCGTTTAATCATGTGGACTTTGCCTGGAAAATTTTTCTTTTAACTACAAAGTATAAGTTCAGTAGATGAAAGAAGAAATATGCTCCCTTTCTGTGTGTGTCACTGGGTCAGTTTAAATCTTTAGAAACAGCTTAATGTGCCCTGTCTTGGCCAAAAATGGTGCCAGTGCCTTTCACTGAATATTCTCTGAAAACAAATATAGGAAAAGTGAATTCCACTGAATATGCAAATGAATATTTGAGGACCTTATTCAGTATTTACTCATAGGTAAGTGTAAATATATTTTTCTGGTGTAAAAATAATATGCTGAAAATCAAGCTCTATATGCCAAAGAATGTTGTATGGAAAATTAGTTTGCTTTCCGTTGCTTTCAGTTCACTTTTCCAAGGGAAAAAACCATTCCTGTAGATGAAAGATAAAACCTTTAAATTAATCATTATTGGTAACAAAATCAAATTTTGAAAATGGATATCTGCAAATAAAAGTGAGATCTTACTTTCATTGAAACTTTAGAATAGTTGGGGTATTTTGTTGGGGTTTTTTTTATGGGACAGGCTAAACAGCTTAGTAAGAGACACTCCAGCAAAACAGCAGGTGCATTAACCTTAATTTCAAAAGGCACAGGTCCATGGTGAAATGCCACCATGTTAGAGAAGTTTGGGGAGTGATTATTCCCTGGGATGTTACTCTGGCTGGGGATTGAACCACGGGGAGGGACTGCAGTACACCTGCTCCACTTCATTTTTGTTCTTGTTTCCACACACCCCTCAATATATTCAGAGTGAGAGAACCTGGGCTAGAGATGAGAAGATATATATACATATAGATCTGGCCTACATAGGTCTGACTTAGCCTGGATCCAGTGACCTCCTGTCACTACAGATGAGCTGATGAAGTTCAGTAGTAAATATTTCGGCTCTTGTAACTGAAGGATGCTTTGATGCTGATCTCTGTGTTTGTTTCAATAACAAATGACTGTTAATTGTGTATCCTTGAAAACAAAGAAATGAAAAAAAAAAAAGAAGAAAGAAAATAATCTCCAGCTCATCTTTTGGATGAAAAGCTTCCAGTTTGGTGTTGCCTTCCATTTTATTTTCAACTTTTGTAAGATGACACGTGATCTTTCTTTTTTCTCCAGAAACTTGTCATCCACTCCAAAACAACTAATTTTAAAGCTGTTAAAGGAGTAAATGTGGTTCATTCCAGCTGTGCCTGTGGCTGTTGCCAGGGCAGGAAGGCAGGGCCCTGCCATCCCACATATGATGGAGGGAGTTGGCCCAAGGACACCTATGAGAGCTAAGGAAAGGAAACCCAGCTCTGCACTCCTGTGCCATGGGCCAGGCTCCTGGCATCTTTTTTTCCTCTCCACCAAGCACTGGATTCAGCAATCGCTGAAATCCCTGTTACTTTCATGATGCTGCAGGCTGGGATCCCATCAGATAGAGAGACTCAGCAGCTCCCATACCTCCCTCTCCCATGGGAACGTGAGTCCTTCCTCCCTGCAAATGTGTGCTGCATCCTCCTCCTCCTCCTCATCAGCCACCCACAGCCCTGTCTGTTGATGCTGTTGCCTGGCGACCACCCCGTGATGGACAGCTTGGAGGGAAGCGATGATTAAACAACCTGAACGGGCTTCTGAAAGCAGCCATCGTCATTGTAATGTGACAGGCAGTGACAGCTCAGACAGCAACACATTCTGAGTGTGATTCCTGAAAAAAAAAGGATAAACAGTAAACACAGGAGGCAAGAGCTGCACACACCTGTGCGTAGGTGTGCGAGTGCTGATGCTTTCCCTTGATGGGAAAGGAGGGCTGGGGAAGGCAAATGTTCCTGTATTAATGAAGGGTGAGCATAACCCTGGGAAGTGCCATGATGAACGGGTCAGCCCAGGAGCCAGGGCAGCCTGCACTGATGCTCTGATGAGCTCCTGTGGCAGCCCAGGGCAGCAATTAAGTGGGGCACTGCAGGTATTGGCAGCGGGGGGCTGCACAGGAATATTCCTGCACAGCAGGAATAACACTCCTCACAGAGGGGAACGCCTGGAGGCTTCAGCATGGAGGTGGTGGTCCTGCCATGTCCACCTGCCATATCCCTTCGTGCCTGCCAGCTGGACAAGCCAGTGCAGGCACAGGGATGCAGGCTGTCACTGCAGAGTGAAAGGCTGTCTGTACATGAGGTATGGATACACACCACCTCCAGAGGAGCAAATGACATCCGTACTGGTGGTTTGTCTGATCTCTGCATGGATTCAGAGAGAGGAAATGAATGTTTCTGGTGCTTCCCACTTGCTTCTCAATCTCTCCTTTTGGTTTTATCTCAAGTAGAATTGGTTTGTGCTGCTGCCCTGTCCTGTTGGTGTGCTGGTCCCTTCCAGCCCTCCTCAAGGAAGGGCTGTGTCTTGGCAGTTCTATTACACCTGTGTTTTCACCATGGCAAACAGTGGAGGTGAAATACTGCTTCAGTGCAAGTGAACATCACATTTCTCTTAAAGCAGAGTTAACCAAAGAGATGTTTCCTAGAATTTCTAAGGTGATGTTAAGTGTAACACGTATTTCCAGGAAATGTTTGTGCTCTGGATTATCTGCCTGTGCTTTGATGGCTGTGTATGTCCTTTTAAAATTGCTGTCAGTGTCTGTCCTGGGTACAGCAGCACCAATTTTCTTCAGTGCTATTCAAGTTCTTCAGGCAGGCTTATCAGTGAGGCATCTGAGAGATGGCTTTTAAGTGAAATAAGAAAACAAACCCCAAACTACTTTCCAAAGGTCCTTCCAGAAAGAGTTAAGAGATCACCAGTGTTCCTGTCAGACTGAAAGAGAAATGCACACACAAAGAGAAGAAAATTTCATTGCCTGCCTTGCTCTATCCTTCCCATATCTCCTATCTCCATTGCATCTGGCAGCATCTCAGGATGAAGTAGTTGAGGAGAAATGTGGAGTCTGTGCCTTTTCCACTCACATAAATCAGTATTCACCTAAGCCAAGAGCTGCTTTGAGGCAAGCAGAAGAAGAATCCATCTCAATTCCTTTCTGACACCGAGGTATTGAAAGGCCAGGCAGAAAAAAGTAATTTCTGAGAAATCTTGCATTTGGCAAGGTGAATTTTGGTGCGAAACAAACCTTTATGAGCAAGCAGGGGAAAGAAATACTTTGAGAAATTTTATGAGGAGCAGAGAATATTGTACAAAAGAATCAGCATCTCATTATAAAATGTTACTCAGGAAACCTGTACTTAATCCTTTATATAGAGATCATTTTGTTTAAATAAGGACATATGTGGAGATGGTTGCTGGAGAGAGTTCAGAGAAAAGATGTCTGTAATTTTGGGCTTCTGCTTAAATATATGGCATTGTGTGGTTGATGTCTGAACTGGGATGACACAAGACAAATTAAATTTTAACTCATTAGTAAATTTTCCTCCTAACAAGCTACTCAGATGATCCAGAAATACATTATGCAGTAGCAGCTGCTAGGAGATGAAAATATTTCATTGTAGCAATACATGGTATAATGAAGGATGGGGAATGAATGCAGTAGCGCAATAAGGACAGAACAAGATAGATGACACATAGTTTTAAATATTCACCCTCTGTGTCGAGTTTACACAGGACAGATGACGTCAGTAAATTGAAAACACCACTGAGACACTTAAGTCATTAAATACTAATATTAGAGCCACTTGGGGAAAGAAAGTTGTCAGGGGGAAGAAAGTTGTCAGAAGAATTTTCTGTTAGAAAATACAGTTTAGTCAAAACCAGAAAATTTCTTGGAGGTATGTCATTTTCAGTGACATTTTGTACAGTAAAATACCAACCAAAATTGTCTGCATTCTGATAGTGTCAAAAGCTGTAGTGAGAAACCTTGCCAATGGACTTGCTTTGGCACCAAGATAATGACAGCATGGTGGACACATCTATACTAAATCTGTAAGAATAAGTGTCGAAGTTCCTTGTTCCTCTGCCCCTTTGACCCACCTTTCTGGTAATAGGCCCTGTGTATCCTTGGGCCCTGTGTATTCAAAGCTGTTATTTTTCTGTCCTGGAGAGTTTTGGTTTCCATCTGTCTCCTCTTTGCTGAGTCTCCTCAGTTGCATGGAGGGCATCACCAAAGGATTTTTGCTGAAGTTCTTTGGCCACTGAGGGTGCTGCAGGGAGGCAAGTCAGAGGGTAGTCCCAAAGGCTCAAATGTTTTCCTTTCTGAACCACCTAGGGGGATTTTATCACTGATAATCATTGAAGTGTCCAGAACCACATTTCTCTGTATGTTTGAAATTAATGTTTAATGTTCTGACATTATAGAAAGGAAATGTTTTGGTGTTATGGACTATCAGATGGAGAATATTTACTGATACTCATGGGAAATTTAATGATCTTGCCTTTCCCTCTTGGGACTGAAACCAAGCATTAGCCTGTCTGGATTCCTCAGAACAGAAATGCTGGCTTCTGACACATTCAGATGGAGAATGTAGCTAGGAAGGTGGTTTTAAAATTAATCTTGGCAATATTTTGCCATAAGATGATCTTTGTTGGCTGCTGAAAAAGTTATGGTGAAGGGATCTTGAATATCAAATATTGCTTTTTCTTCCTGGAACAGTCTTAGCTTTTACTGAGGATAGCTCTGTGGAAAATCAGAAGCGTGGCAGCTTCACCATTTGTTGACTAGACAGAAACTCACGGGGAGAACGAATTGCAAGAGAAACATTGTTTTTCACCATGCTGACCCCTTCCCCTGCTGAGCAGATTGACAGCCGAGATCCCAAGGTATGCAATTTCCACTCAAGCAGGAGCCTCCTCAAGGTGTTAATCGCTGACAAAGTTTTAGTGTGGAACAAGGAGATGTCTCCTCCCTGTTAATTGCAAATCCTGTACGATGTTTCTTTTTAAAGCACTGCAATGCTTTAAAGACAAATATTTGATTTCTCATCTAAAGAACTGACTGTCTCAGCCATGATCGGGGAGGCAGATGCAGCCACCTCAGTGCAGAGAGTGTTCCAAGGAATGCTCTGGAGTGCTTTATGTAGGAGTCAGAGGACTCTGATGCGCTCAGGGAGGAGGTAGGGTGGACATTTGCTGCTGCTTAAATGTGTGAACAGGCAATAAGAAGCAGCAGAAACATGGGCTTTACAAATCCATTGATTATGGTCACTCCATCCAGCCTAGTAAAGTTTTTTGTGATTTAGATAATTAACTTTTGAAAGGAAAACAAAACGATAAAGAAGGTACAGATGGGCACAAACACACGAGATGAGCATTGATTTTAGGGTGTGGGGAGAAGCTGTGGGAGGCAATTTGGAAGAAGGTGAGGGAAGCTCTCAGGGTGTACATAGGCCCTTGAAAGGGACCCATCCGGGCTGCAATTCCCTGCCTTCTGAGGTGGAAGGAGTAAATGATTAACAACCAGGAAGAGATACGAGGGGTAGGTGTAGAAGGTTGAGGGTCTTTTGTAGAAGTCTGTGAAGCTGTAAGTAATCTGTTGAGGCGCTTTTTCTAGCAGAGAAGCTGAGCTATGGTTATTGATAAGCTTTGAGGAAAGCTGTTGTTGAGTGATCTCAACTGGAGGATATCCCATCTTTGTCTGAAATGTTTTCTACCAGTGGAGAACCAGAGCTGGGGGAAAAAGGTGTTCTAACCAGGTTGGAAGCCTTTCTGCTGTGGGGCAATGGGAAATGGAGCATGAGAGAAGGCTTAGCAAAACTGGGGGAGGATAAGGCTGGAAAATTGTGTGCTGAGATGTTGCCTGGAAAATACAGGGATGGGGCAGCAAATGGAAGTTGCTGATGGAGCAGAATAATGAGATGGATTTAGAAAGCTCAGTTTGTGGGACATGGCCTAGAGAAAGGAAGGAGCAGGCAGGGAAAAAGTAAGAGAAGCCAAGCTTTGTGGATTGGGGTATGCAAGCAGAATAATAGGTTTTAACCGTGGTTTTAGCTCCAGAACAGGCTAAAAAGAGACTCTAGAGGGAATAGAAATTTCACTATTTTCGATGCAGATAGCTGGATTGATTTCATGCAAATAGAAAAGCAGGAGTTTTTTGAGAAGGAATGTGGTTTTTTTCTCTTGGGGATTTTGGACTTAAATGATGTAGAAGCACGGGCTGATAACAAAAGACACAGAAAGAGGATAAGAGCCAGGCTAAAAGTGAAGAAGCCTGATTATGTCTTGGTAAAACAGCTTGGAGGATGTGATAAGGAAACACACTGGCAGATATTACCATTGTTAGCCAAAATTTCATACTCAGTGGGCTGAGATGTTGCTGGAGGGTGAGGCATAGATGAAAAAATTCACCTTTAATTTTCCATGCTGTGACTTTCCCTGCATACACTGTGCTGTTTGTTCTCAGCATCTCTGAGTGAGAGTCACCTTTCTTAGCCACCACCTGTGGAGTTTTGACATGAACCAGCCAGTAAGTTGTGTCTCATGCATCTGCTTTAATTGTATTTCAATGCTTAGAGTCAGATCTGTAATATGTGAACAAGGCCCTCTTCTGGGACGTGGGCAATTACACAAATTGGTGTGGAGACATCTTGCCAGAAGAGATGTATTTTGTTTACCTTCTTGAATCTGGCAGGGAATGGCCTTGCTACTTTGTAAAGGTACAAGCTAGGAGCTCGAGAGGGAAAGATGCTGTCTGGGCTCAGAAAGAAATGAAATACTTGGGGACAACAAAAGTCTGTAGATGCAGCTTTTGTTTTCAGAAGGATGATGCAACCAAAACCAAAAGCGTTTAGGCCCTCGTGTATCTTTGTGATAGAAGTTAATAAGGATAAGGGATCACCCTGTGCTCAGTGGGGAAATCCCATGGTGCATTTTTGCCTTTTCAGCGTGGAGACTTGGAAGGAGCTCTCCTGTGGCTGACAATGCAATGGCAGCAGAATGTTTCCAGCCTGGCTTGCATTTGAGACTCGGAGGTGCAGTGGGCTGTCAGCGTTGAGCTAAGGAGGAGCAGTGTCATACATACTCTTGGCTTGCAGAATACTCAAATACTTGTGTTTACTGTACCTCAGCTTATGCATTTAAAGTGTATTTTCTACTTCAGGGTGAGGAGCCCTCATGTGGACAGTTACCACAGATGGGCTACTGTTTGCTACTTCTTTACATTGTGCTGGTGTGAGATGCTTCACTTGAAATCCTCAGATTTTTTCCAGCTGAAGCTTTTGAATGTCTGCCTGCAGAAGTTTGCATTATGGCATTGATTCTTTGGTGGGTTTTCTCTTTTTATTTTTTAACTGGTGTTGGCAGCTGGTGGCAAAGGGATGATTTTAAATGGGTTGATGTGTTATAAAAGGCATAAAGAGGCAGCTTCTAGCACCTCATATCCTGCAGTTACCATCTCACGTGGGCTGGGAGTCTCTGGGATGACCAGGAATTACAACAGCAGTTACCAGTGGCTGACTCTTCGCTTCTTTCAAAGGTGATTTGTCCCATTCCAATTGATTTTTTTTTTATGTTCCTCCCCCTCCTTTCCCCCATTCATTCCAACTCCTTTAACTTGTGAAAGTGAAACACAGCTTGGCTTGCTTCTTGTGAAGATCTGCCAACACCCACATTAACCCACAAGTACCTTCTTTCTAGCCAGAATTTTGGCAGGGGACCTTCTGTCTTCATAGTGCGTAGTTCCTTCTGGAGAATAGAACTTGCACTGCTGTTCATAGTCCTACTTAGAAGATTTTCAAATATGTGCCTTCAGGTCAAAAGGGTTTTCTGCGTGATTTGTCGTGAGATGTGGAAAGGAATCCTGCACTTAGAGCTGCCACTCTTTTTGGCAGTTTCACTGAGGATGAGTTTGACTCGCTCAGGTTATGAGTGTAATCTAGTCCCTGGTGTGTGTGTGTGTGTGAGTGAGGATGGCCACTTGTGTTGGAGAATGACAGGGGAGAGACCCCCAGCTGCCCCTTTCCCACCCGTGGCACCAGCGCTGCTCCTGTTGGTGTCACCAACCTGTGTGTAAGAAAATGCCAGACAGTGCCTTCCCAGAAGGTGAAGGTGGTGTGGCTGTCCCTCTAGCCAGGCTGAGGCATAGCAGCTGCATGGGATGGTATCTTGTGCTGCATGGGATGGTATCTTGTGCTGCATTTCCACTGAGATGCCAGGCTCTCCTTGTGATTCTCCTCGGGTTAGGCGCTGTCGTGTTTGAGACAGGGCTTGGAACTTGTCCTGCCTTTTAATCCACTTCAGCATCCCCCTAACTTTCTAAATAAACTGGAAGTGTTCACTTTGGAAGACAAAAACCAGTATTTTAAGGTATGTGGGAGAGGTGCTTATTCTCAGCTCAGCCTTACCAGATGCAGAATGTTCCAGCATTCCCATCCATTATGTAAAGGGGAGATATGAGGGGAACAATGTAGAGATCTCGACAAGAATTTTCCAGTTGGTGGCATCCCTTGCCCCCCAACAGTGTTTCCCCTGGTGTGTGCTTGAGCAGAACATGGGTCTGTCCACATAGCCACAGCTACCTGCAGCCTGCTTTTGACATCACTCCTGTTCCCTCACACAGAAAGTAAATTGTAGCCAGGATGAAATATTTTTGCTAATTATAAAACATTAAATGATCTTCATCTACCTTCTCCCCAAAGAACAATGCAATTGAATTATCATTAGAGCTTGTACAGAACCTTTGATAACAATGGAGCCATTTGTATTAAATTCAGGCTTAGTTCTCTTATTCCATGAAGTCCCATCATTGTGTTGATTGTACTTTGAAGTCATAGCAGGCTTCCCTCTCCTGCTATTCACCTAATTTATTTTAGCCCCAACACACAACTGCTAAATTCTTGTTAAATTTGTTTCTGAACAAAAGGACTAAAACCAGAGTGTCTTAAATGAAAGACATGAGGCAGTTACGGTTCCGTTCATTTCCTCGTATCTATTTGCTGTATCTAGAGAGCCATTGTTATGTGTGCACTACTGGGAAATAATAATACTAATAAAAAATAATAATTCTCTTGGGGTTTGCTGTCAATAGAAACAATCTACCGAGAACTCAGACCTAGAGAGTGAGTGATTAAAGTTTAGCAGCAGAACTGAAAAAATACTCTCTGAACGCAAAAAGAAGCTAAAGAGAACTTTAGAGAGACAGGAGCTAGAGGGATCTGCTGCCAGTGTGACTTAGAACACTGCTCTAAAGGGGTGGGAACTTATGTGGGAACTCTGCCTCCTCATGGCTCTCCTGTCTTTCTCCTCTTTCCCAGGAAACCTTTTCTGGCTTGGGGGCATGCAACAGTTGAAATTTTATCCCTGCCGTAAGCAGGGCTGGAGCAGGAATTTAAGAGCTTAGAGAGAAGTTTGGGTGAACGCAGTGTGTGTGAAAGGATTTATAAGGCTGCTTACCTGTGGCTCTGGGGACTGTGTGTGGATGATACTGAGTGTACAGTAGGATGTTCCTGCTGCTTTTATTCTTCCCAGATATCACAGATTTGATTGGCTTCTGAGAACTGACCCTCCCCAAAGGAAAAATTAAAAGTCTTGTAGGAACCCAAATTGAGTCAGATCAGGGTCAGCAACGTACTTGGCCTTGTAGGAATTGTGCTTGTCTGGGTGAAGTGCTTGGTCTTACTTTCAGAGAAGATTTTTTTCAGCCTAGATGAGTGAAAATGTACAGAATCCCAGTTTCACCAAAGAAACCTGGTTATTTAAATCCCTCTGTCTCTATTAGTCTCCTCTCAGAGTGCAAAAGAGCTGGTAAGGTGGGATTAGTTTCCTTTCTTTGATAAAAGCAGATTAATTTTAACACTGGCTAAAATTGCACCCATTTTCTCTTGGTAAATGAACCATAAGACACACTGTCAAAAGTGAGCCTTCCATAATGACTGTGGTTAATATTTCAGAGCTTAAACTCAAGCATGAGAGGATCGGCAATATATGCTGTACATTAGCTTGATTTCTATTCATTTGCAGCTCAAGAGTATTCTTCTCTTCCCCCATGCTAATTTCAGAGTTCTCTAGAGCAAGGGATTTGCATCTGATTTTGTACTCAGGTATGTATGTATTTATTTTTGGGAAAGCTGTCTTGTAGGCAGAAGCAAGGCAGGATAGTTCACGGGCTTGTGGTTCTAAGCTGGGGCTCAGGAAATCTCAGTTACCTGCTCCCTTGCAGAGTTCCTTGCTTAGCAGAAAATCCCTGTGCCTTGTGGTGATTCAGTCTCTTGAATCGTAGAGTGAACATGAAAATCCTTTCCTTGCTCCTCATGGAATGCATCAGTTCTTGGGTTCTGCAGAGGGTATGGTGCACTAAAACACCCTGTTAATAAGATCTAAAGTTAGATGGGGAAGATCTCTTAAGGCTCACAGGTTGAGCTGTGCAAATGCAGATTCCTGTGTTATGAGGAGTACCACATGTACCAAGGCACATGCCCTGTCTGGGTCTGTGGGCTTCCTTTTTCCCCCCTCACTGTATTTGTGCTCAGCACATTTGTATGGGGCAGTGAAGATCTGCTGTCTGTGAATCTCAGGACTGCTCCTTCCTGAAGTGCCAGGCAAAGGGTGACCTCTGTCTCATCTGCTGCTCCCTTGCTGTCCCTTTTCTGTGAAGTGTCTCTTTGGCCACACGGCTCGGGTGCTGTCCGAGAGTGCTGCTTCATCTGCAGAGAACGTGCTTGGCTGAATGCAGTTTCCATTTGCTGTGTGTTCCACAGGGGTGTTTTCTGCCTGATTCCTGCTCTCACTTTCCTGGAAGAAAACATTAAATTTCAGACCATGGCACCTCTGCTGTTAAAACCACATCCGTGTCCGACTGCCTGAGTTTCCCATTACCTTCTAGTCTTAATGCATAAACCAGTGCAGCCAAGTAAACTATATAGTGCTTAAAAATTACTTGACCCTGTCTTTCATTCTTATCATCTGCTTCAGCACTGCTTGGGATCTGGAACAACTGAATAGCCCTTTTGGCTTAAAAAGCTGTAAGTGAGAAAATACAGCAGGAATATTAAAGTTTTAGGACGGGCACTTGGGAGTGTAAGTTGAGACAAATTATGCAGAGGATGTAGGATAATGGGTCTGAGCCTTGGATGAGAAGTTGTGGGACAAATGCAACAGCTCTGGGGTGGTAAAAACAAAAATAAAGTAATTGTACACAGCCAATGTGATAGTTTTCCTAAGAGCTCTTGAAACAACCGAAATTGTTAAAATTGCGATTATTCTCAATAATGTAATTTTACTCTACTTGAGCGTTCTGTTGTCTTGCCTTTTTTTTGGTGCCAATTACAGAAGTGAATTTCTTTCTTAATTATCCAGTTCTCAAGGCCTGATGTAGATTTCTAACACTTTGAGGCATATTTAAGCAGATCTTTGTTTATGCATTTGGGGGAAAAACAAACAGGGAAATTTAGAAAATGTTTTTAACATCAACAGTCCTTTGTGAAAACATGCTGTTGATTGATAACCATAATGCTAAGCAACTGTTGTTTCTACAACTTCGGTGTTGTATTCATTCCAGAGGAGTGACAGAAGATGGAAGCTGTTATTTCCACTGTTTTGCCTTGATAAGCCAGTTCACTTTTCCTCAAAAGCCTTTACCAGTTTCACACTTTTCATCCTTACTCACATGAGGAAAAGGGTGCTGCAAAGTCTTAGGAAAGGTTTCAGGAACTTAACACTTACAGGAAAGAGATCAGAAAGCACCAGTAGCACTGCTGGAGTGAGCCAGAATTCTCATTTCACATCTTTATTATGGGAGTCCCTAGGGGTCCTGCTGGGACTCGGCGCTTTGCTTTCTCTGCCCCATTTCACAGCTCTCACTGCAGCATTGCCACAGAAGAGACTCACCTTTATTTATGAATATCTGAGAGAGGAATTATTAGCACCATCTATTGGAGAAATAGAGATACTGGTTTCTTCACAGGTCTGAACATGCAAAATCTCTTCCCGTTTTGATTTCCAGCTGTAGTTTGCCGTGAGAATGTGCTTGGACAACCTGCTTGTCTTTTAACCTACAGCAGCCTGGAGTCTGTGCTTTGGAGATTGTGCCTTGCTTCAAAATGTACCTTAAAGAAACGCAGTGAACCGTTTAAAAGAGGGCAAGCAGACAAAGATTCAAATGTCATAGTGGTACCTTGGCCATGGCAGGCTCTGTCACATCAATAGGACATGGGCAATAGCTGAGAAACAATTTGCAGCTGAGGAGATAGGCACGTCTAGCGCCGTGAGTCAATCTGGGCTACTGTGTCTGAGAAATTTGGGTGAAGAATGGGATATCTGACCTTCTTGATCTTTATAGGACAAGGAAAACTCTATCACTTGAAGAAAAAGCAGAGGAAAAACTGTTATTAGCTGAAGACTGACTTCAAGGCACATCTCCGGGTTGGAGAGTATTCAGGATCTGGAGTAGTTTCAGGACAAGCAGGGTTTGGTCACTGTGGCTCCTGACCAGGGTAGTGGCCTCTGTCCCATGTCTCAGGTCATTTGCACGTGTAGAGCCTAGTGAGCTCCTAACTCTCACTTACTCTGCTGCATTATGGGCCTCTCCCTGTTTCTCTAGTGCTCTTGCCCTTTGAAATTTTGGGCTGTTCTTGTAGCTTTGGTCTTCCCTGGGCTCTTCCTTCAGTAAAAGCTGATGTCTTGATGGGAGCACCATGCTGGCAGTCCAAGGCTCAAATCCCACTACTGGGAAGGAATGACACTGCAAGAACAGGGCTGGTAATGGTCTCTTAAGTTAAAAAGGTTCAATGTGTGCTGCTATGGGAAATGTGTAGCCCTGCACTGATAGATCAAGATCTGGCATACTGCTGGTTCTAAATTGTTTGCCCCACCATATTTGTTGGAGAGTACTTAAAGTCTTTCTGATTTGTCTGTTGAAAAACATTTCCTTAATTAATACTCAGCATAATTATATTAAGGTCTTGTTTATCCATTTGCTGTTCTGCCAGCACAATCTTTTAATTTTCACTCTGTGGTATGTGCACAGTAGAAACAAAAGTCCTATTGTTTTGTAGCCGCTGTTTTGCTTGGTAAACAAGCAAAAGTCTTTTATGTCACAGTCACATGATTGCAGCTAATTAATGCAAATTAATGTTTTTAAGAAGCGATGGTCTAACAGGTAACTCAGTAGAAGTTTAGCTTTCAAAGAATTGGACAATTATTATTTCTGACTCTGGATGGCTGTTGGAGAGACCTCAATACTTTCTATCAAAAATTCCTATTTCACTGGCTTGCTCTATCAGTGAGAGCTGATCAGATAGCTAGATTTCAGATAATTAAGACCCTGAAATTCAACGACTTAGCTAGCTGAATGCCACTCTGAGACTATGGGGCGATTAAATACAAGAGAAGGGGGAAGAGAGCTTTGTTGCCTTTGGGAATGTGGACTCGTTATGGTCACAGAAGGGTTGTTAAAACCTCGGAAGGTGGCGTAAGCTGGGCAGTTTCAGCTTTGATCCCATGGGCTACACGGAATTGCAGTGCTCCTGAAATGCATGCTGCAGAATTGCTTATGCAGTGACAGCCTCCGGAGCTCCTTCACTCCAGTTTTAAGTGATCTAGTGACAGGTTTCCCTGCATGCTTCCCCTGAGAGCTGTGTGCTTGGTCTAATTGATTGACCCATTAGCAAAGCAAATTTCTCTTGTTATTCAGCCAAAATTTTCCTTCTGCTTAATTTCAGCCCATCACTCCTAGTTATGCCCCTGCAAAGCCTGCCTGAACTGCCTTTGCCACGCTATAGCTTTATTGATCCTGGCTCTGCATAAGTAATTCTTTACTGACTGAACTTGTTGGCAGTACCAGGGCAGTGATGGCACTGGTGAGAGCCTGTTTCTTGATCCGTGAGGCTGGAAGAGAGGAGTGCAGTGAAGGAGTTTGGTGGTGTTCACTGAACGTTCTGAATGGCTGTGTGGAGCGGTGAAAAGTGGTTTCTGAGTTTTCCCCAAGTCTTCAAATGTTTGAGTTTGCACAGCTGTGTGTGTGTGATGTGTGTGGATATCCAGGCCACTGAATGTTAGAGCAGGAGTCATGAAATCAGAAGTTAACTCATAAGTATTTGGCGTCTGGGAGATTTTTCAAGGGTAGTTTTTGGATTTCTGTCAAGCAGTGTGTGAGTGTGTGTATTGGGGACAGGTGATGGATAATGTCTGTGGGAAGTTCTTTCCTGCAAGTATTTGGCTGAGGAAATCTGATGTGTGATAGGCATCATGAGAGCTGACTCCCAAACTCCATATCCTATGATCCTTCCATTTCAATGTCTATTCTAGGTTATATACTCCAGAAGCACTGAGCATGCTAAAATGTCCACAAATTGAGTGGGATAATCAGCCCTGAACTTGCTCACACCCTGTTCAGAACTATTTAGATAGATCTCTGTCTCACCATGAGCTTTGTGCTGCTGAGTTTATTCTGTCTCTGGGGTGCTCCTCATCTGAGTGGCCAACAGGAAAAAGATCAGTGTTTCTCCTTGATTCTCAGATTTCCATGCCCTTGCTGCTTCTGTGCCTCAATTTACTCCTGGATGTAACCAGATCTCTTTCCCAGGGGTACTGGAGTGGAAAAGGGGGAGAATGGTATTTCTTTTGTTGGGATTTAATTTGAAGACCATTTGCAAGACATTTTGGGCAACCTGCTCATGCTGTTGTGGAAATTGTTGGTATATGCTTCTCTGAGCTTACAGATCAACAGGAGAGTTAGAGGGACACTACTAATAAGAATTTTAAAGCCTCTGATGAAATAATTTCCCATATAGGGGAAAGTAGAGAGGCGTGTGTGGGGTAGCAGACAGTGGGAAATACACAATACATATACTGATAAACCAGCTTATGCTCGACTGTACTGTTACTGCTCCCATAGAGTTTGTTCAAACACAAGCACAAAATTGTAGCTATCAAGCCTTAGGCACCACACAGCATTTACAAGCTGAGGTATCTAACTCTTTGTTTTAGGGTACTAGGCCCCTATCAATACAAGAAGAGCTGAGCAGAGGAAACTGCTGCAACCTGCTGCTGAGGTGCCAGTGGACACTGAGCCTCCCACATTCTGTTGTGTGTTCCTGGAGGCTGGTTCTGCAAAAGTGATTAATAAATGGGAGCTGTGCACCTTTCTGCTGTGGCTGCAGAAGCAAAGCCAAGCCAATTATTTGCCCATCAGAGCTGGGTTACGGAGTTCCTCCTCCCATCTTCTCTATCCATTCTTTTGTTTTTGTATTGTTTTGCTGAGAGTGTAAATGCAGAGATGATTAATTGCCTTGCTGACCTGATTCTGTCGCTACATGGGATCTGCTTATATCAAAATGCTCCAGCCCAAATGACTAGAGTATGTCAAAGTTAGGTGATTAAAGAATTATAAAATATTTTCTGAACATCCTATTCTCAACTCATTGTGACTTTGGACAGAAGCCCAGATGAGTGGGGGAGAGAGAAGGGTGAAAAATAAATAATAAAGAAAAAGGAAATAATAATAATAAATTCAGTGAGAGGGACTTCTGCAATATTTTGCTCTCATTTTATTGAGAAGAGAAGATTGATAACAAACATTAGTGAGGTAAAATTACAGTGATTTGTATGGATTCCCAGGTGAACAAGTTTAACATTAATAAAATATTATAGCCTTCTCTATCACAGAACTATTGTACTGATCATAAAACAAAAGGGCTTTATATATATAGGCAGGGGAGTGTGTGTGCTCTTATAGCATGGATGGAGGCAGCTCATTTTCCACTAACAGATGAAAACCTGTGTTGGGCTGGAATAGTGAAGTGTTTAACTCTGCTAATGCTGTGGGTGATTACCACTCTGGGAGAGGACGCACCTGGCCAACTCTTACTTCAGATGCCAAAGCAAACCCAATGGATCTTGCTGAAATGCCCCCTAAGCCACCAGTGCCTCAAACCCAGCTCAGGTGCCCTGTTAGTTTCTGTTGAGGCTGGCAGCAAGCTGAGCTCTCGGAGGTGTGAGTGTGGCACAGCACATCAGGGCTGACAGTTTAAGTGCTTTCTCCCTGCTGCTCCAGAGTTTGTGGCAGGAGCTGAGCAAAACTGAAAGACATCTAAATAGAAATAAACACTTCAGGATGAGAATTTTTTATGTGGTGTTTTGGAGATAAGTGGTTTTGGAGTTTCTGTATTGCCTGGTTTTATTTTATTACAGGTGATGCTGAGGGATAGGCTGGGTAACCTGCCCAGCTGCCTTTTGCTGGCTTCTCACCAACAGTCTTTGCTCTCTGCTGTGGTGGAGGAAGAAGCTGATGTTTCCTCCTAGTGCTGGGGCACTTTTCTGGTGATTGCTCTAGCTTACAGCAAATACCTGCTGGTTTTGTGGCCCTAAAATGGTGGGAAAAGGAGAGATGAATTTCACCATGATGCAACACCATCGCCTGCTGTTCTGAGGCACCTCTGACTGGGGCCAAATTGCCACTCAGGTGAAATGAGTCGATTTCCATGCTTAGCCCTCCTGTGTGCTCATTAAATATACTAAGTTGAGGAGATTAACTTACTACCAAGGTGAAAGAGGAGATGAATTTGTGGTGATAGTACTTATACAATGCATTCCTATTTGCTTCATGTTTCATTTCCCTGTGTGATAAACTAATAAGGTGTACTGGACATCTGCTTTCCTTTAAACCATGCAGATCTGGTGAATTGTTGCTTTAATTATTTCTAGGGATTTAAAGAAGATGGAATTATTTTTTCCTTCAGTATAATACATTTCAAATAGTAATGCTCTTTGGAAGTGAAGATAACATCTACTGCAAAAACGTGTTTGTTTTGACAGCATTGTATGTTTTAGCCAAATTAAATGAAGGAAATAGTGTTTAACTGTTTTTTTTTTTTTAATTTCCCATGACTAAAACTCCTGGTTCCAATTAAAAACTAGCATCATCCTGACCCTGTCATTCTTTCCTAATTTTGGCCCCTACCCTTTTCTAGTTTTTCTGCTGTGAATATTTAAGAGATAGGAAATGCAAAAGTAGTCGTTCCCATTCCCTTTTCTTCTGCTCGCCACCTATACTTTAAATGCTGTTTTGAAATGAAATGTAAAGAAACATTCTTTTTGCAAACAAGGTCAAAGCAAAACTCAGCCTAGAAGTCAAATGGAAATTCAATCCAGAAACTTCACTGAACATTTTCAGAGAGGATTATTTTTCTCTGATGTGTTTTCTTGCAAAAGAAAGCCATAGGTTTTCTGACCAACTCTTTATTACTAATAACAAAGGTGTTATCAGAAATATAACCTGTCTCTTGAACTAGACTTTACAGCTCCCTGTGTTCTCTTATGCTTTGAATTCACTTTAATATATGGGTGTCTTTTGTCATGTAACAAAGGAAGTCAGCTGAGAAAGGGCACTGGAGGATTATGTGTGTGTGTACACCTGCAGCCTTTCCTAAGCATGAGCTATGGAGAGAGGAAAGGGATGTTCTGCCCTGCCCATGCCCAGGGTTGGACAGGGCTTAAGAAACTATTGGAGAGAACCTCAGTAGCAAGGGAAAATCTACATGAGCATTCAGACTGGAAACAATAGCTCTGATTACACCCTTCAGGTCTCTGATCCACCAGGTAATTTCTGTTCTAGCAGATAACGTGATTGTGTGTTTTGGATACCTGTATGCTGGGGAGCTGATCCATCTTGAATGGAAACCAAGAATGGAGTTGGGGCACCTGGATGGGTTCCTAGTTTGCTGACCCCGATGGGCAGCCTTTTTCAAATTGCCCCACTGGGGCCTGTTTGCAGTGCCAGTTCTTTGAGGCAGCAGCTGTCCATGGGACGAGCAGGTTCCTGTCAGTCTCTGAGTCAGTGGTCTGCATACTCTGATGATCAGTAGGTAAAAATGCAGAGCATGTAATACCATGATTAGCTGAACCTGTTCCTTCCTCCCAAGGAAGGCATGACAGCTTCATGTAGCTTTAATCTGGTACACCAGTCTCCAGGAACCAGAAGCTGGGTGCCACTGCTTTAGATGCTGCTGTTAGACATCTATCATCCCCAATTTAACAGCACTATCCATGTACTCCCTTTAAGAAGAAGAGGGGCTGTGGTGGGAGATGAGCTCTCTAAGTCATTATTTCCCCCAGGAAGTAAAGGTGAGTGTTTCTGCATAGCCTCTCTTGTTATTCAGGCAGTTTTAGAATAGCTGTGCTAAAAGTGAAGCAATGGGTTGTCACTTCTAAACTGCTGGTGCTGTAAAGACAAGGAAGGAAAGGAATGGCAGATGTTTATCTCCATGTTTATACCAAGTTTTAGTGCATCAATCACTCAGTGCTATCAAGACTTGTGGAGAAGAGATAATAAGATTTATTGGTGGCTGTTGGGATAACCCACATAGTGGATAAATATGTTAGTAAAACTCCAGGGAGTCTTGGTCTATCAAAATGAAATAGGCAGGAAGGAGCACAGGCCTCCCAGCTATGGAGCAGCTGAGCTCTTGGTGGGAGGTCAGTTCCTCACAATCAAAACGAGTTGCACAAAGCTCCTGATGGCTTTTTGTTTGTTTGTTTGTTTGGTTTGTTTTTTTTTCCCCCCCAACATTCAGTGAAGGACTGAGAAATGGAAATCAGGAAAGCAGATGCTTCCAGTGGAGGAGGAGTAAGAGGCAAGGAATAAAAAAACCTTTTTCTGTCCTCCTGTATTAAGTAGTCAGTGTGACCATGATGGTTGGACTTGCCACAGGCTGCTTGGTTGGGACAGGGATGAAGACCTGTGTTAACTTATGAGCAGTTAACTTATAAAGAAAAAATGTGACTTTGGTTATCTGTTACTCTCGAATGATCATTAGAAGCAGGTGATTCAGAGCATCTTGGGGAAGGAACAGCTGCGTTTCCCCTTTTCTCATTCCAAAGAAAGGGGACTCTTGTCTCCTACTTAGTTTTGTTTCCTTTGCACTGCTTTGCCCCTTCTGATGACGTTGGTTACCTTTTGATATGAAGCACAAGCTGTGATCATGATGTATCTGTGTAGTTACTTGTATACAGGTATTGATGGTCCAGATGATCAATACTACTTCAAAGTCACTTGCTATTTTTGGCTGACATACTTGAGTTTTTCATTTTGCATGATTCAGAGCTGACTGATAAACACCTATATAAACACAAAATTGGTCTGCAACCAAGCCCAGTTATTTCACAATATGCAGCACTCTGGGATTTAGAAAAAAAACAAATACCAAAGCATCTGTGGACCAGATGGAACAAAGACAAGGCAGGATAAGGCAGGGGCTGGTCCTTGCTACAAGCAGGTACAGGTGTGGGCTTCAGTGCTGCAGGCTCCCTCCTGCCCTCTTGTACACGTGGCACAAGCCAAAGTACCAGCTGTACTGAAATGGGCAAAAGCCATGAATGCAATAGCTTCCCCTCCTGCTGTGTGGGCACACATGCATGCCTGCCACCTCCTCAGGCAAATAAAACTGGGTCCCAGAAGTCCGAGAGTTAAGCCATCAGTCTGCACGTACAGTCCAAGAAAAGGCCCTGAGGTTTTGTATTTGTGCTCACGCATTTGAGTGTGGACGGCTTGAATGGGAGAGAGCTCAGGGCATCATCTAATCTCCTGCTCAAGGCAGGGGTTTGACACCCAGTCAGGTGGATAAGAGCTATTTGAGCTTATTCCCTGTTGGATCTTGAAAACTTCCTCAGATGAAGGCAGTGTGACTTCTCTGGGCACCCTGTCCCACTGCCTGACTTCCTCACAGGGGAGATGTTTTTCGCTTGTGTCCAGGCTGAACTGCTTGTGTTTCAACTTGCACCTGCTCTCTCATTCCCCACTGTGAGAAGCCTGCCTCTACTTGATGGGGAACTGCCTCTCCCTGTTGGCACCTCTGGAGCCCCTCAAAGCCATCTCCTCTGGGGGCTGAGCAGAGCTGCTTCTGTTGGCTTTCTGCAGAGATGTTCCATCCCCACTGTCCAGACAGCTCTGCCCTGAGCAAGCTCCACTTAATTCAAAGCTCTCTGCACTTAGAATGCAAAAAACTGTAGGTGGTGTGTGACAGGCTCTGAGGAGAGGGAATAATCACTTCCCCTGGTCCCTGGTTGGGCTGGTGTTGCTGCTCCCTGCAAGGCTGCCAGCCACCTTTGTTGCCAAGGTGCAGGGCTGGCTCTTGCTCTGCTCGCTGCCTGCCAGGACCCCTGCCCCTCCTCAGCCAGCTCTTCCCCAGCCAGGCAGACCCCTGCCCTTCTCGAGAGTTTTGGCTCTTGTTACAAGAAGCAGAACATAAACAGAAAGTTCCTGCACCTGCCCGTGTTACACGTGTCAGAAGATGAGGTTGCCTTCAGGCATCCTGATGAAGATGATTATTTTCTCTGAGCATTTAGCAATTGCCATTGTTTGAAGTATGAGCATGGTTTAATAAAAATCAGAAAACACTCCTTAAAACATTTTACACAGTGCTGTTATGCTCAGAGTAAGTTCCAGTCTAGGGAGTTTTCTATTTACCCTTTTTCTTTCCTTGAACAGGATGCCTTTAAGAACACATCTGATCATCCAGGAGATGTCTCAGAGTTCTAAACAGCACCTGCACAATGTGGTTGTGTGTTTCTTTCAGCATAAGAAATTCTCCTTTGCAATCACCAGTTACTGACACTGCTTGAAAGTGACACAGTGTGTGCTTCCTTCCTTTTATCAGGTAGAATTTTGTAGTCTGAGAAGTTACAAAACAAGCTTCCCCTTAACTTCTGAATGACTGAGCTAGATGAGGATTAGCTGCAGAGAAATCAGCATTCCTTAAGTTTAATTGAACTGGTGTTTCAGACTGAACAAATTTCACTTCAGTAATGTTCAAGATTCATGGGTGTGTTAACTAGTGCTTATCCAACTGGGGGTTTATTACTTTGTAATTAAATGTTATTAATGCTTTAATTAAAATAAATAACCAGACAAAGCTGAGAATGGGCTTAATGCATTTTGGGTTTTTTTTTAAATGCTGGCACACTGGAGTTGCCCTGCTACAGCATTAGTGATGGGCTTTTCCCATCAGAAGAGCCCTGGAAACTGTCATGGGAGCAGATAATGAAGCTGATGTGCTCCAGCTCCAGATCTGTGTGCAGGGTGGGAGCCCAGCAGTTAATTTCTCTGGGGGGCTGTAGAGGCTGCATGGCCTCACAGAGCACAAATATGTAAATAGCTCAACAAGAGACTGTTTCCTGCTGTCAGTCATCCCATAGTTTGCCTGGTCCAGCTGTAGAGGACTCCATTTTTAGTGACAATTTTATGCGGCCTAATAGAATCAAAATGTATTTCTCCAGTTTATGTTTTTGTTCTGTTTGATCTTTATAATTCGTCATACTCATATATTTACTCCATACACAGAGATTTTCTTTGATTTAATCCCTTTGCTATTTGTATGCCATGCTGTTTAATTTGCTAAAACCATTTTTTAGCCCTAATGATGTTACCAACGGTGCTGTTTTAATGAATGATAGATTTCATAGCTGGAGTGTGTCATTCTATGGTTCTGATTCCTCATGGGAACTGAATTTTTTCCATGCAAGACATTTCTGATGCCTTGTTCTAGTTACTCACAATCCAGCTTTCCAGTTGCTGGAAGAATCAGGTTGTGATGAACATTTGACATCTTTTATAGCAATGGGATATGTAAAGTTAGGAATGCGAGGATCTGCTGTATTTTTTCATGCTCTTATATTTTAATTTGTGGTCTCAGAGGGGCTATCTGCCTACCTCTAGCCTGTTGGGAAGCAGTGCTCTGACTTGGAGTAAGTCTCAGCTTTGAGCACTTTGGACCTCAAGAAAAATCATGAAGTTAAAAGCTGGGAAAAAACCCCAACCCCTGATCTGGAAGTAAATAGACCTGATAGGATGGAATTACTTAAAATTAAAATCTTAATTATCATGGACAGCTGATGGAAAGATGGACAAGCTTTTATTACTGTTTATTTATTTTTAAATTTTTATTTATTTTATTACTGTTTGTTTATTACTTTTTTTTTATGTCCTAGACATTTGGAGGAGGAAATCCCATTTGCTCTGAGTTTTGGGACTGCATCCAAGGCACAGTGAGCTGGGAACACTGGCCCTGGAGGATGGTTTGTGTCCAGGGTGGTTGAAGCCCCCCTGCCAGGTACTTTGTTGCCCAGCATTTACGAGTGCTCTGTTACCCAGCTATAAGGCCTCTCCTAGGCATGGCTGTGGCTCCTCATGCAGAATCAGAGCAGAGGTACAGCTCAGCAAATCTGCTGGGAGTGTGGCAGTCTTTAGATTGGGCTGAGTGGGAAGAGGTTCAGAAGGAGTCAGGGCTGGCCAGGTCATGGCAGTGCTCTGGCCTCCTGTGCAGATGGGACTGTCTGGGTCTGGTGTTGTGGCACGGCTGTGAAGACCTGCAAATGTGAATCAAGTTGAGTGCCTTTATTAGTTAGAGAAAAAGACCAGCAAGGCAGGACTCGTGGGTTCCTGTGTGGTCAGGGGTAACTCAATTAACTGCTCTATGCTTCAGTGCAGGCCATCGGTAACATAAGCATCATGATACTGGCCTGCCTCTGAGGGCCATTTACTTAATTAAATTGCTGAGATCTTCAAATAAGAGATGCTTTAAATAAGTACTTCTGTGTGGGGTAGAAGTAATGGAGCTTGGTTTCCAATGGCTTTGTCTTGTGGTTCATTGCCAGCTCTGATTGAAACTTTCCCTTGGGCCAAGACTTCATGAGGTGGTTTTTTTTTTTTCCTAATTTCTCTCCAGGTTTCACAGGTGTTCAATAAGAGGTAATCTTGGCCTTTCCTGCAGAACAGGCATTCCCAGGGGATGTTTCTTGGATGTCTCTTTTCTGCCCAGCTGCCTGGCTTGTTTAGAGACTTGGCTGTGTTATTGCAGATGTAAAGCTTGGTCCGTGCCAGCCAGGAGTTCCAGGCAGTGCAGCAGGAGGGGGACCTGCAGACACAGCCACGGGCAACACACAGGGCAGCTGGAAAAAGCCTGGCTTGCTTTGGAAATCTTGTGAAAACTGGAGCACGACAGTCCAAACCCACTGCTTAGAAATGATGGAGGAACTGAAACAGGCAGTGGGGTTCAAGTGTTTCACTTGGTCACTTGAAAAAGAGGAGTCAGGCCAAGGATCCTAAATCACTTGGCCACTTCTCTTGTCTGCTCCAGTGGGATGCTGTCCTAAGGATGTCTGCATCCCTTTCCTCTTTTTAATTGTTTCTTTTGCATCTGGACACGTTCCTGTAAGGAAAGTGTGGTTTATGGATTTTCCTCAGTGCTTAAGGCCAAGGAGAGCCTGTCAAAACCAGTTAGCTGATCCCAAATCTCCCGTGTTGATAGCTCTGCAGCAGCTCCCCTTGCTCTAATTCATTCCTGCTGACAGGCTGTCCAGCTGGGAAGAGCTTTTTAGGTTTTTTCAGCTGTTCCAGTTTTTGTGCACCCTGTCTTCTGTGGCTACTCCAAACAGACCAGAGATAATGCAAGCACCCCTTGGCACCCCACTTTGAATTAGACTGGTGAATACATTGCGAGTCTGGGAAGCAGATGGGGAATTGCTCACTACAAAGACGGGTGTCAGGGTTGATTTTGGGGTTCAGGGAAAGGGGAACATAGCTGGTGACCTGCGTTTGAATGTGAATGTGTGTGAATATATGCATTACTACATCGGTACCCCCAGGCAGTGCTCCTGCTGCGGTTAGACTGATCAAGTCAGCTCAGGAGTTGACACTTTCTCCCTCTTATTCTGGGTGAAGTGCAGTGAGAAACTCTCTCCTCTGAGCTACCTTTTTTTTCCTTGGATGCTGCTCAGCTGACGTGGGGAATAAACTGGCTGTGGGGTGTAGATGCAGACAAAGATCCCTGGCTGGTGGAGGAATCCGTGGGTGCAGGAATTGCACTGAAGATGAAGTCAGGCGTTTGGGCCTGCAGCTGCAGAGAAAATGAGCAGTGAATAGGCAGTTAATTGAAAGCTAAAGTAGCTGTTTACTGACAGTATAGTCTTGCCTTTTCTCCTTTGTTTAATTTGTGTGAGATCACTCGAAATCAGCATCTTTGACCCAACATGTTTCCAATATTTATTTGTTTTTCCTTTTCCAGCTGAATTTATATGCCAAGCTTTTTATCCTTTCTTCTTTTTTTTTGTTTTGTTTTTTGAAGCCAGCATGTTGTATTGTTGATCCTCGCTGTTAAACTGCTGCTATGCATCAGTTGAAAAACTGATTCTCTCACTGAGCCTGTTAAATTCTGCTGATCTTCACTCAACAAGTAATTGGAACTTTGGAGAATAGGGATGCAAGAAGGACTACTCGGATAAAGAAGGGTTTACGGGTCTGGGCAAAGCAGTTTTAAAATTCTTTTGGGATACATAGAGTAAACGTTGAGTCAGGAAAAGAGGTAAATATTTGTGGGATCTCATTGATTGAATGGGGCTGTTTAAGTCTGGCTTAAATTCTTCGCAGGGCTGAGGGATTCATTCCTTGAAAGAATAATGTGGTTAATAATAATGCTCCTACTGGGTGAGTTGCTGACAGGTAGTTTGTACCTGCTCAGCTTTTTCCTGTTTAAATACACTGTCTTATGAATATGTAGTGTCAATACTTTAATTTAGAAAATCACATTGGTCAAAAGTGTAGAACAGGAGAGCATTTTACTGAGAAGATGAAGTTTTCTCATGTGGGAGATTATAGAAAATAGCACAATAGCACTTCAGTATTCTGATGTTATAGCTGCTCATGGTCTCTGACTCTAAGAGCTCTGTATAAGCTGATGCAGAATGTGGTTACCGAGCACAATCCCTGGCAATTGGTTTGTTTGTGGATACAGTATTGACAATATTCTAAACAAAGCCAATATAGGGACTGTTTGGGATTAGTTGTCATTAGAGATGGCTGGCATTGCTTTTATTAATATTAAAATAATTAGGAGCATGTGAAAAGGTTTGGTTTTTTTTTTCCAAAGGCTTTAAAAAACTTGGGGAGAACTGAAATGAAATACAGCTGTCTTGCTGCTTACTTAGATGCTTCATGCCCCATTCCCAATCTGTTTACAGATGGAAATGTGAGACCAGCAAGAGCTTTCCAACCCAGTTGCCAGAAATGGAGGCAGTCAGGACTGTCTCCACACTTAAAAGTAAAGGAGGTTGTATAGCTGAGAAGGAGAAATTGGGGCACTCTACTTCATCAGTCTGCTTGGATGTAGATTGTCAGATTCAGTAGGCAGGTATTGGTTTGATTTTTATTTTTTTCCCCCTCCCCTCCCCACTGGTACAAAATTCCTTTTAGATGCAGAAGGGAGAGAAGAAAGAGGATCTGAAAATAATCTATAGAAAATTCATTTTAAGAATCTTTCTACCTGCAAATTATTCTGACATAAAATTCCCAGTTAGTCATTTTCTTCAAATATTTGAAGAGCAGTCAATCACAAAAAGTGTCTTATGAAAGGATTTTGCTTTATTGTATTTAATGACGCTCAAAGTACACTGCTTAATACCTGGGCACCATGCTAATGAACACTTAGAAATGTCAGAAGCACAGCATAGACAGACATTGGTACTTAACATTGAAGAAGTATCCAGGATTTAATACCAGGGCCCAGTGTGGGAGGTGCTGGACAAGGGATTATATGTGGCAGGTACACCTGGTTGCTCAAGTAAAGCCATGAAGGATGTGAAGTGAACTGGGAGCTGATGTGGGCAGGATGAAGATGTGCTGGGAGCATGGCCCTGGCTGTTGAGCCTCAGGAATCCTGAGTGATGCAGGGTAAAATCCCAAGGTAAGTGGAGAGGTGAGGCAGTGTTAAAATGCTCACAAAATTGGTGGAAACCTGACAGGAAACCAAGACAGAGATGGGCTATTTAGAGTATTTCTAAAAGTGGATCCAGGGATGTTTATGGCAGCAATTTCATTGCTTGGAAACACTAGTTTTTAATACTCAGGCTTTGTGTAATATATGCAGTTACGTCTCCAGGGAATTAAAGCAGCCAGAATTATTTGAATTGTCTGCATATATTTGTACTGCTGTTCAGAATCTGAGTCTCCTTTTGTTTTTGTTGTTTTCATTAGCTTCCTGGATTTAAGCTACACATGAAAAATGTTTCAAACCATTTAAGGGGCATAATTTTATTTGGTGGGAGTGTTTTGCAACTGGTTATTAAGTCCCTTTGCAGTGTTAGAACTGAGCCTCCCCTTGGCTCTGCAGGCTGAGTAGCTGGATTGGAGAGTGCCAGATTGCCCATCAGAGTGGCCCATCAGATGTTCACCCATAAAGATGGTCCCTGCAAGGAGGGCAGAAGGAAAAGCAGTTCAAGCAAGCGTTGTATTGGATCATCAGGGCAGGAGCCAGAGACCTCACACTGTGGTGAGCTCTGCTGGGAGGTGGCTGTGGAAAACATCACCAAGTAGGCAACCCCTGCATCATCTGTGCCTCTCTCTGGGTACCCATGCAAGGTTAATACGAGTGCTGACCATCCCTAGCCTAAAGAAGTAGGATTTGGGGGTTTGGCTTAAAAATCTGCCCGTATCTTCTTCAGTTCTAGTTGTTCCAAATCAAAACCTTGCTTGTTCAAACTAAATCTTTCAAATGGTAGACTCTGAGCTGCTACAAATTCCACCTCTATTGATGGGGATCTGGCTCAGCTGTGGCAGGTTTGGCCTTAGTTTTGGATTCTGTTCACACACATGCAGCATTAACAGCTTGAATCAATGGAGTAGCTGGGAGCACAGGTTGCCACCCCAGCTGCCTTGCAAATCCCATATCCAAAGCCTGTAATGTGGTGTTGCAGCAGCTTTTGAGCATGGTTGGTTTTTTCACCTGGAAAGTGTAGCCCCCTTCACAAAATGATACCAAACAAAACAGCTGCTTAGAAAATTGGCCTGTAAGTTCCACCTACTGAATGTGACAAGGGACATGTGGGTCCTGTCTGTGGTGTCTGCACTTCTCCTGTCAAAAATGGGACCTCAGCTGGCTGCAGGGGAGCTGCTGTAGTCCTTTAAGAGGAAGCCATGGTTGTGTTCCCACTGTACAGACAATTCCTGCTCTGTTGACAATTTCCAGAGATTTGAGGCCTGGCTGTGCCTTGCCATGGGTCTTTGAGTTGTACGTATCACCACTCCTGCCCACAGAATAGAGTTTGGAGCTGAAGGGATGTGTGGCCCGGGTGTGTGCAGGAGACAAAGGGATTACCAAGGGGACACGTCCAGAGGGCATTCACAAGAGGGAGGAGGATATTTGGGCAGAGGTCTGGAAGCAAAGGTCTGGAAGAATGAGGAAAGTGGATGAAATCTCAAAGAAAGTGAGGGATCCAAACCATGAAATTTCCATGGATTAATAAAAGATAGTTTGTGCTATACTTCAAGCGTTGGCTTTGAACTCCTGGGGGGGAGCCAGAGTAGACAACTGGAACAATTCCTTTTGGTGATGAAAATCCACAGCCCAGGCAGTGTGTCCCAGAGGGGTTCTATCCAGCTGAGATCAAGAAAAGCAGTGCAGTGTGGGGTGAGTGATGCACCCAGCTTCCCAGCAGAGCTGGGAACAGTCCCTTCCTCCCTGGCTCTCTCATTCTGCACACAGTCCAGACAGTTGTTTAAATTCACCACTGCAGCACTGAATTCTCTTCCTGAACTTTGGCAAAACAAAGCTTAAAAAAAAAAAGAAAAGGTCTGTTTTGCCATTTAAAAATAAAATAACAATCATGCTTCTGAGTGTCTTCACACATTTATTTTCCAAAGATACAAGGGGCCTGTCTGTTTGCAAACAGAATGAACCCCCCCCAGTATCTTCTTTTTTAAAGGCAAACCAAATAGCAGTGCAATACAAATCCAGGAGCAGTTCATAGTAAGAAAAGGCAGCTCAGCATGAGCTGCTGAATAACACTAAAACTGCAAATAAGTGAGCTGACAACAGTAAGCCCAGAGAATGCATCACATGTTGGACTCTCGTACTGGAGAAGGACTGATTATGTGGGGAAAAGTGCAAAAAAGGTATTTGTGCCTATTTTAGGAGTGCTACTCAGGTCTGCTCGCTATTGTAACTGTAGGGAACTAAGTACAGTGATGGAGGGACCCTGACTGGGTGTTTGACAAAGCCATTTATAACTATGTTTTGTTCTTCTAGTATGTGTGAAAAGCGCTAACTTTCCAAAGAAAAATGTAGTGCTTAATTAAAAAAACCCAAACAAATGAAGGAGAGGGAACGCTCCAAAACATAACTATGGATAAATGCCCTCAACATTCAAATTTTTGTTAAAAATTTTTCAATTTAAGAGACCACCAAAATGTCTTGTGATACTTGTTCTTGTGCCTTAACATCCTATTCTTTTGCCATCCCCCCCTTGGATGGGCCTGTGAGCTGGACTGTGTCCATGCTGAATTGTATATAACTCTCCCTCCTTCTGTCCCCTGGTGTTACATGGAACTCACCTCGCTGTGGCACTTGGCTACTCCACCTTATGGAGAGACCAGCATTTTTAAGGTCAGTTATTTCTTTTGCCACAATGCTTATGTCACTTGTTACCATCAGTTGTTTTTCCACAAGGTATCTGAAGTTGGACTGAGGAACAAACACCCTTTGAAATCCAGTACTCACTGAAGAACATGAACTTTATTGTTGATGCTGATGGCTAGATGGCTTTCCCCTTGCTAGTCTGAAAGTATGGCACAAAAAAGAAAAAATCATTGCATTCTCCAAGAGCCTGATACAAGGCTCACAGACATTGCTGGAACAATTCTTGTCTCCTAATGAGCTGTAGATCAGGCCTTCATTAGTTTAAGAGGGTGAATGAATCATTGCTGAGTCTGCATCTCTGTTGAAACTCTGTTTTGAAATACAATAGAAAGTCCCTGATCTTCTATTTGTTTAAAAAGATGGACCCAACCCAGGCAACTTCCTGAAATTTATCATTGGCATTACGTGCTAAGTTCTTGGTGGAAGGTCTAAATTACCTTTGGTTACAGTAAAGATTTTTTTTTTCAGATTTAATTAAATAAAACTGGGTGTTCTTTCTTTTGTAATTATTCTTGGGGAAAATTATTTTAGAGTAGATATATTTAATAAAAAAGTTTCTAAGGAATTCAGTCTTGGCAGAGACAGGAGTAATGGGAGCAAAGTGAGACAAAAAGTAATTTTGTCACTTGATGAAAAAAAATTGTGTCTAATTTTTAGAGTTAAGCTTACTTTGTTCTTAGCTGCTGCTGAACTCAGTGTTGCTGAATGAAATATTCAGGCAAAGGTCTTGGGTTTTGTGGAGCTTCTTTGTAAGTTCTGGTACACAACTTTCTGGTTGAGACCTTAGTAATACTGTGCAGTTAGGTGCTGAAGTAAAAGTGAACTTTGTAAGAGAGATTTTGTGCTAAAATGAGTGGGAATTGGGAATTCTTCTTTAACTTAGCTTCTTTATGTTGACATTTCATTGGCACTACACTTGCTGCAGTGTTGATTTTGCTGACTTGTCTGTGGCTATGAGACAGGCAAGGTGATATCAAATCTAGAAGAGTTTGTTTTCTTGTCTTGTGCTGGCATCTTGCTCTTTCATGGGCTAAAAAAGTTTTATTGATCTTCAGGTTCTGTACTAGACCAAGCTGTATATTTAAGCTGCTGTCTTCCTCTGCTGTGCATCTGGTTTTGAGTTTCACGCCGTGCAGGCGATGCTGGCTGGAATTGTATTTCTACAATACGGAAACATGTCAAGCCTAGCTATTAGTTTACATACCCAGCAAAGGCTCTGCAGTGCAAGAGGGCTGGTGTTTTTTGTGCAGAAGTATTTAATTTAGTATTTAATGCCAGTCTGTGTTCAAGTGTGGCATGTAAGGTTTGTCTAGCTGGAGGTTTGGTGTGGAGGCTGTTCCCAACCCTGTGTCGACAGATGTGCGAGTTCCCCCTCTGGAGCTGCTCGTCTTCCTACCCTGAGAGTAACTGGGGTCTGCAAGCTCAGTCTGGACAAGTGTTAAAAAACTAAAATGATCTCCAATTCTCTCTTAAGTAACAAGTAGCATCTACTGTGGAAAATGAACAGTGATGTCTGTGCCTCAAATGACCCAAGATTTCTTGGAGACTGTATCCACACAGATCTTCCCCGAGCTGCTGACACAGTCCTTGGCGATGGACTGTTACCAGTGACTCTGTTAACCCTGAGTTTTTACATGCTCTTTTTTCCCCTTGTCCCTGAATTTAAAGGGTCGGGAAGGCTTCTTTCTTAAAATCTGCAGGTACAATTTCCCTCACGCAGATAGTATTTTTCTGTGCAGCAGTTTGATCTGGAAGCCGATGGTAATGTTTTCATACTTGCACAAAGAGCTCATGAACACTTAAAAAGCCAGTGCAGTCTGAAGACCTATTCTTGCCACATCTCTCTTGACAGGTGAGATGTACTTCCTTTTGGACCAACTGTTTCAAAGGCTTTTATTCATATGGTGGATAGCTGAGGAAAATCAACTGCTTAAAAGATAGAGTTTGACTTCCCTCTTTGATCAGGAAGAGAAAGAGCCATTCAATCACCATCTTATCTAGATCTTAGGAGATCTTTCTGTATTTCAGTCCAACTTAAATCACCGACTTATGTGTGGAGTTGGAGGAGAGGGGTCATCAAAGATCTACCACTTTCCTGAGGTTTTCTGCTCTGTCTCTCATTATTGAGGCTGACAGCAGTCCAGAAGCAGGCTGTGCATCTTCAGGCTAAGGATGGTACTTTTCCATCATCTTGTAATACTGCCACATAAAGGTAAATATTAAGATATTTAAAGTAGTCTTGGTACTTGTTATGACTAAGCAGTTCAGCTAATTTTGTAAAAGCAAATCCATGCTCGAGCTGACCTCTGATAGACTTGCTTGATATTGAATAAAAAAATTCTCTCAGATGATAAACTAAAGCTGTCCTGAACCTTGCCACAAGTGTCAAAGACCTAAGAGTCACAAACTTCCTGTGATAACCCTGCTGATTACGCTCTTAATACTTTATAATTGGTATCTGGAGCATGTAAATGTATACTTGTAAAAATGAACTTACCAATGACATCTTTTCTCTAAATATTTTTTTTAATTTAAATAAACCCAGCAGTTGCTGCCTGAAATAAAAATACTGTATCTGCTAATTAGGACTTACATGGTAAATTAAAACTGGCATTGGGCAAAAAACACCATCCTGGACTGGTAAATATTTCAAATTAAAGTTCTTTTATTTCTAAATAGAGTAATAAGAAGGCATCTGTTCCAGAGTAGAGTAGTGTAGAATGAGGTATACAAGTAAAATATATCGTTATGCTGAGTTATAATGACATCCATGGGGAGTTTCTTGCTTTTAGTTATATTGATTTAGAAGAAGAATTATAATGAAATATGATGTGTAGAGGAGACTGTGGAGTTGTGTTTCTGTAGCCAAGGCTCGGGAGATGTACCACAGAACACACCTGTCCAGTCAAAAGAACTTGGGCTGATTATTTTGTATAAATCACATGGGAACAATTTTCAGGTGAAGGACACATGGCTACTTGGTGAATGCATTGCAAACTGTCTGAAAAACTAGTCAGCTGAAATTGTGGGTGAAGGTCACCTTGGGGAAGGCCCAGGGCAAGTGTTTTGCCTGGAACTACTTGATGTGCCAACTGAGTGCTCTTGTCTGCAGCATTGCTCTTTCTCCTGAGCTCCAAAGCAGAGAGATAAGTACCATGGAAGAGCTTTCAGTAGTGGCAGGGGAACTGTTTTAAGCACAGCAATATCTTTTTCTCTGCATGTCAACCTCAATTCAGTTTGAGTACTTTGAAGAACAAATTAAATTCCCCGTCGCTAAATTCTCCTTCTGTAGTAAGGGTCAGGAAGAGTTTGGGGACTTTGTTTGTGTTCATTGCCACAACGTGTTCTGTGCAAATCTGGCTGTGGGAGGTAAGGAAAAAGTGAGTAAGGTGGTAATGTCCATGTGAATCGAGGCCATCAATGTCACTGCTGTTGTCACAGCCAAAGGTTCAGTGAAAAACCCATCATAACTTACGTGCTGTTTCAACTCAGAGAATTTTCTGAACCTTCAGATTTTCACTGATATGTGGAAGACTACTTCCTTTTCCCTACTCCTAGGAAAACATAGTTTTGGCTAATGGCTATACCTTTATGTTATGCTCACAAATGCATGGCTTTCCACGTGAGAATTGAAAACTGATAGTTTTCCATGCTTTTCTCGGACCAGGAATAGCACTATGTGTCCACCTCTCTTGACCTTGGAGTAATTGTTTTTGTTAAGAAATTCTCTTGAATGTGCAGAAGAGTCTACAGAAAAGGGGGCATTGTTTTGAGAAATTGTAGCTGTTCCTTTCAAGGTATCATCAAAACGGGAAAGTTGATGTTTGTAATTCCTACTGAAAATTTTCTTTTCTCTTAAGTTGCCAATGGGATTTGTTTTCATATGTGTTTTTAACAGATCTCTCTAAAGCCTCTACTGTTTTAACCACTGCTCCAAAGCCTTGTTTGTTGAGGTGGCAGTAAGCTGAGAGGCCAATAGGAAACCACCTGGATTGTGTGAGGGGCATTTTGTGGCATACTCAGTTGGAGAAGAGGAGGAAATATATCTGGAATATGCTTCATATTTTTCATTGATTAGTTTTGTTGGTCTCAGAGGCAGGTAGGAACAGAAAAGTATTGCTGTATATTAAAATGCCTGTAGCAGTACTGTGCTTTTTGTCAGTACTGAGGCACAGCTTTTGTTTTGTGGGCTGGATTAGAGTGTCTCTTTTGCAAAATGCATTGTGCCAGCAAAGTATTTACCACCCAGAGAAATGCTGGGGGAGGATGCTTTTCCATTGTGGTTTAAAGTTTTTTAGCTGTAATTTAATTTTTTAAAATCAAAGACTGGGGGCAGAGAAGGAAATATCTTGAAGCCATGTGACTTTGAGGCAGTAAGAGCACATGCCCTATGCAAGCCTAGTTCTTTTCAGGACTTGATGAGGTGGGTAACCACAATCACTGAAGACTTAGGAATCCTAAATCTGTGAGTCTTGAACTGTGCAAATGTGGCTCCGGTGATACTGAAGAGCTTAGGCAACCACTCCAGCACCTGGGGTTGGGTTTTTTTTGTTTGTCTGTGGGGTTATTTTGTTGTTCTTTATTTTTAGTTAAAAAGGTTAAATCAGTTCTGTTCATCTCAAATGAGGCAGTGGTGCTAATGACAGTTCAGAGGATGCTCTCGTCTTGGAGTACACGGTCTGAATTCATACCAGATAGCAGCAGTATCTTTTTGGTCCCATGAAGATAGACCCTAGAGCTCTTGGGATTCCAAGGGTTTGACCAGAAGAGTTGAAGGGGGAAGGGATAAATTGTCTGACATACAAAGAATTGAATCAAAGTTCTTTATAATCAGAATTTCCAGCCTGAAACATACATAGGTTTTCATAAAAATATTAGATCCAACGTATTTGTTATCAGAGGCAAGCTACAATGTATCACTCTTTTTGTGAGATCCTGTTAGCCTGATCTCAGTGTATCTGTGTTTTCTTTCCAATCATCTTTGTCTCTCCCTGTTTTTTTTCCTCAACTGACAGCTCTGTCCACCAATTCGGTAATTACTGTCTATCATTTTAAGTGATGTGCTAAGGGCCAATATTTAAGGTCAGGGCCATGAACATCTGACTTCCCTTGAGAGTAGAACTGGTTGAGTAGGAAGAATATTGATTCACTGAATAGATCAACCGAAAAGAAGGAAATTTTTCAAATGCTTTTGACCTAATAGCATTCAACCTTCTCTACTTGAGGGAAGTTAATGAAGGGGTAAATCAAATATTGTATGAATCATGCATCAAAATACAAAATGAGAAACACTGAAAAAGAGCAGCCCAGAGGCTTGCTGCAGATAGCTGGGAATGTGTAATAGGCTGGGTTTAGAACAAACTTCGAAATTTCTAGGTTTATAGAAAATGCAGAAATGGGTGAATTTGACCCCTAACTGAGGGTGGAAGCTAATTCACCTCTGTGGCTACTTCAGTGGATTTGCATCTTAAATAGAAACATAGAAGTGATAGCAGAACTCACTGATTTACCTAAAAATGTATGAGGTAATTCACAGAAAGGGAGAATCTGTAACTTACTGTTCCCTCAAATTACGTATTTTAATTCAGGAGAAAATTGTCCTAGTTCAACTCCAGTTATTTCTTACTTTTCCCCATATGTGTAAGCCTGAGCAATTATGCTTTTTATTATTGGGTAACTGCACCAATTACAGAGTATTAAGAACTTCCTAAGCTACTCAATGAGCACTGCAGATGATGAAAAAACAGCCACTCTGTTCCCTAAAACACAAACCCAAAGATAACTCCATCTTGGCTCATACACCTGGCATTGAAAGAAGGTTCTGGGTTCAGGTGCCCATCTCCCATTTGGTGGAAATCATCCTTTGGAGTCTGGGGTGTTCGATAATCGGAAACCCCTGAATTGTATTTTGTTTCTCTGGTCTGAATAAATGATGTGAAAATATCAAAGAAGCTTTTTGTATGATGAACAGTAATAGGGAGAGAAGCAAAATAATGATCCAAAAAGACCTTTAGATGTCTTGGCTGAGTTTAACTTTCTTTGCAAATCTTAGTTACAAATAACAGAAACAGCCTGCCCTGCAGACGGAGAAAAGTGCCATGCAAGAAATGTCCTAATCTTCTGGGTTATCCACTCTGATACTTTTATCCTTAAACATGAATAATTTATGCTCAGGAAGTTGGTTTCTCTGTGACAGACAAGCATTTGTTGAGAAATCTCAGTGTTGGTCTTTCAGAGCTTTCCGTGTGCTTCCTGTTGCCCTTTTAGAGAAGGCATAGATGGAAAAAGGAGAAAAGCTCAGGCTTTTTTTGTAAAAAAACCCAGGGAGTCTAACAGAAGTGCTTCTACATTCTTTGATTTTATTTTAAACTCTGTTAGGAAGCTCATGAAATGCTGCAGAGTAGCAGAACATTATTGGTGTCTGCGATGAACCATTGCAAGACTGGTGAGCAAAAAAGTGTTACCCTGGAAAGGTTAGAAATAAACACTGATCTTGTTAGTTGCATAAACTGAGTGTTTTTATCATTTTCGGTTTTATCTCTTAGCACCTTGTCTGTTTCTTACATCCAGAGAACACCAACTTTTTAATGAGCTCATGTGGAGCAGACAGAGGGGCCCAAGGCCAAACCTCAGCCTTCAGCTTGGTCGGAAAAGGGAACAATTAAATGCTGAAAGGGGGAAGCAGTCAGGTGCACTGAAATTAAGGGCAAAAGGCTAATGAACCAAAGTGAGGGCAGTTTTGACAAACCTCCCGAGAAGCTGCTGACAGTCAAAGCCACTTTCCAATGTGGCACGGTCTGGCTGTGCTTTTACCCACCACAAACTGAGGGGAATGCTCAAAAAAATCTTGAGCAAGGCTGCATCCAGTTTTCTTTGTCAGCTCAGGCTGGATGGTGCATGGAGAGAAAGGGACTCTTAAAGGCAGTGTATAAAATGCTGGTTTTCTGCCTCATGAAGGCAGAAGTGTTAGTGAGTTTTGTAGTTTATTTCACTCACGATCCTGGAGGATGTGAGTGACAAATAATATTTTAACAGTGAATGGGTTCTTTTATATGGTCAGACAGTACAGGAAACCATGACTGGGGTGGAGTTTTCAGTAGCTGTGTGTAGGGAAAAACAAAAGTGGGCTGTAACAAAAAAACTGTTGGAGATAAAATTTCCCAAATGATACCGGATTTGGGGTCCTAGTCAGTAAATAGCTCAAGGGCAGGGCTGCCATTCTGAGGGACCTAAGCAGTTCTGGGCCTGGGGTGAAATAAACCCCAGGGAACAGCCTGAGTGGGGAGCAGCTCTGCAGAGGAAGCACCTTGGTGGGCTGCAGATGAACCAAGCACGTGCATGGCAGTGAGGATGGCTCAGTATCCTGGGCTGTATTAACAGGAGCAGATCCAGGGAACTGGGTACCCTCCTCTATTCAGCAATCAGACACTGCGGTCAGATGGGCTTTGTGGAAGGGAGGACCCAGAGGAAGAGCTCACGAGTGTTACACTTTTAAACATTCCGCCTTGATCTGCGTAGAAGAGCTGTCTCAAAGTGCTTTGGTAGTGGAAATGGAGATGAAGAATAGGTGCAAGATCGGACGCAGCTGGCAAAGGGCACCCTAGATCCTCAGGATGAAGGATAATCTGCTGGCTGGGATGTGAGCCATCAAGGGGAAGAGCAGCTGTAATAGGAGGGATCAGGCACTTGAATTAAGAGGATCAGTCAGTGGTTGGTATCTGGCCATGGTAGACACCTGGCAGCGTGACTGTACAGCTGTGACCCTTGCATCTGGGTATGCAGAGATGGACCCCTGCAGGATCCCTGTTGGAGACAGTCACATGGGCTTGTGTCCAAAGCAGGAGTTCCAACAGAAATCTGAATTCAAGTGCAAAGTCATTCCTCACTGATTGATGTGTGCACAGGGAGTCAGGGGTGCACTAGAGCGAAGCTACCCCCGAATAGAACCTGTCTGTTCTGGCAGTTTTAGGACCACATTGGCCAGTGGAGCAAGCCTGAGGATGCCATCAGGCTGGGGTGTATCTGGCATGGTGGAGGTGGATGCAGCTCCAGACCTGTCACCTGTCCCTGCTCCTTGGTGATGAGCAGTGACACAGCCTTGGTTTCGCCCATGGACATCAGATTTGTGGCTGCCCAACCTTCCTTTGCCTGCCCTTAGATGACAGACATGAGATTATTCTTGTTCTAAAGTTAAATAGCTTTGTTCCACTGCCAGTGAAGAAAAAAGCAAGAGTTAATTTTTTTCATTTGCCTTAAAGGGTGACAGACATGGACTGAATTCTTAGGGAATCTAGCATTGCCACTCTGTCTTCTTGTTACTCTGACCATCTTCATCACCACATCTGATGTGCAAATGTGGAAAGCAAGGTTTGGGTTTGCAATGACTACTTGCTGACTCTTTTAAACTGCTCTGCTCTATTGGAAAGGGGGGAACAATGTTGGGGAGTTGTTTTTTTGTCCTTCCTGAACTGCACACAGATTGGAGTCAGACAGGTACCTCCTGATCATCCACCTCACAGAGATACTTGAGCAAATGTAATAAGAGCTGGACATACTGGCTAGGGGAAAAAAAATCAGCTCAAACTGCTTCTTGGGACTGTCCTTATTAGTCTGAGGGTTGTCTGGACTCTGATGCTAATGGTGCACAATGTTTTGGGCAGCAGAGGGGATGCTTGGAAGAAAGGACACGATCATACACATACTTGATGGATCTTGCATCTCTAGGGGGGTTAAGGGGAGGTGTTTCAGGGAGATGCTGAACTTCTGAAAAGCTGGAAGAGTTTAGACTAGCTGGATTAAGACATGTTAGTGTTCACAACCAACCAAAGGACCAATCTTGCTGGCACTTGCTAACCAGTCATTCCTGATTCAGTGGCATGAAAAAAATCAGGTTATAGGGAAACATACAGGTCAGCTTTTGTCATAGCTAGTGTTAAGTAAAATTATCCTCCTTTGATTAAAAGAAAGACGATGTAACAACCCATTTTGCATGATCTGTGTTAGCATGAAACTAGCCAAAGCCCTAATGACACAGGTGTTAAAAAAAATATTCTGTAACAAAAGAGAACAAATGGAGAAGGAGTAGCAATAAGCATGGAAATTAAATTTTTGAGGAGGATTTAGCGATTTGCCAGCATCAACATGTTACAGACACAACTCTGGTAGAAGCACAGCTGTCCAGCTCTCAAGGTCTGCCCACTGCAGCACCAGGCAGAGGTGCCTGGAGGTAATGAGTGCTTTGTAGCCAGGGACTCAAACTGGACTAATTATTCCTGTTTCTTGAAAGGGCTGATTAGCTCAAGAGTAGTCATGCAGAAGGGCTGCCCACCTTCCAGGGGCCTCAGTCACCTCGGGCTCACCTGAGGCCGTTTGGTCACGCTGGCTGATGCAGGCAGAGTGGGCTCAGGTATCTCTGTTTCACTGTGCTTTGCCTTTCAGAAAAAGAACAAACAACGAGTAATTGGCTTCACTTTCTTACAGGCTGATGGTGTTCTAAGGGACCAAGCAGAGTGATCTCTTTATATTCAGGATGGACAGCTGCATCTGCCAGTTACTTCTCACCTAGGAAAAGCATCCAGCAAGCAGTTGCCTTTGCTCATACTGCATTTTTGTTAATGTTTATTTTACATTAATTTTTTTTTGTGTTCTGCATACAGGTATATGCTTTTTTGGGAAAAGCAAAAACCATATTGCCCATTTAGGTATTTAAATCAGAAAGTTTAACAGTGTGGCTGAGGGAGCATTGCTGTGGTGCACTGTTCCTCATGGATAACTCTTCCTTGAGTCTACTGCCTCTGCTGTGTTCATCATTACCATGTCGTGGTATTGCAGTTTGATAATGCATGTGATTGGGAAAGTGGAAAGCTGTGACCTTGAGAAGGATGCAGTAGGTTAGGGAAAGAAATATGGAGTTCAGAAGACAATAAAGAATTGTAAGTAAATATGAATCTTCAAAATGATACATTTTCTGCCTTTTTTTGCATGTACTTGAACCATATATCGAGGTAGGCTGTTTTGTTTGGTTTTTTGTTTGGGGTTTTTTTTGCTATCTTATGGGCTTCAGTTAGTGATTCTCAAGAGAAATGACCCTGGTTGGAGCCAAATTAGTGGTCTTTGAGCTCTAGAACTGATGAGTAGTAAACAGTTATTTAATTCCCTATTTTTTTTTTACATTATTTTTAATCTCTTAAAACCTTATCTTGTGTTTTAAAATGACAGGAAAAAAAATCAGTTATTCAGGCTGATATTTTCCTGTAGCTTCTGATTTGGAATATTAACCAGAGGCAAAAATGTTGTGTTCTGCAGGACATTAAAAAAAATTTGAAGAACCTATTTCTTATGTATAGTTGAATTAAGGCAAATACAAATATTTTCATGAATGAAAACAGTGAAGAGCTCAGTCCTTCGAAAAAGGTATGCTAATTTAAAACTTTTTAAATTTCTGATCTTAAAAAATGTGGAATTCTAGAAAAGTAGAGCTGGATGACATCATGAGAGCTCATATAACTCATTTCTGCCCTGTGGCAAGAGCAACTCAACCTGAACTATTTTGGACAGAAGTGTGTCCAGCTTATTCTTCAGAAGGTGTGGGATACTGAGAATAGAAGCTCCACAGAAAATTTCAGTAACCTGTTCTCATATGTTGTTGCTATTGCCGTAAGGAAATTTTCTCTTAATACCCAGTTTGCATTTTCTTTGTAGGTATTGCAGGTTTTGATTCCTTTCGTGCCCATGATGAACCTGGAAAGAAATATGTTCCCTTTTTGAAAAAACCCTGCTCAAATCTGTCCTAGATTGGATTAGGATAATGTATTAGGATGGTTTTAAGCATTTGAAACAATTTTAAATTCCTTTTTTTTTTGTAATTTTTTTTTGAGGGCCGAATTATCAGCTTTAAAAAGATGCAGTGTGGGAAAGGAAAGAGAAACACCAAGAACTGAGCAGGCTTATGTAGCTCAACAAAGCCGAAAGCAGAAAAGAACCTTCTTAACTCCAGAGTGGATTCCTGGTTTGTTACAGAGTCTGTCTTCCTTACCTAAAAGGTACTGCGATGCACACGAGGGACACTTGTCATTTAAAGCAGTCTATTCTAGGGACAATTCCTTGGTCAGTTTGGAATCCAGCTGCTCGTGGTTCCATGCAAGCCAATTTCCATGGGATTGGATCAAACACTCTTTGCTGCAGTGTCTCTGGTAGATGGGATATGGAAAGGGGCACATGGCTTATGTACGGTGAAGAGAAGCACTGAAAAGAGATGCTGCTAAACCCCTAAAAGCTGTCTCTGAAATTCCATCTTTTTTTACTGCATAATTAAGCACTATTGCTGACACATCCTCCCTTATGATTCCCTTTAAGTTGGAGCATCTGGCCGGGTGTTGCACAAGAGCCCAGTTTTCTTCTCCCTATACAACGGAGTTTTGATTAATTAATCATTGCTCCTGTTTGAATAATACATTAAAGATGCACTTGAATGTTCTAGGAAAAAAGTAAAATAAAAAAAAAACACACAAAGGGAAATACTGCTCTGGCTTGTGAAATGACATGCTCTCTTCAAATGGCAGGACTGTTCTAAATGTGTTACTGGTCAGTCTGTATTTCTTTTCCTGCTTGTTTATTTTCATGTCCATTTGACTTGGTGATGGTCACTTGCCTGAGCAGGCTTTTATGTCACAAAAAGGTTGAATTTTAACATATGAAAGAATGATGCAGTTATGATGAATATGCTTTTTGAGTCAGTGTTTTGCTATATTAAAAGAAAGGAATTATGAAGCTTCCATATTGTTGGCTGCTGTCCATTTTTGTGACTTCACAATAGCAGCTTCGTGCTGATATGACCACAGCAAGTTGAGCAGCTGTACTCCTGAAAAATTTGCTATGGTTTCAGAAGTGCAGGGTTTGTGTTTGCTCAGCACTGAACCTGCCACTTCACAGGAGCTATTGCTGCTCCTGGGTTTGTGTAAGGACCTTAATTCTGCCCTGTGCATGTCCTCCACACTCTGGAAGCAGTGAGACAAGATTTGGATCCAAAGGCCAGGCATTCCTGGTGCTGTGCTCTTCCCCAAACATCTCCGGAGCGCCAAAGGAGGACATCACCCAGCAGCTGCTCTCATCCTGCACGCAGTCTTTAACGTTGTGAATGCTCATTTCTTGAAAACCTGGATGTCAGCTCTTGGTCTGAGATTTTTTAAAAATACTGGGTTTGGACTAAGCTTGCCTTGCTGTAATTTGAGCTTTTCAGAGTTGCTCAGTGTTTCCTCTAGAAAGGCAGAGAAGCAGCACGTTGATGTTGGATCAGGCACGTTCAGTGTGTCTGGTAAATACAACTCTCTGCAATCCTGTTCTATTGACACTTTTTAAAGAGGTCTTGGTAGCACTGACAGAAGAGATAACATGGTGCTGTGTGCTGAAATGAGAGCGAGTGCCTGGGTAATTCTTACTTGCTGAGGAGATGGTGTGTGGGAGGAGCTCACTGACAAAATCCTGACTATGCAAAGCTAAGGCAACTTCTGTCTCTGACCTTGAGTGACGAAGTTCTCCCTTCTCCCTAAAGGAACGACCATGGGGAAATCAAGATTTGATGCAAAATTAATGCCACTGTTTCTGTGTCTGTCAAGTGGTGACAGCAGTAAGGTACAGGATGCACCTGCAGGCTCACTGGGGGTCTGCCTTCCCAGGGGACTGAGCAGGAGAGCTGGCCAGTGTTTTTATAGACCCACTCCTGCTCTCAGATGGGACACTTGGCCAAAAGCCCCTACTCTGAAAACTTAAAGTGAAACCCAAATGACTGCTGAGATCTCAGCAGATGGAGCAGGGGCACTGCTGGGTTTTACCCACAGAGGCTCTTGTAAGAGCTTTCCTCCCCCTCTGCCCCCTTAAATCCGTTTTCAAGCCTAGCAGTGCCTCATGTTTACCCAGCAGGCCCACCTGAAAAGGTCAGTTCTATTTCTTTGACCTTTTTCAGCTCAGTAAACATTGGCAGCTGGAAGTCCTCGCTGTAGACATGTCAGCTGCAATGAAATGGTGTTGCAGGTAATGACATGCATACAGAGCATCTCTGACCTCTGATGTTATTTGCCCATCAACACAGAAGTCTTCCCAAAATTTTAGTCCCTGTGACACCATTTGCTCTCAGGGAACTTTTAGATGGGTTTTCTTTCCCTTTTCCCTTGGCATTGTTTGGGTGCTCCCCTTATTTTGACTTGAGCTACTGAATATTCACAATTTTAAATTTGTAGATGTGCTGGTTATCACTAATGTGTGGTCATGGGTTTTATATCCCGCAGGTGTTAGTACCAGTTTGTTGGGGTAAGAGGAAAAATTTTTGCTGACAATTTCTTTCCTAAAGTTTCCCCTGACCTGGGAGACCATGCTAAGACCTGCATGAGCTGGTGTTTTGGTGAAGATGAAGGGGAAGAACAACAACCTCCCTGCTGAATATTGGACTGCGACGCTATACACAACATCCACCAGAACCAACTACTGAAATTAATGCCTCTGCTGTGGAAGTGCAGGGGCAGTGTGAGCACCATCATTAGTAGAGCTTTGTCCTGTTTTGGTTTAAGAAGTTATGCTCTAGCATCTCTAGTCCAGCTTTGCACCTTATTTTTAAACTACGTGTCTCTCCAATGCCAACCTTAATCCATGGCCAGGTATTACCATCAGTCTCTGCTGCAAATCCTGTGGAGTCTCGTCAGCCAGAACACTCATGGGAATTGATGAAAAGCAAGTTGTCATGTCGTGTTCAGATTGTAAGTGCTTTTAGGTGGAGTGATAGCTACACAATTCCCATTAGACAAGCGATGTTTTTCTACACATCCTGTGCAAAGCTGAACCTCATTTACTACCTTTGATTTCTGATGAACATGAGTATCTTTACTGACTGAATTATATCCAGCATTCTATCTGCAGTGTTTTTCATCTTCCAGAATGTAGTAAAGAGTTTGTTTTGATACATTTTGATAAAATTTTGACAAATTGTATAGCTAGATTAGTACCACTCAAAAACTAGGACTGTGTTTGGGTAAAAGTTTCTGCTCTGTGTCACATAACTGATCTGTTACAAAACTTTCAAAAAGCACAATAACCGTAAAAGTAATTTCTGGGTAATGATAGGAACACCACTGGGTACTCACTAAGTCCTTTTGTCCCTTGTTAATACCTCATTTTGATTGTTGCATTTTTAATATTTGGATTAAGACAGTGACATGTTCTGATCATTTCTGTTGAATGCATGAACATCTGGTTTTTGTTGTGTTTTAGTGTTGTTTGCTGTTGGCTAGGGATGAAAGGAGAGATCAGATGGTTTGAAGTTGACTTTTTTTGTTTTTCAAAGTTGCCTTTGTTCATAAGCAGTAATCCAGGAGCTGAGCAGCAATTCTAATTGTGACTGACAAGCAGTGATGGGAAGGAGGAAAATGGGAGTGATAATGTATTGGTTGTGCTAGCTCAGCAGTAAGAGAAAAAAAAAATCTTACAATTGCTCCTTAAAATTGTCCATGCTTTACCTAAAGGAGAGATGAGGTTGCAAAAAGAAGCTACTTTATTATGCATTGAGCAGTCTTGAGTATGCCACGTGCAGATTGGAGACCTGCTGCTTGCCCAGAAACTGAAAAGAGTTTGGCACCTGCAGCCTGGTGACCCGAGAAGGAGGGCATGGGCCCTCTGACCTGTGCCAGAATAAAGGGGCAAAGAGTGAACCCCTGTGCCCATGGATTACTGGAACCTGAGCAGAAGCCAACACCCCATTAACAGGTCACAGTTTGTAGATTTACCCCCTTGTCCCTCCCCTCTGTTTTGAATATTTTGGGATTTCATACAGTAACTTGATGGCTGTTACCTTGATACATTAAACAATAATGTCAAGCAAAGGATGTTCCACTCGGTGTATTTAATGACATATAACACGATTGTAGGAGTATTGTTTCATGCAGTGTGCTGCATGCAGCTGGGAAGGGTTTCTTTAAATAGTTCCCACATCTCTCACGTTGTTGGAGGGACTGTGCTGTCAGCTCTGGAGAATGGAAAGATTAGTCTCTGCTACCCTTGCTCTGGACAAATACCTTTTTAAATTAAAACACCTCTTCTGTGTTTAAAGTTAGGCAAGAACAAATTGCTCTACTGTAAAAGCTAGTGCCTGAGCTCCTGCTAGGAGATGATGCAACTTGCAAAGGATGAGCCAGAAAATGTCTTAAATTTTTTTTGAAGACTTTTTCCTCCCGGAGTGCCTCACCATTGTCCAGAGTAAGTTGTCAATATGACCAGGTTAAATTCCTGACGTTTAGCTTAATTTCCAAGCGGTGAAGCCTACCCTTAGTGAATAACAACCTTCCTGAACATAAAATAATTTCAATTAAAAATGAGACTGAAGGAGGGGAGATGTAAGCATGCCATCTCCTGTGCCAGAGTCCTGTGTGGTGTCTGCACACTCAAGTGCCACTCACTCCTGCTCTGTCTGATAAAAGTCACACTGGTCTCAGGGCTGGTTTTTTCCTTTTTACACTTGGGGAGATTCTGACTTAACATTGAATAATGTGTGTTTGCTTCAGCCTACTTAGGAAATTCTTAGCATTAAGAGGATATTCAGTCTGGTGTTGACAAAACCCCTCTTTCCACTCTGCATGAGGCATTGCACCATCCCTTGCTGAAATGACACAGTGTGATGCTGCTGCTAAAAGAGACACAAGTACACCATGCTCCCAATCCAGCAAGCAGAGAACCTGGGGGAAGAACGAGACAAACATGCTGGTGGTGTAACATAGGGATGATTTTTGTCTGCTTAGGCCCTGTTGAAACAAAGGGGGAGGAATTTGCAGAGGCAAATAGCAATTATCTTGGTGGGAATATGGCCAGGGCATCAGGATTAACATTAATGAAAAAATGCAGTAGGATGGATCTTTAATGATTCTTGGGATTAGGGCATTGGCTTGGCTTTACAACTCATCTGCAAGGTAACAATTCCTGAAGCACAATGCAAGATGGCTTGGTTCTGTATTGGATGAAAAAATACTGCCCTGTTAGTTTGTAAATAAGTAATTCTGCTGGCTGTCCTTACACTGCAGAGTACTGGAAGGAAACACCGAGTGAAGTACTGCCATGCCTTTTTTTGACATGTTCCATCCAGGCTGGGAGCTGGACATACACAGTGCCTTTGCTCTGTCTTGCTCCTGCAGTTGCACTGTGTTCTTATGGATATGTTTCTAAATATCACAATCTAAATATCTCTCTGTTTCCAAGTATCACAACATGTCTGAAGCTGGTGGCACTTGGCCTTGCAGGTGTACCCAGTGGCTGTAGTGCTGGCTTTCCTGTCATTGTTGTAAAACCAAAGTTGTTCCTCTCGTCTGTGGGTTAGAGATATACCAGTTACACCACACTGGAGTATACTGGAATTATGCTATGCCAAGTTTGCAGCCCTCTCTGGGCAAAACCAAACTTGCTGAGCAGCTTATTTTCACACAGGGAAGCTCCCATTTAATATCCTTAAGGTAATGTTTACAAGAGCCTCAGCATCTGAACGTGTTGGGCTGCAAAACCTCATCTATTGAAAGCTTCCTTGGGATTGATCAATTCATTTGTAACCACTCTAAGCATGAATATAAATGTTGCTCACCTGATTAGCCTGTTTTATAGCACTTCAAAAGCCTTGATAAAACTGGTCAATGCAATAAATACCTAATGAGTGCTGAGCCTCCTTCTTTGCAAATAAATAAATAAAGCATAGCACAAACTCTAGGCAATGCTTTCAATCAATCAGCATAAATCCTTCTTTGGCTGCAAAGATGAAGCCTGGGATGATAAAATGAAGTTGCTTTGGATGTGCTACATTGATTATATTATTTTTTTCTCCCTCACAGTAATAAGGACAAACACAAGTCACTTTTCTCTTTCGCCTTAAATGCAGTTTTCTGGTAGTTTCACATCCTCTTCTAGTCTGTAGTGCTTGCAGCATTGCTATTTTAATATTAATGTGGCCTGCTGGTACTGAGTTTACTGTTTTATATTGCTTTTACAAGGTACAGTCAGTGGTGGAGAGCTTGAAACTCCAAAATGGAAACCTTTTATTTTTGGGTGTTCCTGTTGCCATTCCTTAACTCTCACTTCCCCGCAGCCACTCACACGGAGATCTTGTTGGTACTGGCAGGTTTGGTTTTGGAATGTGTATTCAGAGCCATAATACAACAGTGTCACGACAGCAGAGGATGCTGTCTTGATAATTGCTGTAGGAGAACACTTGAGAGGATGCTGGAGCTCATAATGAAGAGGACACTTTAATGCTCATCATCCCTCTGATCTGTTCTTATGGCTAAGAAGGACCAACGTGGTGCAGGTGCTCTGGGAGCAATAAATAAAATAAATAAATAAATAAATAAATAAAGGGTTCTCAGCGTGGTTTGTCGTGGCTGGTGGCCCACGCTGCCTTTGGTTCCTGGTATTGACCTTTCCTGGCCACTGCACTGTGCACTGACACATTCTGTTCTTCCTTGGCAGCTCAGGCTTACGGATGATGTATTGAAATCTTGTGTGTGTTACAATTAAACCACAGGAAAAGTGGCTGTGACCGTTCCTGCTGGGGGTCTGAAAGATCTGCTGAATTGATCTAGGGCTCTAACAGTGAGAATAAAAGAACTTGTTTTTAAGCAGAGTGATTTATATCCCACACTTGCTTTGATTCTGTTTCTCTAAATGCTTGTTTTAGTAGCACTGTAGCACACTGGTCCAGTTGCAACACCAGCAAAACTGGGGAAGATTTTAGACAAATCTCTCTCAGGTTGGAGTGCGGCCTGAGCCTGTTCCCCTGCAGGCACCTGTACACCCAGAGTGGCACAGGCAGCAGTAAAAACACTGCACTTGTACTCAATGTGATTGAATCAGAGCTTTGTGAAAGCAATTAAGTCATCCCCTGGATTTTGATGCCTGATAATGACTATGAACCACTTGTTTTTCATAAGCACACTGTTTAGCCCTTTTCTCTCTTCAGTTCTTACTGAAAATTCACTTTCAACATCCTTCTTCCTTGGCTAGGTTTAGCATAAATTAAAAAATTTTTTCCTCCTTTTTCAGGTATAGGAGCCTCTTAAAGATAGCAGGTATTGTCTTGAGTTTTACTCAGCATCATAATTATGGGATATGAATGTCAAATTCTTCAAATCTTAGAACCTACGTGTAATTTCAGTAGTAAAATTGCAAGGCTTTTATGACAGCTTTTAGGGGATTCCGTGACTAATCCAACCTTCTGCCATATGACTAATTAAAAAAATGAAGCAGCAGACTTCCAAGCTGGAAGAAAGTATTCATATTTTCCTGGCTTTTTCTACAAAGAATGGTTTTTCTCTGGCAACTCCTATGGTTTCTCAAGTTAATTAAGGCTTCAGAAAATTGTTATAAATCTCTCCACACCAGCAAAACAAAAAAGTTTTACCTTTAAAACTAAAACTAAAAAAAAAACCAAAAAACTATCACTGGAATGCTGGCAGGAAAGTGAATTGTTTCAGATGGGCAAAATAATTTTTTTCCACGAACATTCTGCCTCAGTAAAATACATGAAAAACACAGGAGGAATGTCAATGGGGTTTACACTGATTTAACAAGATATTTTTCACACACAAATATGGATTTATGGAAATATTTTTGCATGCATGTACATGTGTGCACAAGTGTCTAGAAAAGTTAGTAATTTTGCAGGTCAAGAGTCAAGCATCTATGTCTCTAAGAAAACGATCAATGCATAGGTTGGCTTGGGTTATTCATTGCACTGAAACTAGTAGGAGGAAAAATGTCCTTTTATTTTTTTTTTTTTAAATTTTTTTGTTTGTTTGTTTGTGTGTGTGTGGTGCCCTTTTCCTGGGAAACCATCCTGCTTAATAGCCTCCCTTTAGATGGGATACAACCTAAGTGCAGAAATGTTCTTTGGCTAACAGAGGATGTAAAGGGAAAACAAAACCCTGTCACATCGGTTGTAATCTAATGCTGAAGTTGATTCTATTTACAGTGCAACAGCTGCTCTCTCTTCTGGCAGAAGCTGTACCTTTAGGCAACCTTTCTTCTAACTGGGACAATCTGCTTGTCTGGGTGCAAAGACTGTCACTATTTGTCCTGGCTGCTCTGATGCTGTCCTTAACAGGGTTTGAAATTACCATCACAATCCTTAAGACAGCAGCAGAGACAGAAATCCTAGCTTTTAAAGAATTTATTTTTATGCATTGGTGTTTTTTTGTTTAGTTTTTTCCTGAAACATGTGGTTTGTCTGAATCCTCTGGCTTGTGTTCAGGGCTGTTTACAGGTATTTATTTCTAATAAACAAGCAGGTCAGCAGAAGATGTTGTGGTCAGCCCTCACCAGCTGACACCCAGCAGCTCCATTCTCTGCAGCAAAGCAGGGTTGCTCCTGCAGTAGTTAGGGACTAAAATGTCAGTAAACACATGGGGGTAATTTGCATCCAAGGTTTGAAGAATTGAACATCTTGGGGGCAGAATAAATAAAGAAAATGCCAACCTAATGAAACCCTTCCTGATGGTGACCCACAGACAGTCTGCTGCCTGATTGCTGTGGCACCTACTGAAAGGGTTAATGAACTGCAGGATTTCTTGTTGCAGGATGAGTTGATAACTAAAGGACTTGCATACCTGTGATGTCCACAGTAATAACTCAGGTTTGAGCTGCCATTCCGGTTTTCTATGCTGTCCTTGGAAAAGGCTGTCATACAGATGCTTAGGAGGGAGCAAAATGTTTTATGACTGCAACACCTGCAGTCCTCTCATGGAAGGAGTTCCCAGGAGATCCTAACCACACAAAGCTAATATTGCTTAGCTGCTGATAATACCATGCTGCCAGGCTGAGTTACATGGATTGCTGTGGCAAGTCCCTGGCTGATTAATTTTAATTTAATGTAAATAGAAACGGTGTCAAGGATATATTGTGTAAACATGAGATGTCTTTACACATGAAGGCATTAGTGGTGGACTGATGAGCTGAGATGGCCTGACCACCACATCCCTTGGTCACGTCTGACAGAATTGCTGAGGTAAGGAAATGGAAAGTAGTGATAAAAGAGTATGAAGTGAGGTTCCTGAGGCTGATGGAAAAAACTTGGTGGCAGAGTCAGCATTGCATGCTCTGCCTTCTTCTAGTGATTCTGGAGAGCGCTGTGGGCAGTTTTTATTCCACCCAGCCCTATAAAAGGAAATTTAGTGCCCTCTACTTTAACCCATGAGGGCATTGAGACAGGCTGAAGGGAAGCACCACTGTGAAGGGGGCAGGGTGGGAAGCATGGTATGGAACTAAGTGATCCTTCAGGTTCCTTCCCACCCAAACCATTCTCTGTGTTTATGGTGGTTAATTCTCCTACTGAATTAACCCATCAGCAAACTTACTTCCCTTAAGCCCAGGATACAGAGAGAAACAATTAGCTGTAGGCTTATATTGCTGATGAAATCAGCTAACAAAGTGCTTCTACTGCTGTAGCAAGGAAGTTGGGCTTATTTATGATGTACCCTGCCCCTCCCTCCCCCCAGAAAAGAAAAAAAAAGTCAAATATATATGTAAATTAGGTGACTCTCTTAAGCTCCTGTCAAGATGCCAGTTCAAACCTACTTACTGCGGGCAGATCTCTCTTTATCATCAGAACCTGGTTGTTCTCTTTGGACCCAGTCCACAAACTTTACTTTTTGCCTTTCAGGCTATACATACACAGTTAATCACTTCACAGCCAATAAATGACTCCAAGTTGCAGTAGGTCATTAGATATTTTTTTTTAAGTAGGTCGTTACTCTTTTATTCTTTCTCCAGAGCATTCTGAGGGAGAAATTCTGATGTGAATATTCATGAGAATACTAAAAGTAGGCAAGTGAGGAGATGGACGTGTTATTTATGTTTGAGGAAGAAACTGTAGCCTTGCTTTCATCATATTGACTTCTGGTAATTTGCATACTGGACTGAAAGAATATAATTATGTGGGTTATACGAAAAAAAGGATGGGTTGCTGGCTAGAGTTACGAGCTCTCTGTTCTGTGCCATACACCTTGTTTGACCTGGGCAAATCATTCTCCTTTAGTTTTTCCACTTGTGCTAAATGGGGATAGTAATTACCCACTTCACTGAGGAGGGCATGTGGCTGAAATTAATTAATGTTTATAATGTACTTGGTTTTCCTGATGAGGTTTGTAGCTGTGTTACCGAGTACAGTAATTTCTGGGTTTTGGCTTGTGTGTGTGCATGTGGTGTGCAAAGGTTGGCTCCAGCAGAAGGAATAGTAAAAATACAGTCTTAAGAATAAAGTTTTTTGGCACTTATATAAGTGAAATTAATTGCTGAAGATTTTAAAGCATGAATGCAGCTGGTACTGGCTTTGCTACTGAAATGTAACTGCTCTGTGGGAAGCAGGAAGGTAAATAACAAGGCAGAAAGCTTATGGTGTTTTTTAATGGGAGCCATAAAAATATTGGACCTCAAGGATAGCCCTTGGAGAAAAGACTTCTTTAGGACACTGAACGTAGCTCACCTGAAATCTTGTGGGCTTGTGAAAAATCCAATCACCGTAACTTCTGGGAAGAAACTGAAATCCTGATTAAGCCTCAAATGCTTATTTTACAGTATAGTAGTATGTGGAAGATCTAATAAATCATATCAATAGATAGAGAACAAATACTTAACACATATGTAATGGCCAGAGGATATTTTTTTTTGATAGATTTCTGCATGATCTGTAATCTCTACCAGACTAGTTTCTATCAATTACATAAATCCAGCAGTACCAAATAAAATCTCCAACCTTCTGAATGTTTGCTGGAAAGCAAATTTATGCAGATCTGCTCCTGGTGAAGAACATATTGCAGTGAATGAGCTGCTCCACGATGTGAACAAAAATTCTCAGTGTGAGGGGCCCACTGACAGCCAACCTGCAGATGCAGCTGGGCATTGAAACCAGCAATACTGAGACTTAGCAGCAGGTCTGGTTAAGCAGAGGCTTAATGCAAGGGAAATTGCCCTTGGAATTAAGAATGTTTTTATGCAGTTTGTTGGATTGGGATGAGATCAAGGAGGTTCATGGTAAAGGGTGTGCTTAAGTGCTTTGCTGCATCCAGGCCATAATGGCCCAGATCTTCACCTTTCTTTGATATGATGGGTAGCATCCAGCAGATGAATCGCTCCTCTGTTTGAAAAACAGCTTTTGAGGCAGCCTTAACTGCAACACAGATCCTCAGATGGGTACTCCTGCCCTTTCCAAAGTCCCTCTGATGCTGTCATTGAATTCTGAGTAATTCATCGCCCCAAGGAGGGCTCCTGAGAACTCTTGTTTTGTCACCCTGGAGTGGGTTTTTATTTTGTAGTAACTTCTCCCTAAATTTTGACTCTGATTAGCAGTGTGCCTGCATTTCAATAAATGATCTCAAAGAGCTCCCTTCCGTCTTCCCCCAGCACTTAATTACGATGTGTAAATATGCACACAGCCCCATTACTGATGTTAATCCCAGTGCTGATAAAGCCGAATAGGAGCGAGTAGAAATGAATTGGAATAGGGATAAGCACAGGTCTTTCATTAGCCCAACTAAAAGTAATCACAGATCTCTTGCTGGTAATATACATCTTCCAGATAGAGTACTAATTACTTCTGGCAGTGCTGTGCTATATCTCAGAGATAGCTTTATTGTAATCCTGCAGTGATCTAATGCTTTCACATACCAGTTACTGCTTTTCCTCTCTTTCTCTCCTTGATAAAGTGACCTTACAGATTTTGAACAGTCAAACTACACCTTGTAGTGTCAAGGCTGAGGAAATCTGACAAGCTTTTTTATTTGTTTTTTTGGGGGAGGGTTTGATTTGTCTCTTTTTTTTTTTCCCTTTCAAAGTTTTCCTCTAGTGTTTGTCATAAAGTGAAGTTGTACAGAATTCAGGAAAATAAACTTGTGCATTACATGTGCCCAGGGTAATGTTTTATGCAGCATCCAGTGTGGTTGCAAATGTGTCAGTGACAGATAAATCAACTGCTTCTTTCTGCTTGAGCAACCTGAAGTGCTCCCACATACGTTTTGTGTTATCTACATATTATGGGCAGTCTTTCCAAACTGTGGTACCTAAAACTAAGTTGTTAAGTCCACAGTTAGGATCAGACTCTCATCCTCTGAGTTCTTTTTAAGGGATGCTAAATTCCATAAATAAAACCTGCTATGTACTTCTAATTAGTATATAAAATTTCTGCTTGAAATGATTGAGAGAGTTGCTGGGACACACAAAAAAACCCCAAAAAACAAAACAAAAACTAAAAAACCAATGCACCAAAAATCCCAGACAACTTCCGTATGTTCCCATGTACCATGTTTTCTTGTGTGTATGTTTTGTTTTGGTTTTATGTGTATTTGGTTTTGTTTGTTGTTAGTTTTTTTTCAAATCAGTGGGAGTTCCACCTGGAGGTGCAGCTGCACGGATAACTGATGGTTTTGTTTCGTCATTTAAAAGGCAAACAGCAGGGAGAAGAGCTTTGTATGGGTTGACTGAAAAAAAGACCATTAAGGACATTAAAAGTCTGCAATGTCCTTCCCTCAACATGCTTGCTATCCAGTTGAATTCTTTCATTTGAATTGGGCCACCAGACTCAGCATGAAGTATTCATTATCAGCATGTTAATTAGCAAAACTAAAAGAGCTTTCAAGCCGAAGAAGTATTTTTATTGCAAAATCCCATTCAATTTATGCCATTTACATGGAATCCCTCCTGTATTTTTGGTACTTTATTGAATCCAAAAAGAGGAAACAGCTCAACTGACAGTGGATAAATTACGTAACTTCTTGTCACTCCATGTTTGGTCAAAAAACATTGCTGTTGACAAATTCACCAGCTTGTACTGATCCAGCTCAGGATTCTTTAAAATCCATCTCTCTAGTTTAGAAATGCTAGAGGTGACCAGGTGAACGAGTGTGGCTGTGTGATGCTCTCATCCTGGTTACTGTGTTGTGGCTGTCTCATCCCCTCACCTCCAGCTGCTCACCTTCACACCACACCAGGTTCTGACTCAGAGAAAGGAGATCTTTTGGACCCGGAGAATCTGAACGGTCCTTCTGGCTCTGAGCAGATTGTATTGTGTGATGTGCCGAATCCAGCCAGCTCAGTTTTGCTGCTTTCCTCCTGGGGAACTCTTGAGATCATGTCACTTATCCCTCTCAAGATGTTAGTTCCCACCTCTGCTGCTGCTGTGCTGTTACTGAGAAACAGTGTCATTTAGGGGAACATATTTTTGCCTGCAGACTCAAGTCCTTTCTGTGGGGTTGTGTGAATGATTTCTGTAAGTACTTGTGTGTGTGCAGACGAAGAGGGTTGCCAGAACAGGAGGCTGAAGAATATGTGCTGAGACATTGTGAGTGAAAAATCTCCCAGGGACTGACAAGGGCTGGAGATAAGTGGCCCGCCCATACTTACATCTAAATAAAACAACATTGAAATAAATGCTGATTGTGTTTTGATGCCCCAGCTAGATGCTGTATTGGGAGAAAAACAATTTTATTTATAAACCAATTCATTTGTTTGTAACCGATTTTTTTTAAATGTCTGTGACCTGTTTTGCTTTTCTTCCTGGACGTTGTCTCATGTGCTTGCTTTAGGCTGCTACTGTTTTATAGACCTGTCTTGCTTTTCTGGCTGCAACAAAAAATCTTTCTTGGGGTTTCCTGGAAGCCCAGCAGGGCTTGGTTGTACGACTGCTCCTTCAGCACAGCATCACACCGAGACTTGGCTGCTTGCTTTAAATACAATAGTGCCAGATATTTTATTCTTGCTCCAAATAAACAATTTGAAGGAATTTGTGTTTAGTTTGTAAACAGTCTACTTCAATTGCAGTGTATAACATCATTTACAAAACATGCACACTGGAATGCAATTTGCTGAATTATTAAAGACATCAGTCTTATTCTATGATAAACATGAACTTGTAAGTATCAAGAATTGAAAAGAAGAATAATAAAAGATGATTTGTGTTTTAACTAATACCAAAAATTTTGTCCATGTGGTTGGGTTCTGTAGGGTGGTTACAAAGACTCAGTCCAGAGGAAACATTTCTGAAATTGTATGAGATTTCAAACCAGCTTATTTACATAGCATTATATTAAAATTTCTGTAAATTGTCTATTTTGATTCGTATGCAAAACTTCTGAATTTTTGCATGAACCACGTGCAAACTGTTTCTACTCTTCTGGCAAGGGCAGCAGTGACAACACCAGTAGGGAAGGTGTGAGGTTGCAAAGAAACAGACACACAGCAAATAAAAGCCTGGTTACTAAGAGACACCTGTTCAACAGAGCTGTGTAATTACAGAAGTGTTTCTGGTGTGAGACCTGGGAGTGATTTGTCTGTGATGCAGTGGGGGTTGGAACATCTGCTCTGAGATTTGCAGTTCACAGTGAAGGTTTTGAGCTCCTTGTTACGGGCACAACAGTGACTCAGGGCAGTTAGATAATGTGCTGCCTTGCACAGTGGGGTCTAAAATAAAACCAGGAGCAGGTGGCAGAGGCATCTCTGCCTTGCAAACATGGGGCTGACTGGGCAGCTCTGTGGTATCCCCTCCTGCATTTCCTCATGGCAGGCAGCACCCCAAACCAGCACAGCTTCCACACACCTGTATGTGAAATAGCTAAAGGAGATTTTCTGCTGCTTAAGGGGGTGTGAAACCACAGCTCAGGAGGCAGAGCCCAAGCTAAGCACTGCTAATGTGTGTGTGAAAACTTATTTGGCCATATCAGTGCTACAGCCATGTCTGTGTCCTCAAGGCTGTAAGTTCAAGGCCTCTTCTGAGAGCCATAGGCTTGGTTTTTAACCACTGCTGCATTTCAGACTAAGGATTCAGCAGAATCTCCCCCGTGAGAGTTGTAATGCTTTGCTGGCTAATGGAAATAATCCATCTTGTCCAACTTAATGTGCAAATGATGAGGCTCAGGTAATGACAACATCCTATTTAGAGAGGATGATAGAAACTGGGGATTTGAAATGCAAGCTTATGGTGCTGGCAATTGATTTTGTATTGCTGATTTTTATTTCCATTACTTAGATTTTTAAGCTATATGGCTGCCTAAATTTGGCATTCTTGTGTTAATCTAATGATAAATGATGCTGCAGGTCTGAAGATAACTTGCTTCCTACTGCATTCAGCTGCATTCTCAAAACTTGCTTTTGGAAAAAGAGGGGCTCTGGTACTGCTATATAGATTCTGAGGTGATTTCAGTCTAAACCAGGAAGAAAAACTACTTTTGATATCTGATTTTAGGGCTGGGATAAGTCTTGTGTCCGCTTTACAAGCCAAGAGCTAATAAATGTCAGTGTTCTAGCCAGTGAAAATATCATGGCATGAAACACAAAGAAACAGTCCACAAATACAGTTTAATTTTCTGTTTGATGTTGCTGCCCCCTGTTTTCCTTGAACACCAGCACTCGGAAGCTCTTCATCTTGCTCTATCTTTTGCATGATGCTTGAAAAGTTCAAAGTCACCTAGGAGATGTGATGTGCCGAGTTCTTAGTCACTTTATATTTTACATGGGCATCTCCATCCTTTTGTTTACAGGTACCTAAACTATATTCCTTCAAAAAAGGGAGAGAGGAAAGAGTGCTTGGCTGGATTTTTTTTTTCTTTTCAAAACAGATTTCTGGGACCTCATTCCTTCATTCTCTGAGAAAGACAGAGAACAGCTGCCAATAGAAGGTGACTCATAAGTACAAATGACAAGCTTGCAGAAGCTAGATTTGGACAGAAAAAAAAAATTACACAATCTTATAGTCAGAATGAAAGGTGAACCTATTTTTTTCATCTGGCTTCCTTTATTTCTTTAGCACCCTGCATAAAATGAGATGATTTGTTCTCCAAGTGGAAAGCAAAGGAGAATAGTGTCATTTCTGATTTAACGCATTAGGGAGAGGTGGAAAACCTCAGATCTCCAGTCACGAATGCTTTTAGTTGCCTAATTCTCGAGTGAGAGTGAGGGACTGAAATCCTGCTGAGGGACTGGGTCTGTGTTGCTGTGGTGGCTGGAATAACTAACAGCACCTTGGAACAGATGACTGTTTGAAATGCTGAGAATTAGACAGCTCACAGTAGAACTGATTGTGAACCCCTTGCTGCAGGGGATTTTGCTGTGTGTTTTCATGTTTTGTTGGTTTGGGGTTTTATCTGGAGGCGGAGGAGGGAAGGATGTAATAGTTCTAAAGAAAATGAGTAAGTGGAGAAAACAGCTGTTTGGAGATTTTTTTAAAAAATCTATTGAATAATTCAATTTGGTTTTTCTTGGGAATAGTGAATGAGACTGTGCCTTTTTAATGTAAAAATAGACAAGTTCACTTGAGATTGAACAGTGCACTTGAAGGGTCTTTAGATTGCTTATTTCTATTCTAGCTAAATCACCAGCATTTAAAAGCAATTTAAGAACCTGAAGTCATAATAGTCTATTTACATAAGAAGAAGAAAAATAAAAAAAGAAATTAAACATGACATTTTGTTTAGTAAGTAGAAAGTATTTTATTTAATTGCAGAGCAGTTGCCTTCAATCTAGAGACTGCTGATAGTGTTCTCACATAACTGAGGCTGTAAGTTTGTGCTAGAAGTTTTTTGCATATGTAGATATGTTTATATATTTTGCTGGTAAGGTACTCTCTAAACATTTGGCTGTGTTGAGATAACAGGGATTTGCACTGCTGTGCTGGAAGCAGCCTTGCTGTCCCTTGACCAAGTTTGACCACTACAGTCAATGTAGATGTTCAGAGCTTCCTTGGGGACCTCTGTCCATGCAGGGTCACATCCCAGGTTAGTGTAGGCAGGCAAGCAGAAAGATCAACATACCTGACACCCTGAATTAGATCTTAAGATAAATGGAGAAAGATAATGTGGGGTTTTTTGCTACTATTTTTTTCCATCAAAGTTCAGAAGATACAACACTTGATTTTTGAAAGCTTTTCTCCTGTCTATTGTATGCATTTGGTGGTACATTTTTTTTTTTTACTCCTCTTTATTCTGTCTTCTTTTCTACCAGGTAAGACAGGAAAGAGTTTTAGAATAACAAAGCATAGTGAATAGCATTTTTCTGTTTTCTGTAAATGGTGAGACTCGTTTGCTACCAAATACAGATTTGTGTTTCATATCATCTTGACCTTCCCATCCATGCCTTCCAAAAAAAACAACCCCAAACAATCTTTATTGTGAATTATTGGTTGTATATTATGGAAGGAGGGACTGTATTAGTCAGCTTTGCTACTCTTCTAGAATTGAAGCAGTAATTTGCTCCTGTACTAATGCAAACTGCTTGTCACCATAATGCTGCATCCCCTTCATCCTCTTGCTATATATACACTGTTTTTTTTTCCCCCACAGTACTTAAAGGCAGAAAGCAGAACTTTGTTCCTCAGGAGGTGAAAAAGAAGAAAGTGAATTTGTTATTCAGCAAAACAGAAGTGTCTCTATGAAATGAATGTACATCTCTAGAAAAAAACATTGTCTACTACTCTTCCTGCTTATCAATGTCTCAATATCAGCCACTAAAAGCTTTAGGGTCAATTAAAAAAACCAAAACTGTAATAATTGTTAATGCAGATTACTGCATAAACAATGTGCTCATGCAGTGCTGTGTCTAATTTGTGCAGGGAATTAGTGTAATTGCCAGTGCAAGCTGGGTAATTGGGTGTGGAAATGATGGCCGTGATTTCCACATCCACACAAGCTGCAGTGGTGCTTTATTTACCCAGTGGCCTTTTCCAAATTAGCTCATCCTTTGGTGCGGATGAACTTGGTGGGAAGGATCACTCTTTGCCGTGGCAGTGTGCAATTTCAGAATTCTAAGGATAGTGAGCATGGTGGGTCTGGAAAAGAACACTGAGTATCAGAGAAGTTTTGTCCTGAACAGTCAATGCTGTTTGACCAGGAGCTGCTCTGTTCCCTGCTATGTTTTTGCACACATCCTCACAGTTGAGAGGAAGGTATTTTTTTGAGTAACCCCAGCTTGTGTAACCTCTCACTTGTGAATGATATTGGAATTTAAATCACAGAATCCCAGAATATGCTGAGTTGGAAGGGACCCACAAGGATCACTGAGTCCAGCTCCTGGCCCTGCACAGGACCATCCCCAGGAGTCACACCCTGTCCATGAGAGTGTTGTCCAAACACTTCTTGAGCTCTGTCAGGCTGGTGCTGTGACCACTGCCCTGGGGAGCTGTTCCAGTGCCCAACCACCCTCTGGGTGAAGAAACTTTTCCTAATGTCCAACCTAAACCTCCCCTGACACAACTTCACGCCATTCCCTTGGGTCCTGTCATTGTCACCACAGTGTGATCAGTGCCTGCCCCTCCTCTCCCCCTCACAAGGAAGTTGTAACTGCAATGGGGTCTCCCCTCAGTCTCTTCTCCAGGCTGAACAGACCAAGTACCCTCAGTCACTCCTCACATGGCTTCCCCTCAGGGCCCTTCACCATCTTTCTTGCCCTCCTTTGGACACTCAAATGTTTCCCTCTGAACAAACATGAAGACAACATCAGCGTGTCTTACCTGGCAGTTCTTAGAGGAATTCACCCTCTGGGAAGCACAGCACTGGTTTGGGTGGGCTCTGGGAGCAGCTACTGGGGGGTTTCTGCGTGCAGCTCTACAAATTCACTTGAGACAACCTAAAATAAAATTCAGCATCAGGCTTGTGCTCGTGCCATCCTGTGTTTGAGTGCTGCTGCATCCAGCTGGGCTGAGCTGTGCTTTGTGCAGCTGATGGCAAGGATTGCATTCACTTTGTGCCTTTCTCTCTGCCAGGCACAGAGTTTCTTGTCACTGTACTGGTTTGACAGGAGCAGTCGCTTTGCTTTCTGCATATTGAAGGAGGAAGGAATAGGAAAAGCTGGGAGGAAACAACAAAAAACTCTTTAGCTCTGTCTCTGACTCCAGGTTGTCTGCCTTTTGCTAGCAAGATTGGTCTTGGTGAACCAGAATTACTGCTTCTTCATCTGCCTCTTTTCCAGCAAAATGTTCTGGTTCATTTTGTGCTGGTATTTGCGGCACCTTTTCAAATTTAACATGGAGATAACACTAAATAACATATTTTCTCTGTGTAGGAAATGAAAGCTAGAGGATCCGAATTCTTTCTTTGGGAAACAATGTGACATTTTTATTTTTCAGCTTGGTTTTGCTTTAATAATCTTCTAAAATGCTTAACATTCTTTTTCCTATTGAAGAAGAAACTGGCTTAAAAAGGATAAGACATTTTTTATGGAAAGATTTTACTGGTTTAATGACATGTCAGTGAGTTTCAGCTGAGTAGTCTTTAATCTTTAGATGCATTTGTACAGTGATAAACCCTTTCAAAATGATAGGAAGCTCATTACTTAGAACTGAATTTTGTTTTTGGTTGTCACAACTAAATCTGTAGAGCTGATACCTTTTCACACTGCTTGTAACTTCCCCCAATAAAAAGAGAAGCCACTGTCTGGTAATGCTGTGTCTTGGCATTACATCTTCACTGTTGGAGAACAATCATAATGACAGCTTATTGGTTCATGAGATTTTTTATCGATGAATGGTGTATATGCTTTTTTTTTTTTTAATGGATAGTTTCTGAATTTTTAACAAAAATGGGAAAGCAAGTTTTCTTATTTCTTAACATTACACATAAGCCCCTCTTGTAGTATGAGGGACATCTTTAGTACAGCAGAAATTGCAAGGCCAGTGATAAAAGTGAGGGAGTGTTTTCACAGAGAAGGGTAACATGCAGCGTTGCTTACCCAGACACCTGCCACTCTCAGGTATGTGGTTTTTTGTGAGCATGGTGCAAATAGCATCAGTGTTGTCCTTTTCATGTTAGGAAGTGGCTTTCGTTAGTTTTCCTGACAGATTTAATATTACTAAGTTCAGTGCTAACAGAATTTCTTTGCTTCAGTTTGGGGGGTAGCCTTCAAATGTATGCATGAAACTGTCTCTGCAGCAGAAAAAGAGTAAGGGAAAGCCCTGGGAGAGCTGAGCTTCCTGCAGCTTATAAACCTGTTTTTCAGGGCTCCTGAGCTTAGTGCTAGTGGGGGCAAGAGTTGCAGCCCTTGCCTGTCATTTTTTGTTTGGGTTTTCCCAGCTGTGTTTGTTTCCTAGTGAGGCAAATCTTTCATTGAAGGAAGTTCGAGGCAATAACTCCTCATGTTCTGCTGCTTTCCACTGGCTGAAGATCTGTTCCTTGGAGTGCACTATTCCCACTGTAAGAATTCCTGGGAATGCCTTGTCTTCCCTGAATGGTATCCCCAAGTGATTGAAATTATTGATGTTCCACTGGAAACACATCGAGTGATACCAGGTTATTTCTTCCCTCTTTAATCTCTTTGGGGAATATAAACTGCTGGTGGTGCTTATGGTCCGACACTGAGCTACTTGATTAATGGCAAGCCAAGGGTAAAGGCTAATAATCTACTTTCTTTACTGATCTGAATGGAACAAGCAGCTGAGAATAAAGGTGGTAGGTGAAATTATGAGGATATTTTTCTTACATAAGGCCTACTTATTCAGTTGCTTGTGTGGCTTCAAGGCAGAAACACAGAAATATCATTCTCCTTGAGGACAGGTGTTGTGCAAGCAGAAGAGATGGTGGGAAAAAGTGGTGTGTGCTCCCCTGGAGGCACATGTGTCAAATGTAAAACCTAAGTCAAAGGGAATGGTACATAAAGCTTCATTTCATACCTGTCTTGATAAATGGCTGACTGTAAGTGTAAAACAAATTTAGATGGGTCAGTGGGCCAGTGACAGGGCTGAAAGTTTCCTTTGGAAATTATTTAGGGGGAGTCTCTGCTATAACAAATGAATCCGTGCTATTTCTCTAGTGTGTTTGGGGGTAATGGTGTGCAGATGAGAGAGGTATGGAAGCAATGTCCAGCTTTGGGGCAAAATTCAGGTCTTTAAAACCCTTCTTAGTCTAGGGCAAGGGCAGATTGGATTGCTGTTGGTGAGTGAAAAGATCCGTGGACTGAAATTTGGGAATGCAATGCTGAAAAAGCAGAAATGTGTAAGTGGGAGAGATGCTTGTTTTGCTGCAGGTTTGCACTCAGAAATGAAGTGGGTTTTTTTGTAGGAAAGGAGTACCAGAGAGTAGAAAAATTATTTTCAAGCTGTTGTGTGCTTCTGAAATTAAATATCTAAGACATTGCTCTCTAGTGTTCCCAGATTATCTGTGACTTGCCAGAGCTTCAAGTGTTTGAATCCCTTGTTAGACTTTCAGGGATGACTCTTGCCCATGGAGTTTGGGAATCAGTACTTCTGTATCTGTAGGATGTTATTTGTGTGTAATGTTAACAACCTGTGGAAAAATACCCAGAAATCCTTAAACACCAAGTTTTCAGTCTAAAAGGTTTTTATTAGAGTCTGAAATTCTGAGAAGAACTCAAAACACGTTTCTTCCAGCTTTCACTGTTGCGTTTGGTACAGTTGATGAAAGAATACATTTCTCTGCAGTGTGTCGAGGAATGGGCTATTTTTCTTGCTACACACTTCAGGAAGGGTGATTAGTTTTGCTGGCAAGCAATAATATAAATTTTTCTCAAGTTATATGAATTTGAAAATGACAGTCAATAAATTGCTTTTCATTTTTAACAAGCTTAAAAAAAGGGGTATATGGCAAAACCATCAGGGAGAGTGGGATGTGAGGGTTAGTTCTGGGGTTAAGAGGACACCCAATAAAGAAATCCTCCTTGCTCTTGTGTTGGTATGCTTTTGTTTAATGTAAGAGAGTTTTGGGTTTTTTTTAGATATCAAAGGTACTCTCACTAGAGGGAATGACCAAACCAGTGCTGTTTTCTTATAATGTCTGAAGTCTAAAGGACATCTGCTTCCACAGGATGATTTTAATCATCACTGTTGAACCTGGATGACAGCAGTGGTCAGATGTTACAAAAAATGGTCAGTGCTTTGGGTGTTGCAGTTCTGGTAATGGGCTTCTACTCAGTAGCCTTTTGTCCTTTGTTTTTTCCCCTGTGCTGAGAGAGGAAGTCAGGAACTGACTTGGCTTTTTCACTCCCAAAACACCACATGAAAATCCCAAACTTAGGTAATTTATATATAGAAAAATAAGAATATCTCCTCCTACATCTCACTTGACAGTGAATGAGGAGGCGAAGGAGGAAAAATGAAGTTCACCAGTCACTTGGGATGTGCCTTTCCGATGTGTTCTGCCAAAGCCTTGAGGATATAGGCAGAAGGCAGCTTAGGTTTTTTATCCTTCAGATAATAGGATCTTAGTCACACATCTCAGTGGGTTAGTAAGATTTTTGTGCGTTGGCTTGTAATATGCTTTGACTTTCCTCTCCTTTTGAGGTAGCTTCTTGATAAAATATGTGCCAGGGGAAGAGGAGATGTGAAGTACAAGTTACTGTCCTGCCCCCTAACTTTAGGAGATGAACCCTCTGCAGCAGACAGACATGTGCCTTTCTATTTATTTTATAAGTAGGAGGCAGTGAACATACTTAAAAACTATAGCAAAGGAAATATAAGAGTCAAGTTTGAAGGGGAAGAAAAGATGTAGAGAGCAATAAAGGACTTTCTAAAGAATAAAAACCTTGATTTTTAAAATTCTTTTTTTTTAGGCTTGACGGGACTGTCATTTTGGCCACAATGCTGCTAAATGTATTGTCTTATATATATTAGTTTTAAGTAGTATGGCTGATTACAAGATGGAATAATTAACTTCTGTTGGACATACTTTGACGTAATAGCCACAATTTCAGTTTTTCAGTGCAAATGTGAACATGCAGCTTGAAGGTTTCTGGCTTGAAGGAAGTTTGCATCAGTGCTGCAGGTCAGTAGATTTTCCCAGTTTCCCAAAGTGTTGTTTTGCCAAAACAAATTTCATGGGGATCCCAGTTGGGAGCGCAGCAATAAGATGGGTGCAGCTCTCCAAGGTGCAGACCCCTTACACTGTTGTTATATTGATGCTTGTGCTTGTTACTGGTGCTGCCCTGGCTTGCTGTCAGAGTTGGTGACACCCATGGGAGCTCTTCCATCTTTAGCTGGTGGCTGTAAATTGGATGGGGGTAGTGTGTAGAAAAAAAGAAATAACCTGTAATTCATGTTTTGATGACAGGGTTTTGTGTGTCTGGTTGGTTTGTTTTTATCCCCCAAAAGAACTGGGGGAAGGATCTTACTTTGTATATATCTTCATTTAACAAGTTGTTTTGACTAAATCCTCTTCTCTTTGCTAAAACGCAACAGTTTTCATTCTGACAGCATCAACCTGTTTTATAGAATATAGAGCCCCGGTGAGAATAGACCTTTAACAGCAATTTATATCCCAAGTCTGAAATGCTCACTTTAAGTCTGTTATGATCCCTGGGTGCCTGTTATGGGATTACTCACATCTTACCATCCTAAGTTTCTTTCCATAAACAAATGAAACCTTTGAGTCTGAGGTTCAAGGAATATGCCCTGACGAAGCATGGTTTAACAGATCCTTGGGGAGAAAGAGATAAGGTGGGAAAGTGAAGAATTGATGATCTATTAACTGTTTAAATTTCCTACCTTGAATTATTGACAACATGTGACATTACAGCTTTACAAATTACTGTCTATAAACAGCTTGGAAAATATGACCTTTGCATTACAATTGGTCTCAGGATGCCTTCCAGCTTTGTACAAACAGCTGCTGATGGCATATTTTGTTGCAGCTGGAGTGGGTGGAAGAATGTAGGGAACTGAGGAGCTTCTCTTGTCTAATCAGGCATATATTATAATTTGTCAAATGACAAAACATACTTAGTGATGGTTGAAATATCTCTGTTTGAGACTGGGCTCACTCCTCTGGAGTTTTGGAGTGATCTAATTTTCAGTAATAAAGACATCTAATTAGTTAAGGTTAGTTGGCCTTACCTTCTGTCCTGTCTCTTTCTAGAGCAAGGAGACACTAGAAAGCCCTGTGTTACTCTAATTCCTCCTGTTTCCTGGCCTGTGGAGACCAGTGAGTCCAAGCTGAATGGATGGTTTGTCCTATTTGTTCATGGCAAACCAAGTGCACTAAATTCTTGCTTTGTGTTGTTGTTCATGTGATTAACACACAAAGTAAGTATTGTGCTGAATTTGGCCCCGAGATTTCTGCTGATTTGGGATAAGCTGAGAACACAAGGGCTTGAGTTTTCATCTTCTCTTCTTATCACTATTGAGGAGTAACAAGTCACCAAGTTAGTGTTGGCAGCCAGAGAGCTCATAAGGCACTTTCTGAATCTTAGGCCTGAGCCAAATTAATTTCTAATTTAACTCCATTAAGAGGGGGTTGCCATAAGATGAGACCTACCAAGTTTGTCAGTTGTGACGCATTTTATTATCATTTGTATGTGCAAGATGCATAGGGAGTGGTAGAGAGTGTTTTTGGATGAACAGGTGATTGGAAGAATACATTTGGAAGAATAGATGTCCCCAACACAGTGCATCAAAAGACTCTGCAGAATAAAAATCATCTTTACACCAGACTTGTTATTTTCTCAGTTTCTGAAAAACATACCTTGTGTCTTTTAATGTAGTGTTGTTCATCACTGACTGAAGATCAGTCCAAAAAATCTATGTTACGGGTGGATGCAAAATCCAGTAGGGTTACAAGAAGGGGAATAGAAAGCTTTGACTCCTGTCTTTTTAGAGCTAGACAGGGGGGAAGCCGTGACTGAACATTTAGAGCAGGTCAGGACCTTATGAAGCCACCTCTTCCTCTCCTAGAGGACAGGGAAGAAGGATTTCAAGAGTGAAGACCAAGGGTTTCATCAGAATAAGTTTTCCCACCCTACCTCCCGTAACAAACTCTTCTGAGCTCTCTATGCTTGATGTTTGTAATAAAACCAACTTACATCACAGTGCTCTTGTAAGGAGTGATCAATTAATGTTTTCCGGGCACTTTTGAGACCTAAACACAAAAGGCACCTTATGGTCTTAAGTTTCGCTACCCCTGCTGCCCCAGGATGGAAGTTTTACCTTAAAGATCCAATTTCTCCCCTGGAGTGGGAGGGAGGCAGTCTATTATTCAAGGATATCATCCTTATCTCTGTTGTAGTTGCCTTGTGGCCATGCAACATCACTCAATAATACTGTCAAGTATTATCTTTTGCTTGTGCCAGAGTGCTAAACAGTGATTTATTGATTGAATACACATCGCTTTCATGGAAGTGATTTGTTGAAACAATAGTAAAGTGCTAAATAAATTATTCATTGCATGCTAATTTTTCACTTTTATATTCTGTAGCGAGCTCCAGAATAAACAATCTGGATATTGTATAAATCCCAGGTTTCTGATTGTGTGTATCCCCCACTCCCAGTCTTTCCCCCAAGACATAGTTCTTTTCCCAAGGATAAGTATCTTCAGCCTTTCTCACCTTGGTTGCCTCTTGGGCTATTTTTCCTCTTTGTGCTTTCTTCAGATAGAGTTGGGTGAATATGTTCAACTAGAGGCTTGGATTACTGGTTTGGGGAAAAACTGTGTGTGTTTGGAGTTCATGGGTATTTCAAAATCCCTTAGGAACTTCTGGGTCTTAACCAGAAAGGCACCACCATAAATGGAACGTACGAAGCAGGATCCTAGTGGCTGACTGGCATATTTTCATAAAGTCTTTTCTTGCATATTGCCTCTTTTTCTGAGTGTTGTGTGCTGCTGTCTTTTAGCTGCCACTGGCTATGCTGCAGTCCTACTTTGCACATGAGATCAGGTGTCTGAGAAACTCCTCAGAAGCAAATTTTTACTTGTAGATCTGCTGGCTTTCTAAATTTCCTTCAGAAATGGTTTCTCAGCACTTGAAATCCTTGTCCCTTGGCAAAGCCCAGAGCCTCTGGAATGTTTCTGAGCGTTTCAATAGCAAGCCAGGAGCAGGCCAGGCACAGAACAGCAAAGTGCTTCTCTCCACTTGACCCTTCCACCCTTTCTGGGTGTCCACTCCAAATCACGGGCAGTGACTGCATGTTTAAGCACAAGCTGCTGATTGGCAGTGAATATAATGGGGCGTAAGAGAAGAATTTTCTTTCCAAGTAGTTTAGGGCTTTACCCTCCTCTGGTCTTAATTCTGAAATAATCCCCTAAAGGCCTATGCGGGTATTCAGTGAAATGAATAAACAGAAGACTACATTTCCCTCTTGAAACATGCACAGAGCTCTCATGCTAATGGCTTTTAAGCATCAATGCAATTATAGTGTGTAATCGATTCTCTCTATACCAGCCTTTGTTTTCTGAAATGAAACCCTGTCTCTTTCATAATTATTTGCCTTTGTATTAAAACATTTCAAGATGACAGGATGTCTATTCCATTGTTCTTGTCCTCCTTCCCGTCTTTCCTGCCTAATTCTGCCACTGGAAGAAATTTGGTTGTTACATTTTCTTAGAAACCCAAGTATCTCAGTTTTTTTTTTTCCTACAATAATTTACTCGCTAGATTTTCCTTTTGCTCCTTTTAATTTATTGGGTTTGTGTTTGGCTTTTTGGTTTAGTTAATCATGTTTGGAGCTGCTCAGAAATATTTCCATGAAGCAGATTCTTATTGAATGAAAGGGGAATTTGTGAAAAGGGATTTCAGTGTGGAAAAAAAGGACTCAGAGCAGGGAATTAATTCCACTTTATAAGTTAATCAGCATGTCAGTGGCCAAGGTGTTTTTCTGGAATGTGATAGGCCTAAATTTAGGTCCTTTTCAAAGCCAGGAGAAGCAGTAACTCAGTGTCTTGACCTTTGGGCTGTAGCTATTACAGTTTCCTTCTCTCTGCTTCGGTGGCGGTAGTATTTTAAATTATTTTAAATTCTTTTCGCCCAATAACAAATTTCTGTTTCATCCTGATGACACGCATGAAGACTGGGACCATCTTTAAAAGGTTTGAGGAAGAAAGATGCAGCATTTTGCTTCTCTTTATAATAATTTGTGTTGCTGTCTATTCTAAAAGTTGTCACCATGCCAGCGACCCCTGTAAGCTGAGTATAATAGAAACTGCCATACATCTTGCTCTACGGATTGAATTATACAAGATTAAGAAAGAAAATACTGGTATTCATGTTTGGCAAACATTGAATTTCTGGCCTACAGGTGGTTTTTATAGATGCCAAAAATAGGAATAACTATAAACAAATTTATATAAGTTCATGAGTCCTAAAGCTACCTATGGTAGCTATAAGAGCAAAAGAATTGGCCATATTCTCTCTAAGTGGCTAAAATTGTATACCTGAGAAAACTTGCACAAACATTGCTACATACAGTTTTATTTAATTGACCTCAATGGACATTTTTTTCCCTGAACTTCTGTCTCCCCTTGAGCTTATAGTAAATTTTCAGTATCCACAAAATGCAGTGGGAAGGAACTTCCCTACTCATATATGCATTATGTTTTTAACCTCCCAGTTTTGCTTGGTCCTGTATGCTGGAAACTAGTGAATAATAAATTCAGTACACTCGTGACTTTACAGATGTGTTTCATATCTCCTTTGTCTCCTTCCTGGATTGATAGTTGGAGTAATTTCTCACTAAAAGAAGGTCATTCCACATCTTTGATCATCCTTGATTGCTCTCTCTGATCCTTTATTATTAGGCACAATAGTCGCGATAGTTTTTGAATTAGGCAGAGTGCAATCTGCTGATTCTGGAAGTTATTAAGGGGAAGAGCCACCCTCTACACGGACAATTTTTAAGGCTTTCTCTCTAAACTTCTATCACTCGTGCCACAGGTGGGGTGGTGGGCAATATCAGGCCTTTATTTCTGTTCATTGCAGAAAAATGAAGGAATTTTACTTTGTGGGTTCTTTGTAACAGAGGTTGGTGAAATGAAGAGTTGGTAGTTCACCTGTGTAACCATGTGGTTCTCCTTCTCTATCAGTGCACCCCTGTTGATCTGCAGTCCATGTGGAAAGCAAATCACAAAAGTCTTCATGACTCCATAGTTCTTCCTACTTGAGTACTTGGTAGAGTCCCTGATACTGCTGTCTGGTATAAAATTGCTAAAAATAATATGAAGAACAAGATTTGTATAAGTAATTTGCCCCAAATAATGAGTTCTCTCAAATTCGTGTTTTTTTATTCATGAGCAGCCTGTAAAATTCTCAGTCGTGAATTATTCAGGCTTATTTGTGAATTTATTTGAAAGCATTTCCTCACATAGCTGTCTCACCAAACAGTTCATTGAGAATATTCCTGTGTTCTGGTTGTGTTCCCCCTTATTTACAGTCCCAGGGTTCTGGGTAATATTGGGAAAGTAGAGATTAAGAAGGGAACAGGTGCCCAATTATTTCCAGTTTTTGAATGTGCAAACTCTCAAACACAGCAGCCTGAGAATGATGGTTTATTGACGCATAATGCACAGAAAAGCTTCAAGTACTTTAGTTTCCTGCTCAGTTATAGCAGACCAGCAAGCTTGTGAAAACTTAATTTAGTGCTTCTTTGTTATTGACTTACGCTCCTGTTAAGTAGGCGATGGAAAGGATCTCTTGAGTTTAATAAGGGATTCATGGATCACTGCACATCGAGGTGTACTTAAACTGTCTTGATTGGGTCTGGATATTTGTTTCTCTCTTCCCAATTAGAAGGCAGCATGACTGGTTCATCAGGAGAGTCTTGCAAATGTATTTACACCATCAAATCTAGCTGCCATTTTTTACACAGCTGTATGTAAAAATTTAAGAATGCTTTATTAACAAAATAGTTATGTTGCAGACTGCCTGTCTCTGTGTGAGGCAGTGCCTATGACTGAACTTTCCAGCTGATAACAGCAGAGCAGCCAAACTGTGCTGTGTTGATCCCAGAAGCGTTGCATGCTCCTTGCATCAGTAGAAAGCACCACTGGAGAGGAAAGACTGGTGCAACTGCTCTTTCCTGAAGCTGTGGCACATCCTGAAGATCAGCTCCTGGTGCAGAGTGTGGAGCTGGCACCTGACAGAAAGTAGATGCTTTCTGCTATGTTACTGGTTCTAATACAGAACTCAAGGTGGAGTTCGTGAAGACCCAGCTCAGTTCTCTTATGCTGGAAATTTATATGCTCCCAAGGTATAGAAGATAGCAGCTTGAGATGTTAAAATCCATGGTTCTGGATAAGGAGTCAGGACAGAATAGCATCCTGAAGGTTTTCTTTGGGTTGCGAGGGTGGCAGGGTGCAGGGGAACCTTCCCTTTTTTTTTTTTCTCCTGGGATTTCAGTGGTCGAAAGGAGATGTCTGATCATCACATCTGCAGTCTTCACAAGAAACTGATTCAGAAAGCTGCTGTAAGTGGCTAACAGTCAAGAACTAGAAATATTTTATCAAAAATACCATTTCCAAATTATTCCAACAAAGTGTTGATGAGCAGTCTGTGCTCAACTCATGCTGAGAGCTGATGGTGTGCAAGTCAGGAAAGTAGACTAATAAGTACATGGTTTTAGTGCTGTGGATTATCCCAGGACAGCTGCAGCCTTGACTGAAATGCATGCAAAACTACATGTAAAGCATCAAAGACTGAAAACATTAAAGTAGAAGTTCTGGCTTTGCCTTCATAAGGAAAGCCTGTTGTGATGTGAAATCAGCATTTGAATCCTGTAGGATTCAAGGCCCCCCTATAGGGCCATCTTTCTGGCACAGGGTTAGGTCAGTCTAGAGATAACACTGTAAAATTCAAGGCCCAAGAAGCTACAGTGAACACCTTTAGAAATTTGATGGTGGTGTTCTGTTTGAAAAAATTTCTATCATTACAAAGCCATGAAAGTGTTTGTTATGAATTTAGACCCTGTTGTGCTGTGTAAGGTGGGAGGTACTTGCTGAGAGGGCCTGGGGGTAGTGGGGGGAACACTTCTGATAAAATGTATTGAAGGTAAGAGCTCCATTGGTGTAAATGAACTTGAGCTGGATTATCACAGACCAGGTTGTGTAGTGGGTCTTTAATAATGGTGATCAAACCTTGAACACGGTGATTATTGTAGTTCATGTCCTTGTTTAGCTGGGCTAGGATGAGTGTGCACATCTTTTGACACAGTACTCATGTAGCGTTCCCAGGAGTAAATTTGCCATGGTCTGTGAGTACTGGGGAGTGTTAGAGCTGCCTGCCCCCGGAGTGCTGAGAGTTCCTCAGTGCTGGTTTCTGTGTAGCTGTGGCTGATTTGCTTTGAGGACACACATGGTGAGCCCAGATGAGTTACACGGGCACAGAGTGCGCCTGTCACTCCTTCCCAGTGTGTTACGAACCTGAGCAGCAGCAGTGTGCAGACTTTCACCACCTTCCTGGCCAGCTAGTTCAGCACTGTTTGATGAGAGGAATAGTCTTTGCCAGGGGAGAAAAGTCAGTTTAAATGTAGCCATTAATTACATTTGGAACCTGCGCTGCAGTAAAGGACTAATTCTGGCTGATGTCCTGGGGGAACCTTGCTAGAGGTATTTACAGAGTAGCTGAAAACAGGGTCAAGACAAAGATCTAGCCCAGGTGTAAACCTGGGTCAGAAGTGCAAGGAAGGATACGGATCAGTTGCTCATAAGCCAAGGTAGGTCTGGGAAAACTTTAGCCATGTTTACCCAGAATTTCTCTTACGATAGCAAAGATCCTCTTAGGGCCTAATCTGGCAAGTTCACAGAGCAGTCTCTTCTGCCCAGACACTGATTTCTGTTTTGAAACCTATAGATGGTCCTCCACATCCCAAGTCTTGAAAAGCAGTACAGATCAGGAGTGATTAACTACGTATGTTTTCTTAGAAAATGCTCTTATGGTTTGAAGAAAAACATGGTGGTGTCCAAGGTACAAATGCCTTGTCCTTCCTAGAACAGCAACTGGGGACTGATTTCCTTTGGGAAATGATGGGCCAGGTTTAAGTACCTCTTCTGTCAGTCTGCCTTCCCAGGTGTCTGTTTCTTGCACTTTGTATGAGTAACTGAAACCATTTTTAGTGCTCTGTCTCCTGGTAGGTGCACTCACTGGGGATGTGGTAAACACAGGATCAGGTACCTTTTGCTCTGAGCTGTCAGTGCAGAAGTGATGAAGTTCTGTCTCTCTTCTTTCCCGTGGCAGAATAATCCACTTCAAGTGCTGATCCTAATGAATAACAGACTTTCTGAAGCCTTGTATTTCTATGCAAGAGGAAGGGTTATCTGTATTCATAGCAGAGCTGGAATAAGACTGGATTTTTAGCTCCTTTTCATCTACTTCTAATTTGCTTGTTTTTTTGCTTCTTGCTCTTGTTAGCTTGCATTGACTGGTAAGTGGTAAAAAAGGGAGACAAACACACAGTCCCAGAAAGCAAAACCAAGGCAAGAAATGAAGAAAAGGCGAGACACTATTTTCATTTCATTACTGTGCTTCTTCACAGCCCCTATTCTGACATTTAGAACAACATAATATGCATGTCTCTGTTCATTAGGTTCCTCAGTACTACACAGTGACAGCCACAGAGGGTGGAGGGAAAAAAGACAAAGAAACAATCTTAAACATGAACTAACCTTTGCAGGCTAAATAACAAAGAAATGGGAACAGCAAAGGAGAAAAATGATTTCTGAAAAAGTAAATATATCCAAAATCATGGCCTCGAATAGGTTACTCAAGTATCATTACAAAGGGGAAAAAAGAATAGTGACCTCTAGGGCAGAAATAACTAACTTTGTGCCCAATGATTCATTTGTTTTGTACATATATGTTTGAGAAGATCTATTACTGGTACTTGAACCATAGTAAATGACACAAGGACACTGCTGAAACCATGGATAATCTTAAAGACATTTGGTAGCTGATACAGATTCTCAAAAATTAAAAAGCTTCTAATAGGAAAGCTCTTATGTGTTTTTGTAACAGGGTATCTGCACCACGTAGAGATGTCTAAGCTGTTAATACAGAAGCTGGTGCATGTGTAGGCCACAGTATGGTGTCAAATACAGATTTGTTTTGGGAATGGTAAATGCTAAGATTTTATCCTAAATTTACTGAGACATCAGGATATAACAATATTGCTTAGGGTTCTTGATGTAGCTTGTCAGTAACTGACAGGGATGTTTAGATGGGTCCAGGGATGCCTTTGCAGGAGGGTTGTTAGAGCTATATCAAAAAGAATTGTGATGGAATGCAGCTGGCTTTCTTCCCCCGTCAGTTCCAAGAACACTACAGAACTTTAAGACTGTGTGGGTTTTACTGAAATATCTCAAGGAAGAAAAAAGAACAAAAGAGACATTTCAGCCCTCTGGGGGGAAATATTTTGATTTCTCCTATTGGCACTTTTAATTTTTTTTCATTTCATATTCTTTTTGGGATGTCAATTACAATTTTTCTCCCCTCAAATGATGAAATTAAGATTCTCGATGGAGTTTTCTTTCATGGCTGTTTTAAGATTTGTAAATTTTCCTCACTTGGGAAAAAGTAAAAATCTGAGTATTTTATGAAAAATAATTCTCAGTCTGTTTAGCACCAGTAATTGCACACGGCTAATCTCAGTAGTCCATAAAATTAGCCTGGTTCTAATTCTTGTATTTTACAGATGGGAAAAGTGTTTCTTGATTCTTGTATGATCTTCCCCAAGAGTACATCAGCCAGTGGCAAAGGACAGGGAGAAAATTACACTGTTTTTCCTGTTTATTCTTCCCAATTTCTATGCCTGCTCTCTTCAGGTCTGCTTCTAAAACTACCAGATGTTAAAATATTAACTGGGGGGAAAACATTCATTAGTCATTTACATCTCTGGTAGCTCTGGCAAGCAGAGCAGGAGAGGGACAAGAGGAGAAAAGAGGACTTGGAAAGAGATACAAGGAACTGTGCAGCTGCTTTGCAGGTCCCAGGGAGGCTCAAAGCCGAGGGTGTGTGCAGCTCCCACAGATGTCCCCAAAAGGGCTGGCACGGAACATCGGGGAGTTCACTGCTACCTTTCGTTGGGTTGTTACTCACAAAGGCTTTTGTGCACACCCCATCCCTTTGTCTTCCCCCCGTGATTTTCACGTGCTTGCTAAGCAGGGGATTTGCAGACCGGTCCAGAGGGTGCTGTGAGGGGTGGCCGTGGCACAGCTCCGTATCTGGAGCAGACAGCTGCCCTGCTGTCACTGATAAGCATTCCTGGGAGGGTGGAGATGGACATTTTTACAAAGCCCCGATTCACACCAGCCTTGGCGCAGAACCTGTGCCCACCCAGCTCTGGCTTCTGCCTCTGCTGGGGCTTCCCATCTTGGCTGCCTCTTCAAAGAGGGAGCTGCCAGGAGAGGGGGGAGCTCCTCCCTGCCAGCGCTGGGGTTTTGGAGAGCAGAGAGGATGTCCATGTCCCTGGGGAGCAGAGGGGATTGTGGCTGTCGTGAGGTTCCCCGTGAGCTGCACATGACTTGTGTTGGTGCAGATAGGAAATGCTTTGGGCAGCCCTTCTCCATGCTGGGAGTGATTTGGGATCTGTGCTGTACAAAGAGATGCCTTGTCAGAGGTGTGTTCTCTGCCCCCTGTGCCTTCCTCTCTTGCAGTAAGTATGTGCTGCCTTACCTCCCACATCAGCTCTTTCTGCTGTCTCACGTGCTGAGTGTATTGGAAGGAGAGAACTCCCATTTTAGCCATTTCAGAGCTATCAGTGGGTAAGAGGTAGATGGGATGTTGGCTTTGGAAAAGGCAGTGGTGAGGTCTGTTCCTCCCCATGTGGCAATTCCTGTGCCATGCTGGTGCCAGCTGGCATTGGGCTGATGGGCACTGAGCTTCCTGCAGTCCTTTGCTGCTCTGCCAAACTGGTTGAAGTTGGCAAATTTATCAAGGGACCGGGGGACTGTGTGTCTGTGAGCCTCATTTCTTAGGAGCCCAGGCTGAAAATAATAAGAGGTATATAGATCAGAGGTTTTGTCAGATAAGAGTTGGGTCTCTAATTTACTGTGGTTTTAATGGGATAGGGAGGAGGATAAGATATACAGTGACCTGGCAGGGAGACATGCAAAATAAATTAGTAGCAATAGTAATGGTCTGGCAGTTTGTCCCAAATGTAGATCTTGTTAAAGAAGCCCATCATCTTGAAAGTCAGAAATTATTATTTGAAGACACTAACAAAAGAGCAGGCTGAAATCTTTTGCTGGAAATTCTTTTTGCTAAAATTGCTTTCCTCCCTCTGGTAAGATAATTTTATTCTAGAAGCGCCTGTTTTGGCAGGAGGGAAAAGCTGTTTATCAAAAGAGCTAATAAAAGTCATAAACTTGGAAACACTTCCATTCCGTCTAAACCTAAAACTTTTCACTGGAGTTACAGAAACATTGGTTGTTAGAGATATTTGGAGGTCCACAGTTCAACCTCTTACTCAAAGCAGTGTTATCACCAGCTGTAGATCAGGTCAGCCATGACTTTGTCTAGCCAGGTGTTAAAAAACTCCAAGCATGGAGGCTTTTCTGATGTTCTGGGTAGTCTGTCCCGGTGTTGAACTATTATCCTTTTTGAGATTTTTCCTGATGTCCAGCCTGAGTTTCCCAAGTCAAAACTGGTGATCATTTGCTTGTGTCAAATCGTCTGCTGCACCCAGAGAGTGTTTGACTGGAGACGGGCCAGAGGGTTATCAGTGCACCACAGCTTTGAAAAGGATCAGCAGCTTCAGTGTCTGTGAAACAGAGCAGAAAATAGTCACCATTTCTGCTGCATACAAGATCTTGTCTTGTGTCCTGAAACTTTGTCTAGACCTGAGCTCATTCCCACTGTGCTCTGCCTCCTGGGGTTAAGGGAAGAACCTGTTGGCGATGTCACGCAGAGGAAATGAACAAAAAAAGGTCCAATTGGCTCAACATATATCTCTGCAAATTCTTTCCATGTCAGTTTAGGCAAATGCTTTTAACTATTCATTCAATTATGTTAAGCACCCATTAAAGGAATCCTAAGCCCTCCCTGGGGTCATTTCAGTTCTGTGAGATTGTAATTGTTTGAGACTAACCGTGATTTCTTCTTTTGCCTTTAGGTGATTCTAATTCTGACAAAGCTGTATGACTACAACCTGGGAAGCATCACAGAAAGCTCTCTTTGGAGGTATGGAGATAAATTGAGTTAATAATTACCACCTTACTGAAATAGGAAAAGCCTGATACAATTCTTTTATTGAATTTAATTGGATTTCTTTAAAAGTGCTGGAAGGTTTCTAACTCAACCCTCTCTCCCTCCTGTTCTTTCATACTCAAGGACAAAAAGGCTGAAGTCTGATTGTCATGTTCCAGCTAGATAAGACACTTCACAGTTATGCTGTCTTTTGATTTCCCCTTTCCCGTTTTATTCAGATTGAAATCAACCAATTGGTTTACTTTTGGGAGAACTGGGCAGCCTAAAGTCCTTGTTTATAATGAAGGATCTCATGGCTGGTCTGCCAAAATGATCCTTGTGAAAAGCCAGTGCTGCTGAGACTGGGGGAATACCCCTGAGTGAGTATTCAGCATCTGTTGATTAGAACTGATGGGATTAGTACTAGATAATTGATTTCCACTTGTGTGCACTTGACTGCTGGACCAATTTATAGGGAATGTTTTGATACTTTCATGATTTAAAAGCATATCATGCACTTTGTGAACCAAAGGAAAGAGCTGGGCCGTGAACAATTTCTTAAGGCAGTTATTTGGATTCAATGGGAGCAGATGGTGCCTGTTTTTATTTCTCTGAAAAATTAATCTAGGAAGTGTTTCTTCTTTCATGTGTCCCTAGTAGTGCTTTCATGAGCTGAAAGGGAGATTTTCTTATGGTTTCATATGTGAAACTTTGGTGGGAAGTTTAGGAGTTTTGTACGCAGGTCAATGATGTAGGTGGATAGGCTGCTGGCATGATAGAAGAAAACTTTGGGTATTTGAAACTAAAACTTCTTGTTAGAATGAACTTGTTTTAATAACCTTGTATAGGAAAGGGGTTTTCTAAGGGAGAATTTTGGTCAGAAGTAGAACAAATAACCTTTTTGCTCAGGAGCTGAGCAGGTTTTAATAGAATGACAGAGGAGGGATTTGACATGAAGTACATTCTGAACTCAGGCTATTGCTTCACCCAGTGGCCTGAAAAAATAAAACAAAACCAAAAACCAAACAAGCAGACATGTGTTTCTAAAGAAACACAGAACTTCTAGAATTTACTCTGAGCAGTAACAGGAATACTCAAAAGTATTAGTATTTTGTGGGGTTGAATAAATGTTTTATCATCCCACTGTGGAGGGTTAATCAGTCTTTTCATTTCATACACCTTGCTGCCATGACTTTCTATTCCTTTGTCTTTGCTGTGGTGTGTGCACACATAAAGGATCTTTCAGGACTGTGGCTTTGGCAATGTTTTTCTAAAAGGAGTTTGTGCTAGATTGTTTAATTTCTCAATGGTTTTAGAAAAGAATATTCATAAATACAAGAAATATTTTCATTTTCTCTGACTACCCTAAGTCATTTCGCCCTGAGAAATACTCAGCTCTCTTTTGTCAGTCATTGCAGAAGATGCAGCATTTCAGCATGCAAAGACACCTCCTTCCCCATTGCTGACAGTGCTGAAGATCTGCTTATGTGATGCAGGATTGTGTTGAGATACTATTTTCTGCCTGAAACTAGGACAGCCCCATCAGAGTGGAAAGCACACTTCCTGATGAGATGTATGAATGCAGCACAAAATTGTGCTGATGACCTTACGCTCTTTTCTGTTTCTGGTTTCCGTGGAGCATTCCACAATGGCACAAAGTTTTGCCCTGTTTAAAAAGGGAGGGACTGCCTGGATGTCACTGGAGAAGTAACAGATAGCTGGGACCTCAGCAGTGCAGCAGTCCCAGAGTGGGTGCAGGGCACTTCTCCTGATCTCAGACAGTCCTGATGTCAGAATGTGATTAACAACATAAAAATAGCATGATTGTTTCCTCTAGTCTGGAATTCTATTACCAAAAACTGTCTGAGAAAAAGTAAAAATCTGAGCATTTTATGAAAAATAATTCTCAGTCTGTTTAGCACCAGTAATTACACACTGCTAATCTCAGTATTCCATAAAATTAGCGTGATTCTAATTTTTGGATTTTACAGTTTCTTGATTCTTCTATGATCTTCCCCAAGAGTACATCAGCCAGTGGCAAAGAAAAGGGAGAGAATTACACTGCTTTTCCTGTTTATTCTTCCAAATTTCTATGCCTGCTCTCTTCGGGTCTGCTTCTAAAACTACCAGATGTTAAAATATTAATTGGGGGGAAAACATTAATTAGTCATTTCCATCTCTGGTAGCTCTGGCAAGCAGAGCAGGAGAGGGACAAGAGGAGAAAAGAGGACTTGGAAAGAGATACAAGGAACTGTGCAGCTGCTTTGCAGGTCCCAGGGAGGCTCAAAGCCGAGGGTGTGTGCAGCTCCCACATGATGTCCCCAAAAAGGCTGGCACCAAGACCATATGAAAATGATTATCATATCTGACACTTCCTTCTAGTATTATACTAGCATTCATTCTTAAGGTTTAAGTTATCCTCAGCCTTCAGTGTAAGGTCTATGAGGAGCTGAATAATTTCCTTTTTGTTTTAGTATATACCAGAGAATTAATATTCCATGAGCTGACCTTCTCAATATCTTTTGGAGTGTGTTAAAATTTTTAGTACCTGTGACATCTCAGAACAAGGAAGTCCATAAATTATTTGAGGAACCACTTGTCTTACTTTGAACCCTCAGCTTCACTTGGCACATGTCACTTGTCAGGACTTGATTGCATTTGTGTGGCCAACCATCCAGAATCCCTGGGCAAGTGCTTTGAACTGGGAAATGCTGGAGAACCAAAATCAACCCCCTTGTCTTTCCAGTGCCCCATTATTTGTGATTGGCTCTTCAGTGCTCATGGCTGCTCTGCAAGCTGCCAGTGCAACTTCCTTGTATTTCTTTATATCCTGAGACCTTAAACAAGCCCTTGGTGGTTACATTGTGCTCTGTCCTGAGTCTGGCTCTGCTTAGATCCCCCCTCACCATGCAGGCATGCCTTCAGGTCCCTGATAAATATGCCTGTGAAGATCCCAGGACAGCTCCTCTGTTCTTAATGTGATGGCAAGAAATGGCCAGGTGGGCATATCTTATTATTTTATGTACCTGGAAGAGGTTATTACATTATTAGCTGTTGCTCCTCCTGGCTGCTTAAGTGACATGTTAATTTAAATCTCCCTGCTTGTTTGAAAAGGATAGAAAAAAAACAGGTTTGAGAGAAGGGGTGAAACATATCTTGCAATTTATTTCATGCCTCTGGGTTTCATTCTGGGGAATGGAAGAAAACATCATCTCATGTCTGGTTTGCTTTCTGATACCAGGAGTTCTGTTTCTGAAGGATAGAGGAGAAAGGCAGTTCTGCAGGTACCCACAGCTGAAGAGGAATCTGTCTGGAATACAAGGCAAAGAAATACCCCTCTTGCCTCCTGTGCTGAGTGCACTCTCCAAAGGCTGATGAGGGGCTGTAGAAGCACGTCACTGGCACAAGTCATTTATGCAGGAGCTGGTTACAAGCACATCTGTCATTCCAAAGTGAATTTGGGTGATTTAAGCAGTCTTACTGATGGGACTGGAACCACCTATACCCCAGCTATGCCACTGCCTACAGGATGAGAATCTGTCCTCTTTATTAACACATTACTTCCTGCTAGGATTACATTTCTTTGTTATTTTTCAGCCAGTTTAACTACAGCTGGCTGCAACACTAATGGATGGACATCATCCTTCTCAAAGAGTGATGAATTAAAAGACCACTGCTGACAGACATGGAGGGATGAAATACAGTTAGAGAAAAGAGACAGGGAGAATCTGTATAATCTAGATTGTTAAGGCTCTGTGTGCACTGAGCTTTGGATGGCAAGTGAGCTGCTGCTTCTGTACATGGTAAATGAAATTTTGCATCAGGCTGGGCCTGACTTTAATTATGCTGTTATCCTCTCAGCAGATTTTTTCCACAGTTTTAGTTGAGAACTTTTTATTTACTTTTTGTTATTCTTTTTATAGAAGGGAAAGAAAATGGAGGGGGAAAGATTATCTGTCACTGAGCAATTAACTGAGTGTACTGGATTTATTTCTCTTCCTCTCATAGATATCTCTCAAATCAAAAAAAGGATTAAGCTGTGAGAGTTAGGAGAAGATGTTTTTTACCACTGGAATAAGATAAGCTTACATTTCAAATAAATAAAAATGTCAGAATAGTGTGCATGGTATCCATGAGCTGTAGACAGCTGTGGGAGGACTAATCTTTTCCTGTTTGTGTAAATATGATGCTCTGGAAAGATGTGCATGAGCGACACTTTCCCTCAGGACCTTGAGAGGCTGTCAAGCCATGAGTGCTGCCATTCACCTCTTTGCCTTCTTATTGCTCTGTATTTGGTCAGGAATGAGTAATTTCCTGGAACTTAGTGTAAAAATAACATTAATTAAACTTTCCTATTCAGCCAGAAATTCAAGATGTAAGGTTTGCTTAGTGTGAGAGTGTTTTAAATCATAATCTGTTGCTGTGCTAGTTCTGGAAGTTACTGATGATAATATTGACACTGCAACATTTTGTCTGAACTCTCAGCTCCCCAGTTCAGGAGTGATTATCACTTCCAACCTACCCTTCACTGCTTCTGGTTTCTGCATTAAGGAAGCTTCTGCACATACGCCATTAACAAAGCTCAAGGACGTTGAAAAATACATCTCATGTAGATCTAGATTTAATTTTCTATACATAAAGCAGGGGTTGTTTATAGTTGCTATTTCTTTTCATTCTTGAAAAGCTTAAATTGGATCTGTTTCTAGCTGTGTTTCTAGATTTTACATGGCCTTTTTGTTTAACCTTGAACTGCAGTTTTAACCCCTCCATCAGTTTACTTACGTTCCATCCACCACCACCACTGCACATCATCCTGCAGCTCTGTCCTTTCAAGAAGGAAATTTGGGTTGTAATCCAGAGAAAAGTCAGAGCTGACCCCAGCCCTGTGGCTATAAATACCACAGGTGTTTTGAAGCCTCCCATGTTGATGTTTCTGCATGCAGTTGCTGGCTCCTTGCCCTCTCTGCAGATCAGCACTGTAGCCACTCAGAACTGTCGATGTGTTTGTGGAGATTTTCTTCTCTGGGCTAGAGAGTTTTTACAACAGGAGGCTTGAAAGTTTGTCTGTATTTCCTTACTTCCTTGAAGGGGAATTTCTAGGTTATGTCTGGTATTGTATTCATCGTTCTCCTGGACCTTTTATGCAGGTTCTTTACTTCTGTTTTGCAGATTGACTGTTTTCAACTCACATTTATCTTCTACCTGCTGAGCCATACTAATAAGGTCATAATGTCTGGCTGAGTGACACAGTCTGCTCTGTAACAGCAGATTAGGGTCTTTCAGCTGAAGTAGATAGGAGAAGCAAATCCATATGAGAGGAACTGAAAAAGTGAGGGGAAGGAAAGTCTCATTAAGCACATTTTAGCCAGCAGTTTTGTGGGAAAGAGGGACTTGAAAAGAACTATTTGAAAGGCTTTTATCTATAAATACAGTGTTCCAGTTGCTCAGGGTAAGTCACTTTTCTTAAATGAATATCAGAGCTTGATAAATGCTGCTACATTATCTCCCATGGGCCTTTAGTGAAACTCTAACAATGACATTTCCTTGTGTCTTTTGGTTGAATCCTTTCTTCATTTTCTCTCTGCAAACGTAGGAGCCTCTGGCTGGTCTGTGTATGGATGCTGGAGGGTGTCTGGGGAGGGAAGAATGGGTTTGCACACTCAGCTGTTCCTGTAGGAAGCAGTACCTTGGTATGGTTTGATCACAGTGGGAGATCTGCTCGCACTGCAGGTGGGCTTCGAACATGGATTTTTATGCCCTGTGTGTGGAGCTCAGTGCAGCCTTTTCCTTGTGTGTGGGGGCACTCTGTTCAGCCATCAGGACCCCTAGGGACCTAAAAGTTTCTGTAGCTATCAATTTTTGTACCTGAGAGGGCTCATTTTGCCCTGGTGACTTACAGTAATAAAAACTTCTGGCACAGTCAACTCTTCTGCTTGGTTGCCAGAGTTTCCTTGGATGTTCTTCCTGTTATCAAAACCAGCTCAAAGAAAAATGAAGGGTGGGGAGGGGGAACTGCCAACCAATCAAACAAAAAGTGCACCCCAAAACTCCCCAAATGACCTACCTAGGAAACAACCCACAGCAGATGCTTAGTTTAGCAGGAAACTTAACTTTTATTGAATTCTACCAGTTTTACGTTCCCTAAAGAATAAGGACTAGCAAAACCATTGCATTTTGTGGCATATCATGTGTGTTTGTCTAATCAATCTCATTTAAGTTCTTCCTTGACTTAGCTTGGAGAGTCATACCCTGATATTATGAAGGATCAGATTCGGTTGAGGATTTAATGATGTGCTTCTCACTCCCTGCTCTGTGAGGATAAAATATTCAGTGCTAATGATGATGTAAATTTATTAAGCCTATTAAAAATGTGTTCTCTGTTGCAGCCAGTCATGAAATGTAGAAGTGTTATCAAGTAAATCAGAAAGAATCCAAATCCATTTTCTGCATGAAAGAAACATGTAAATCAAGATAATGAATATTAATGCTGACACATATTAGCAATATACTGTAAATAACAAATGCACCATGTTCATGCCACTTTAGAGGCATACAGTGTTTCAATGTACTTTGTCATTCTTACTCTGCAAATTAGATGATGAACTTCTGTATCTGTTTCCTAGGCTGTACCTGTTTGCTCAGATGATGTTGGTAAAACATAACAGAACTATCTCTGGTTCTGGTCCACGGGGTTCATCCATCTGCTGTGGCTGTGTAATAACTGCAGACAAGCTAGACTGGAGCTGATGTCTGGGGAGAAAGACAAACCACACAGTACTTACCAGTTCATAAACAGAAAGCAAATCACCCTTTGTGTTCTGGTTATTTCCATTCCTTTCATACCTATGCAATCCTTTTGCAGAGCTGGGTAAAATTGTACTCATCTCTCCAGAGGGATATGTCCACTACTAATCACCAAAAGGAAAAAGTGTATTTGGGGTTTAGCTTGGATTAACAGAGAGCTAGTTCAGTTGAATGCATTATACTAGCTTGAGATCTGAACTCTAAGGTTTTCAGATCCAGGTCCCAAATATTTTTGCATCTGCACTTCAGGAACTATCCAGACAAACAGTCGAAGTTTATTGTTACTGCAGAAGGAGCCAGGCACATGTCATCAGGTTTTTCTTGGAGGACTTAGTGAAGCACCTGAAAAAGATGTGCTGTAAAAATGCATATTTAAATATGTATCAATGCTATGTTTGTTGTGCAGCATAAACTGACTGCCATTTACACTGAAACGTAGTGGCTTGCTTGGAAGTGTCCTTTTTTTTTTTTTTTCTGATTTCTCTAACCTGCCAAATAATAATTGGGCAAAATGGAAAAGGACAAGTAAAGCTCACAATTAATCAGCTTGTGTCTTCAATAAGGATAGCAAAGCTGGCTTTGAGTGTGATGCTGCCAGTGGCTCCTGTGCAGGAAGGAATGTGTTTGTGTAAGTGGGACATCAAGGCATGAGCAGCTCAGCAGGAAGGCACAGAGCCCTTTAGCAAGGCTGAAGCTACGGGGTGAGACTCCAGATCTGTGTGTGGACAGAAGTGTAGGTGAATATTGTGCAGGTCCCTGGCCCAGCTAGAGCAAGGAAGGGTCATTTTGCCCCTGCCATTAGGCTGTACCATCGAGGGCCTCTGTGTACTCAGCACTGTGGAAGTCTGTGCTCGTATGGCAGGGACAGCCCGAGGGAGACTCCATTCCTGGTGAGCAAGGAATTAATTTGCAGCTCGAGTTCCCCTTACGTAGGAGGAGGCATGGGGGAATTCGGGAACTTTTCTCTCCTGGCTGGCAGCTTCCTGCTGCTATTACACCAAGTCATTTCACTGGTGAGATGCATTAAGTGGGCAGAGGAAGATGTGTCCTCTTGATTATGAACATCACTTATAATGTGCTCTAAACTGATACCGTGCTTTGCTGGTGGGAGGTAAAAAGCTCTCCTTCCCTCTCACCCATTATTTCCCCCTATCCCCCAAATGAGCTTCTTCTGCAAGGAAGTTGTATGAATTTCCCTAGCATGCATTTTAGTGTGTGCTGTGTAGTTGGGTGTGAAGATAAAATCTCTTTTCAATGATCTTGCAGTCTAGATAGATGGAAGTATCTATGAGAGATGCTGAGTTGAAAAGGAATAGAAATTCAGAAACACCACATGTATTGTGCATTAAATGACTTCATGAGGAGATAGAGACTGATATCTGATCTTTCTCCAAGGCAAATTTCCTGCAGAAAGAGTGTTCATTCTACTAATGTACTTTTACTGCTGTATTTTATGGCTATGTACATATCTGGGTAGGTGTTCCCATAAATTTTCTTCTGGTTTTCCTTCAAGCCTGAGCTGCTGGAGTTGGGTAGTTGCTCAGAATCTCAGTTTTTCTGTGGTAGGAGAAAGCCTAAAACCACTTCCTGGTTTTCACTTAGTGAAGAGAGAATTTAATAACTTCAATTGCTGTACAGATGGGAAAGCCCAAATACAGATTCTTCACATTTGGTTCCTGAGAGCTTTTCTCCTAATTGCTTGAAGTATGTCAGCTGTGAAGACAAATCAGGATAAGATGGAAATGGAATAAAAATGTGGTGGGTTCCTCCATGAACTGAGCATGTAGGTACCTCTTTGTCATACCAAAGGCTAAGGTTCAGATCACAGCCCTGGTCAGGCCAAGCAGAACCTTGAGACTGGCTTTCCTCAAAACCAGCTGAATGTTGGCCATTGCCTTGTATGATCACACTGTCCAGCATGAAAAAAAACCCAAACAAACAGTCATTCTCTTCTGTTACTGAACTTCTTAGTGTTTACTTTTGATGGAATTGGAGGATTTTTTCTCTTTCTTAGTTGTAATGCTACAAAGATGCTCCCTCCTCAGTTGGCAGAACAGGAACAAAGGAGACACCTCCTCAGAGTTAACTGGGTACTAAGTATTGCCCATATATTAGGGAGAAACAAACCTGGGTGGAAAGGACACAGAAGAGATGGCAGGTTCCCTGTCACTTATTAATATCTGCCAGTCTTCCCCAGCAGGCCCTGACTGCCTGTCTTGAGCTGCTGAGAGATTTTTGTTAAGCTGCAGGCTGTATAAATGTGCACAGCACTCAGCTGCCAGTCTGATGGGCCCTGTAACCTCTGGGGAAAAAGGGATGCAGTCAAAATCAGGCCAGCATTGTCTTTCTATATTTGAATAGAAAACCTTTTTCAAATAACCTGAAAGGGAAATAGGAGGCCAGAACAACTGTCTGTTTAATTACCCTTCTGTAATACAGCAAGATAAAAGGAATTTTTAGGCAGCTCTAAGCTCCCATTCTGCTTTACCAACAAGTCACTGTTTTCTTTCTGATAATTTGAGTGTTTACACTGTCAGCTCCAAAAGATCAGTTTAGGAGGCTGAAAACCACACATTTTTGGTCTCCTTTATTTCTCCACTGTTTTGAGCTGTGGAATGAGAAGGACAGCTCTGAGTCCTGGCCTTCCTACATCCAGCTTTAGGCAGGCTTCTTCACCACTGCGTGTGTGGGTAATGGGGTTATGTCACCTGCCCACCTGCAGTACGTGAGCTGAGAGTTTTGGATTAAACTGGCTAATGAAATCCAGTCTTGGAAGAGTGAGAGTGGAGATACAGCTGCATAAACCTACAGTCTTTATCCATGGGTGAAGCCTAGCAGAGATTTGAACTCTGCTTCACCAAGCCAGATATCTGATATATTCTCTTCCAATACCTAATAGAAGCATGAGAAGCCCTTGTATGCCTTTGCAGGCAGGGTGGATTGTCATCTTTGGGCCAATGTCTGATGTTGTTAGTTTGGATTTTGCCTGAACAGAGGCGAATCCTTGCAGAAGGGTAAGAAATCCCAACCAAAACCATCCTTTTCAACTCTTTCCAAGGAAGGAAAATCACCACAGAAGATGTTCTATGACCACAGACTGTGTGCCATTGCTGGGAAAAGCACTAGAGGTAGCAGCAACATGAAATTTTTATTTTCTTTATGAAGAGATGGAACAAGTTTTTTCCTAATTGTGTTTGTAACTTTCCAGCTCCTCTGTTCTTGTGTTTTCTGTGAGGTGAGTGAGGCAGAACTAGAGCCTTTCTTTTCCTCCTTACTCCATGGTAGGACTGCCTAAGTTAAAGCAACACCATTCTGTGGAGTAGGTAAGAATGTGAAGGTTTTGCACAGTTCTTCCTCAAAATGAGTTTTCCTTGCTAGAGTTTTCAAGAGGGGGACTTCTTTTTTTCTTAGCCTGCCGTCAGCAGTGCCCAATAAATGACAGCTATTACCAGTGTTAACTTTTCAATAAGAACCCTACTACCTTTGGGATAACTTTTCTTTCTTGCTCTGCTGCAGGAATCAGCTTATGCCCCAAAACATGAGTTCTGATGCCTTGCCATGTGACATTATTATCTAGTTAAAAATGTAAGTTACCTCAATTATAGACTGCTGGCCCTTTCCAGTGAGCACATCTGTGGCTTGCAGGGACTCTGACCTCCTTTGGCTCTGAGCAGTGTGCACTGACTACAGGCATTGTGGAAATATAATTTCTCTTCACTTCCCTGCCAATGCTCGAGTGACGATGTGCTCTCTTGTTATGAGGCAGCATAAAATTTAGAGGCTAGTCACGGTGAAGGTAGTAAGAAAGAAACTCAAAGACCTCAGTAAATTTTCCTTCTAAGTGTTCCCTTTTCAAAGGTAAATGGTCTTATTCTTTGTAATCTCTCCGTGTATGTTAACAGCTTTCACAATGCTAACTCTTTTGTAAGAAAAGCACATTACAATCCCAGTCGACTTTATCTCTGGTAAAGGAGCCAAAGAAGGAAGAAGCCAATACGCTTTTTTTCTTTTTTTTCTTTACAGTCCACCAGCTACTCAGCACACATGTATTGTAAATTCAAGATGTGGATGTTGCTCAAAGAAGCAACTGTGATGTCACAAGTGTTTTAATAGCCTATGATTTATTTCCCTAAGTGCTTTATTAAGATGATGCACAACAGCATTTGGAAGCCAAATGCTGCCTTAGGAGAGACTTGGAGGAGTTGTTTTCAATCTCCTGACTCTTCTTTCTCAACACAGTAATTTGTTTGATTGAAGCAAAAGGGCCCTGCATTCAGAACAGGGATTCTACTTCTTATTTAGTGTTTTTTATGCGTTAATCAGCCCAGTTTGTGATCTGAGTGAGCAGGAGTATGAATGAACTCACTGTGATATGAGAGAGCTGCATGATTCAGAGAGCAGGATACTGGCTGGGGTTTGGAGGTCTGTGTTCTGTCGCTGTGTGGGTTTGTGGCTGTTGGGCAGTGAAATATTTGGTTAGGCATAATCAAGAATCAGCAAATTCATGAGGACCAAAATTGATGTGCGAGGAATCCTCTCCTGGCAAGGAATGTCTGATGACATTCAGGAAGGTTAGCTGCAGGTGCAGTGATAGAGGCCCTCTTTGCCATTAGTCTGGTAATAAATCTGGTATAATTTCCAAGTTTTGAGACAGGCAGGGTTGTGAATCAAAATGAGACCTGAGGTAGTCACAGTGGGCAAATGGATGGCTTAGTAAGCTGAGCTCGCTCGACAAAATGTATTTTAGTTCAACAAAGAATAATTTCAGGGGCAGGGGCTGAAGGTTGAACTTACAGGACTATGTAATACCTACTTACAGCATGGAGAAAGACTGGACAGGGTGTAGGAGCTGGAATAGGCAACAAACTGTGAGTCCCACTGTGAAAACATTGAAATGCATTGATCTGATCAATGACTAGGTAAGGTAAGGAGCCAGGAGCTGAATTTTTGAAGAAATTAGAACTTTGAAATGTTTAAGATACTGACTTGGCATGTAAAGATTTTTTAAGACAAATTTCAATAAAACTCTTCCCAAGATGGGACTTCTGGGCAGAAATTAAAGAGACTAGCTGCAATGTTGATTTGAGTTAAAGAATAGATGTAAAATTAAACAGATCAGAAACGTCCTCTTAAGGTCATGGATATAGAAAATGCATAAAATTGCAGCTGAACCAAGTTTAGTGTCTGTTTATTAGACCAGTGAGTGGGAGGTATAACAAAGGGAAGAAGATATGAATGGTGGAATAAGGTGGCTAAATGATTACTCAGGAGAGGTAAAGGATGACAAACACCAATGAGAGATGGGGAGGAAATCTGATTTTTGGAGCAAAGAAGATTAGACATGGTTAGGGTGAGAAGGGTTGTGTGAGGAGTCAGCCCCTGTGCTTGTAGAAGTTGGTATTAATTCACTGACCTGAGTCAAACAGCACCACTTTCCACAAGCTCCAGAAATTACTTCTGGCCAGTGATATAAAAGCAGCATCACCCTTCTTGTTAGGCTTTTCTCCTTACTACTGATATTATTTTGATGGCTACTATTACCACTTAGCTTTTTAGCATCATTAAAATGCAAAATAAACAGAAAAGGTGAGTGAAAATACAGCTAGTGTAGCTGTAAAATCTATTAAATCTATGTCCTATTAGAAAATAATGGTAAGTATTGTAATAAGTATAAATTCATTCTTCAGGCCCTCTATTAATGTAATTATAGAAGCACTGGGCTTGACAGTTGGCTTCTCCTACATTCAGTTGCTGTTTTTTGTTTCAGATGAAACATGCTGAGTCAATTGGTTTAGAAAGAAGATGTAATAAAGCTCTCAGAGTAAACAGGGCTTGTTAATTTGCAGAATTTCTGTTGAAATTGCATGAAAAGAACATATATAGAGATATAATAGCCTCATTTATATTTGTGGATTATCTCTGATGCACAGTAACTCCTGAAATGCTGATCAATGCTCTACAAAAAAGAGGAAAAAAAATGTGGTTTTCAGTTTGGTATTGAAGAAAATGAAAGATCTAAAGTTATTATGCAGAGGAGCTGCATTTTGCAAATTACCCCCAAACCAAATCCATAATCCAAGTGTGTCTCATTTAACTGAGGGAATGTGTGAGGCTATTTAGTCCTGTTACAATAACTAGCACTCTAGGCTTTTTTGTTGTAAGTGATTCCATCAGGTCAGTAAGAGCTGATCGCTGAAGAAGGAAGATCCACTGCAGTTTCACAGAGAGCTGGTTTGGATTGAACCAAAGATCCCTCTGACCCAGTATCTTCACTGTGAACCTGCAGCAGGTGAAGATGACAAGGGTGTAGCAACAAGGCCAGGCCGTGTGTGTTACTTTTTTGATGTAGCCTTTCAGCTAATACTGACTTCTGGCTCCACAACTTTTTAAAACAGCAGAAGTGTTTAGTGGAGGTATTTATTAGCCCTTGGTGGGTGTATTTGTGTGGTTTATTTTTTGTTCTCAGAATGTATCCCTCATTTGAACCAATAAAATCTCTGAGTATCGAGGAGGATGGACAGCTGACAAGCACCAGGTGGTTTTTGGCCTCTGTCAGCTGCAGAGAGCTGAATTAGTGCTTGAGAAGGAAGAGGTTTTCCTGTGCCTTTAGCCATCAGTTTCTTTTTCCTGCACCTCTTTATATTTTTGAAATCTTACTGTGTGATGAAAGAAAACTCATGCAGCTCTTTTTTATCTTCTAAATTTACTGGCCACTCAGCATGTTGGAGAGTGAAAGTGAAAAAGCAGTAAATGACATAAAATTTCACTTGTGTGCAGCCTTTAGGGCAGAAAGCTTCATATGGCAGCTGGAGAACAGAGTGTTCTTGAGTTCTATTGATTGCTCTTTAAGCATTGCCTTACCCTTTTAATGAATAGAGAAAGTAAAAAGGGAAACTTTGGAAAGCTCCATTCCAGTAGTTAAGAAAAACTGGCTCCTCAGTAAACTCATCCTGTTGTACGTCTGTATCACGCTGCTTACTAGAGAATGGAAGTATGGAAGAATAAAGTAGTGATGGTTTTGGATGACCTTCACCTCTGTATTGCCTGCAGGCTGGACAGATTGGTTCTACCACCTCAGAAATATTTCTCTCTTCAGAGAAGTGGCAGCAACCTTGACTCTTAAGACCCAGTTGCTTGGGATGTGATGAAAAACATCAATTACTCCTATTTAGTTGGTGGGCCTAAACCTCCAATTGGCTTCTTAGTTGAATTTTCTGAAACAATTTGGTGCTTCTCTGCCTTCCTCTGGTTGAATGTGATGTAGGGAATTGAATCTACCTTCTCCTTCTTTGTATGATAGATCTGACTTCCTGTGAGAAAAAACTTCTGCAAAGTACCTGTGGAAATGTTGGTCAGAAAGGAAAAAGCAGAGGAAATGATAATTCTAGTAAGCTGTGTCTTCTCTGTTCTGAGAGTGAAATCTGAAAGGCAGTGTTAGCTTCTGTAAGGTCTGGAAGTTCCCTATCTGATGGGATGAGTGAGCCTCTGCTGGCTGCAAAATAGCTTTTCACTGCTGGAGGGCTGGGGAAAAGGGGAGCCATGCAGTTATGGCCAGCACTGTTCTCAGTGGCTGCAGGTAATGCCTTGCATGGGATTGTACCAACACACCCTGTCCATCTGTCCTTACGCAGAAATTCCCCCTCTCCCTTAAAGATGGAGCACTGACACCTGTGTTTGTAACTTTAGGGCTTTGTTTTTGGGGGTGGGCTTTTTCTTTATTTGGAGAACACAAAGATGCCATAGCTTAATCTGGCACATTGGGAAAGTACCCGAGTTGCATGGTCTAAATCTGGTTGCATAATTCCATTCATTTTGGCACCCAATGTATTTCTCATAGGGGCTGATGTCTTCCAGCTGCACGTAATGAGCTCAAATTTGTCCAGGAAGGGGTGGAGGATGTTGAGTGAATCAGCAACATCTCAGATGCCTCAGAGCCTTAATTTACATGTGTATTTGGCCTACGCTTGGCAGTGATCATGTACATGCCTTAATATCCCACTGGGCATTGTCATCCTGTCCTCCCACATAGGTTTGTCCCTTCCTTTCCTTTCTAAATTGTTGCTTCTCTGGCCTCCCTGCTTCTGACAGTTTCTTTGTTAGTTTCAAGAAGCGTTAAGTCTTGCTGTGAAAGCTAAATAATATATTTATATTTTCTTCTGGAACACCATACAACAGTCCAGAACTTTCCTGATGTCATAAACATTTGTCTCCTCAAACACTAAACCTCTAGCAGGCTTTTATGTAATTACATAGGGTAATTACACAGAGTCTCCTGTAAACGGTCATTAAGTCTGTGGAAAGGCTTGTGCAGATTTCAGTAAGCTTTGGGTCAGGCTCATTACCTATCCAAAAAGACAGAATTGTTGTTGTCTGATTTGTTTTGTCTTTTCTCTACCGTCCAAAGTTCTTTTGAATCAGTACTTGTAAGATGGCTCCTTTCAGTTTGTTTGGGCACCAACCAGTAATTTGCCTCCCTTGAACACAGTCCTTGCTCTGTGACTGTCCCAGCTGAGTGTCCCTGTGATTTGGGTGGGCACAGCACACAGGTGAGCCCAGTCCAGCAGGGAGGGACGTGTTGCTGGCACATCAGGGAGAGACTCTCAGGGTGCTGCCCTAATTCTTGGAGTTTACACCTTCTGGTGTTGGCATCTCATTCCTAGGAGAGGTTTGCAGCGTGTGAATAGGTGCTAAAGTTAATGAAGATATTAGTGAACTTAGAGGGGTCTGTGAAGAATAAAACTCAGTTGCCTCAACAGTATGAATAGGGTTATCATCCATGGAATTGGAGATGTTAAGGCAGAGGTAAATTTTAAGGAAGAATTTGTCTGAGGATCAAATGGGTGGGGATGGATAGGTTTGATCAATGGCCGGCTAAGGCTGCTGTCCTTGTTATGTGTTATTGGGGTCACCGTGCTCATTCTGGGGGACAAAACAGGAAAAAAACATGTCAGGCATCCCACAGTAGCTGTTAGACTTTCCTGACCAAGCTTAGCTCCTGTTCCTCTGCAGCAGGGTGCCACAGCCTCCCCTGCTCTGTGGTTCTGTGGAGTGGGTGCAGGTGGTTGCCCTGGTTTTTAGGCACCAGCTGTGCCCAGTGTGTGGCTGTGACAGTCCTGTACAGCTGTGGCAGAGACCTGTGGCAGACAAATCTCATCTGCACAGATCATGAGCTGTCAGTAGTCCTGCCAGAAGGCCCAAGCTTGCTGCTCCTGATTTACAGAGCTCACAGGACAGTCTGTTCAGAACCTCAGCTGTATCTGAAATATCACTCTGAAATGTCTAAATGCCAAAGGAAAAAAAGAAAAAAAGGATAAACTGCCAAGAGGCCTAGATTCTGTGAAGGAAGAGGGCTGGCAGCATAACTCGTCTCCTGACAGAGTCCTGCAGAGATGAGGTAGTTGCACTCAAGGAGCTGAACTTAGCAGCCTCTGACTCGGACAGGACTTGTCAGCACCACCAGCTGAGTTAATGCCCACTGGTACAGTAAGGGAGATCCACTGTTGGTGCTGCCTTTCTGTCAGAGTCATAGAGTAGACAAGTAATAATGTCTTCATTCTGTATAAAAAGACCGTTCCATTAATTGAAGTAATAGACTAGGACTGGGTTTGTCTGGAGGTAGGGAACAGAGATCTAGACCCAGTCCCCAGGCAGGGGCAGATGTGATTTACTTACTGCTTGTGTTCCAGTGCTGTCATTTGCTGCACTCTAGGCTGACTTGCTGGGATTAATTTATGATGCTTTCTTACTAGTGCTTCCCCTGAAGTAGACTACTGCTCCATTGCCCAGCAGCACTGCAGATCAGATGATCTATCAATTGACACAAGAACCACTTCTTGTGTGTTTTGCCTGTCTTCACTCCTGATTTTCTAAAGCAAACTTTACTTTTAGCTGCTGCTTCATCTCCTGCATCTTTTTTGCTCTGTCAGCCAAAGACTTCTATTCCAGAAGGTCCCAAAGGTGTGCTTTCTTAATTCCCTGGTAAATTTTGAAATGATTCCCCAGCTGGTACCAATCACTGGGATGAATGTAGGTGTGCTGATTAGCTCCTGTGACAACTCTGTCTAATTAGCTGAGCTGGTTTCTCCCTCTCTGAGTACCCAAAGGAGATGTTCAGTTCAAGGTTTTATTAAGGTGAGCTAGGAGTTAATCATTACGCACAAGTCCGGGGGTTGAAGACCCCTCTGATTTAGCTCAACAGCCTTAATTAATGGAGGCAATAGAGGCCTCATGTTTCAGGAGTGACAGTACAATCACTAAAGTTGTCCACTTGTCCCTCTCTGTTTCCCTGTAGAATAATACTCCTTTACCTGCTCACCTTTGCACAGCCCTCAGAAGTTATATTTGAGCTCAATGAGTTCATGCTCAGAGAAAAAAAGTGACAACAGGCATTTTGCCTTGGCTGTCCATTTTTTTCTTTGACAGTTGAGCGACACCATATTTGGGAATGGTGGCTTCAGTTAAATATCTCCTTCCTTGGGAATAGAAACTCAATAAAGAACTGGGACCTAATCCATAGAAATTTCCCAAAGAACTGTAAATGTCTGGAATGTGAAAGTGGGACTGTAAGTGTTTCACAGTCCCAAGATTAGCCTTATTTCCTGTCCTATAAAAACTCCCAGCATTGGTGGTTACATCTGTTCTGCAGAATTTGGTTATATTCCTGAGTCTGGGCCTAAATACAGTTGGTGTTCTTCTGTGCTTTTCAACAGGGCTGAAGAAATTTGGTAACATATGCTCTTTTGCTGGGATGAAAAGTGGCATATGCAAAGGTAGAAGAGTTCAGAGCAATTTTCTGGTTTTGCTAGCGAGGGGTTCGGTGTCTGGTGTTGACACAAGGAATTTTGGAGTGTGCAGTTTCTCTCCCACCCTCAGGTTCCCTCTTCTACTGTCCTGCATCAGTGACCAAGCCATTGAGCCAGTCTTGGAACACTGCTACCTTCTATTTTGGCTGCCTGTTTGCAGTGTTTGGAACTGTTTGTCCCACTTGGATGCCTGACTGATGGATTTTCTGGATGGTTGGACTAGTGTGGATTGTAACACATTTCCTCTGCAGACACAATTGCTTCTTCACCTGCAGGTTAAAGCCCCTCCTCTGCCTGATTCTGTCAATGTCCCGTAATGGTCCTTAAGGGCCATTTCAGAGGGAGCTTTTCCTGAACCATGTTTTCTTGTTTCCTCCATTCTCTTCAGGAGCAGCTTCTCCCATCTGTCTCATCTTTCACACCAGTCTGAAATGTCATTTATAAAAACTGTTGGCAGCTCAGGAATCCAATAAAACGTGTAGTTTTTTAACTGTTAATAACTTCAGGATTCTTCCCATTAAGTTTTAACATGAAGTAAGATTATAAATAAAAACAAAGGCATTTTATTTCATTCATTTCAACAGACCTGTTCTACTCTTATAAATAAAACATTCTCACAGAAAAACACTTATTTTAATATATTCTCACACTGCCACCCAGGCTGAGTTCCTTGACTCTCAGCAACCTCACACAGTGTTGATAATTTCATGGAACCACTGCTGTGCTGTGTGTGGATGAGTCAGCTTTCCATTTTCAAAGTATCTTTACTGTTGCAAACACACATTTCTTGTAAAAAACTCTGGCTTATTTTCTGAGGTTTGTCATGGTCCTCCCTCAGAGCCACTGCTGTCTCCATTGCCAAGAGAATGCCTGTCATGTTCAAAAACACTGTTTACAGTCACCTCACCTAATGGTTCTAGGTGCAAGGGCTCGTCTTGCAGAACTTCCTCTTTGCAGGTTTTGTTTGCTAATTGTAATGAAGTTAAAAGTCTTAGCTAAAGATCCAATCTTAAAGATCCAATCCAGTCTTAGCTAAAACCCTATACCTGATTTTTCTTGCTGATAATTGAGATTATACAGGCTATTCCTTTTTCTTCCCTCTTTTGAACCAGTAAATTTTGTTCCACTGAAAATGTGCAGAATTTCATTTTTATTTTAATGAACTGCTGCTGGGAGAGTCCTTCCCTTTTTGAACCAAATCACTTCGTCAACTTGATTAGTCAAATTGCTGGTGAATCTATTACTCTCCTCCATAATCATGAGTGTGGTTGCATTATTAACCATCTTTCTCTGTCCTACACACAAGCAGAGTTCAAAGGGGTGAAGGAGAGCAACCCACAATAATTAGTAGTACAGTGGCTGAGAGAGCTCTCTTCAGATGGATGATGCTCCTAAATTGAAGTTTTGTATCATTTGAGAATGACTGCATGTCAGTGTTGGCCTTGCTGTAAGGAGGATTTGCTTGGAACTAATGTCAGTGTGTTGGTGGTTGCTGCAGTAGCAGCCCCAGCTCTTGTTTCAGTGCTTAGACAGCTACAGGTGCATCACTACTTGAGCTGACTGTCCTCTCTTTCCTGCAAAGCCTGGACCTTTCACATCTCAGAACTGAAAAAATCTGCTCCTTCTGATGTTTTCCAAGGAAATTCTGTTCAGGAGCTCTTCTGAAAAGTTTTGCTTGGGCAGGTTGGCATTTTCTAAAGTGAAAACGTGTCTGAAGCATTTCCAAGTGACCCTGCAGATGACTGAATTAAATTTCAGTTTTACCCCTGAACTTTCAAACACTGTGTTTGTGTGTATGTGGCTTTGTTTCTTGTTTTACTGTGGTTCTATTTTTTGTCCTTTTTATTGGGTTTCTTTTTTCCCCCAACCGTTCTTTCTAGGCAGAAGCACAAACCTGTGAACTAATGAAGATTGTTCAGGCAGTGTGACAGCACAAATGTCAAAAATACTCTTTGAGGCTTCTCCAGGACTCCTGGAGAACTTGGGAGTTGTCAGGGGAAATTTACACCATGATGAGCTGCGCAATGAACTTACTTAGCTGTCTGGACAAACTTACTTGGCTGTCTAGACAAACAGAATTTCTGTTTTATGAGGATTTTTGCATTTTTGAAACTAGTAAAACATGATAGTAAGAAAGGCTGTGAAACCTGTCACTAAATGGATGATGTCATTCAGGCAGCTACTAGGAAGGTTGGACAGGTCCCTGGAAGATGTTTTGATTTTATTCAGAAACTGTCACCTAATGGAGAACATCCTTAGGGAAAATTTATTTTCAATGAGAAAGATCTATGAGAACACATTACATTCTTGCATGGGTGGCACAGTAACAGGAGGTTACAGACTCTGCTTTACTGTTAACAGTGAAAGGCTCATCAACAACGTGGAGGTACCACAAGATCTGATGTCGCTGTGTTCTTTAGGGGTTCTGGTTCAAGGATTCAAGTGCTCCAAGCATAGGCTTATTTCTTGGTTTTTATTTGTGGTGATGCCAGCTATCACCAGCTGCAGGGTGCATGGAATAGGGCTGCTGCTGAGAGTGCCACTGAGACAGCATTACAGGTATTGCCTCTCTGCTTGTTGTGCTGCTCTCCTGGAAAGCCCAAATGCCTCTGCCAGGCACAGGAGCAATAACAAATCCTCCTGGGATGCACACACAATAACCCCTCTCTTGCACAGAAAGCTGTTCCCACTGCATTCCTGGTGCTGCAGCAACTAGAAATAAGAAGTCTGACTTGTCAGGGGCTTGCCCAATCTTCCCCAGCTCTGCCTTCCCTACTTTCTGTGGGATGGTCTGGCCCCAGATCTTGAGCAGCAAGGCATATTTCAGTTATATTTCAGGGATATTTCAGTTTCGCCCACGTGTCTGAGCAGTCCTTGGCCTGGCTGTGTGGGGAGGCATCAGTGAACCTTCTCTCTTGGGTGCCTGACACTTTTCTCTTTTGATTGACATGCCTCTCTTGAAGCCAGCTTGAAAAGTGTTTGCACTTGAAGCAAGTGGAGCAAATTCTAATCTGTCTGGAATGGGCCCTCCTGTTAAATGTTAAACTGACCTTTTCAAGAGAAATTTACTTGATAGTTCTAAGTGAAGCCCTGCTTTAAGCTAAACCTGTCACTACAACATGATTAAAATCACTTAAATGTACATCAGTTGCACATATTATTAATGGAAATTGAAATCAGCCTAAATGGTAACCATAAATTTTAAAACAAGGGGAAGAAGATAGAGACAGAAAAACCCATACATGATGTGAAGGTTAAGGTGCCTTATTCCAAAAAATTAAGATGAGCCAAAAATTAGATGAGCTGAACAGAGAACTTTATTCTGAAGCAGTGAAAAATCGACTACTTTTTTTGGTGTATTTACAGTTCTCCAATTCTCACTGATTGAAAAGGGGAATTCGGTGCATTTTTGGCAGAAATTTGACCTGTGAATACGTAGAAGAGTTGGTCACAGTTGTCTGGTCTTGTTTCACCTGCCACAGGAGCTTTAAGCAGTAAATGCTTGGGTTTCTGGCAGTGTGATAGGTGGGGAAGGGGTGTGTGTGTGTAGATAGTGCTGAAAGTGGGGTTTGGGGCGTACCTGTGTTCCAGGAATGTCTGCTCCCCCCTTGAACTGCACATGGAAAATCTTGCTCCTGTTCTTGACTCCTTCCCTTCCCCACCACCCAGGGTCACAGCTCCAGTGCTTGGCTGTCCAAGCAGCTGTTACTTAAAGTGTCTGTTCTAATTGGGCTCTAATAAATCAAAACTGAATTGAAGACCTTCCACTTACAGTCATTTATCAGTGGCTTCCTATCACACAGCAGGATAGGACTTGGCAACCATCTCCCAGAGAAATATCCAGGGACTTATGAAGGTCCTTTTTGAGGGTATTATCTTTATGTAGCTGTGTTACCTTTGTCATTCCAAGTGCAAATCGAACCTTTTGTAATTAATAACGCTTTTTCTACCTTGGCTTTCACACAGGTGAAATTAGCATGGCTTTTCCCAGCTGTTTTGGGACATTTGGGGGTTTATGGGGTTTTTGTGGTCAAGTGTGAAATTTGGTTGGCAAAGCTGAAGTTTTTTGAGCCTGTTAGAAGACACACCTTTATTAAGGGCGTTGGTGGTGGCTGAGGATGACAGGTCTGTTATGAGAAGGTGGAAAGAATTTTCAGGTACTTGGCTGAATTCCTGTTGGTAGCATTGTTTTAATGACTAGATTGTATAATTAATGTCTTTATACACCCACATCTTTGGAAAGACCGTCCTTATCATTTTAATTCCAAATAAATTAAAAACAGCTTGTGGGGAGAATAAGTTTTCTGGTCAATATTTTTGTAAGAGACTTGAATGTAGATTGTGAGTAGTGGATGAACATGGTGCATCAGTAAGGGTTTTAGTGTCAGGGACTCTTAAAGATGTTTCAATTTGCAGTCCTTATTTTCTCATGAACAGAAAATGTAATTAAAACAAGATGCTGCAATGCAGGGCAAAATAGTAACCTGATCTTGTGCAAAATGTTTCTTATATGGAATTTACAGCCAAGCTTTAGCTTACTCTTATCCTTTAACTTACTTTTATCTTTTACCACTAACATGAAAGCAAACCCCATTTTATCTGTAGCTGGTGCTGACTTGAAGATGGCTTTCAGAATCAAAGAACCCGAAGAGCTGAGCTCATTTTGAGACTGTCAGCCTGCAATTCCTCTATGCACAAATGCCAGTGTACCAGTTTGCTAATAGACTGTTTGAACACCCCACCTTGACCACAGCTTGCTCTGTTCTTAACACACAGCACGTGCTCCTGGCTGTTTTTTGTGCAGAGTGATTGGGAGCATGCATTCTCCACAGGCCTGGAAAACAGTATTAATCTTCTGCTGTGTACTTTCATTTCATTTCCTGTAAAAATCCATCTTCTGCTACTGGAGTTGACCTAAGGTTAGATGTCAGAGGAACAAATTACTGTCACTTGCTCGATAGCCCAAGAATAGCTATAAATAGCAAGCTTTATAACCCCACTGATCCTTGAGATGCATAGTGATAAATATGCTCCTACCGACCAAGAGGAAAAAAAATAAAGCTGCGTGGCTCTGGGTGGTGTCTGTTATTTGAAGCTGACACAAATGGTAGAGATGCATCACTCAAATTGCTTTAAAAAGAAAAAAAAGTAACACTCATTGTATTTGTCTGCTTTAAAGCATTAATTAGTGATTCTTGGGTAGAGTAGTGCAGTAGCTTTTACATCCAGCAACAACAAATATTTTCTTAGGTACTGTGGTGTGGTGAGAGTCGAGCTAACAGCTTAGTGTATTCACTGCTTGGACTCAGAGAATGAATTGAAAATTTTTCCAGTGGAACAATTTTCTTCTGGGAAATGCCGCATTATTCAGATAAATCTTCCTCAATATTTTAAAAATGAAATCTTGACAGAAAATGTAGGAATAATCTGAAAGCGAAAGTGTGTTTCATTTTGATTTTTCTCCTTGTTTCATTGGAGCTTTTTTTCTTGTAGGGTGACAGCCAGACTGCGTTATAAAATATTCAATTGAATGGATAATGATAACACTGGTACAAGTGAAATGAAACACTCTGAATTACTATTTTTTTAATTTAATCTCTTTCCCTCCTGTATTCTTGCTCCATCCAGATTTTGGGAATAATGGTATTTTTAAAGCAAGGGAGAAAAAAAATAGCATTGCCTAAGGGATGAGAATTGCATCTTCCAACTAACTTAAGTATGAATTAATGCATGAAGCACATTTTTAGCCGGTTTTAAAATGCTACTGGTCCTTGGGAGTTACTCCATTATAACAACTAAGGGGCTCGGACAGTGATTTTGACAATAATGTCTTGGGTTGTCTGGATCTTTTAAGCTTTCTAGCTGTTGATTTGCACTGGCAGGATGGAATGAAGATTGCATATTGTGTTGCAAATGCTTGGATGCTGCTAGCTAGAAAATCTTTTCTCTGGCTTTTAGTACATACCCTGCAGAAGACCTGCAACTCATTTATGACACAGTAAAACTGCTCCTTACTCTTAATTGGAGGTGGGCTAAAGCAGCTTTCTGGATGTGTAGCGTGGCTGTGGATGCTCAGGCAGCCCTGCTGAACAAGCATCAAACTTTCTAACTGAGCTCAGCCTGCTGGGAGGGTTTTTTTAGCCGAGCTGCAGTGACCTCAGTGTTATGATGGGGTGGGAAGTGTAGGACATATACGGTTGTCTCATCTCCCTGATTAATGGAAAAGCTTCCTGTTGCTCTGCCCTCAAGCTACAAAATCCATTAACCACCCCTTGGGGTGCCTGAAATTTATTCTGGCCATTACCATCAATTAGAAAGTTAATAGCGTGATGATTGCTGGGCTCCAGTCCTAGCTATTTGTGTGATTTACACCAGACTGGGGTGAAAATGGGAAGAATCAACACTCAAGGAACCACTTTATGAGCAAGAATTTTGCATCAAGGGTGTGCTGATGTCAGGATGCCCCTGTAAACATATGGCAGGAAGAATCATCAGTCATTCTCAATCCTGATTTAAAAGGCAGCTTTTGATTTAAACATATGGAAAACAACTTTAATATCCATCACAGCTAAGCTGAGATTTGTTCTGTTGATGACCACAAGCCTTGAGGGAGGCTGGGCCTGTGGGAATGGCTGCATTCTGAGTTGCAGTGTTGCAGGGTGTTCACCACCCTGATGAAGGAAGGGCAGAAATTTGCATCCTACCCTGCTTGTTTGTTTTGACAAACAAGTCAGGTGGACAAGGAGATCTTCCAGACTGGTGCTCTTCCACTTATATTCCACTGATCCCCCAAAATAACAAGGAAAAAGCCTGTTGTCAGTAAACTTCCATTCCTTTCTTTGTGGTCTTTCACTAAAAATAATGTTGTGATGGCAAATGGAAAAGTATTGAAAACTATGGACTTAGGGGCAGAGAAAACATTTGGATCATACATACATACGTACATACCATCAGAGGCATGAGCATCAATAACCTGTCAGCTTTTGGTATGTATTTGGTATCATATTTTTGGCATGTATTAATTAGCCGCCAAAAAAATGTGGAGTTGCTGGTCCTTCCTTCCCACATGCATCCCGATGCTGTGGCACAAAATGACTCACAGAAAGAGCAGGAGAGATGGCACTAATGTGTCAGCCAGAGCACCACTCGAGCCAGCCTCTTGAGCCTTTCACTGAGAGGGTCAAGTGGAGGTCTTGCTTTGATGGCTCTTCCTTTGTTTCTCGCTGCTGGCTTTCACCCAGCACCGGATTAGGACAGCTAAAGGGGCTGTGAGTGCCAACCTCCCTACGCTGCCCTTGACTTCTGCTGCTTCAGTCTGCGAGGGGCTGGAGATGAGTCTTTGAGGCCTCAGGGAGATGAGGAGCTGAAAGGGAGATTTGAGGGGGAAAGTTCTGGAAAGTCACCCACTCTGCTGCTTAAGGAATGGGGAGGGAAGACCCAGTTCCTTCCCCTTACACAGAGGCAAACGCCAGCCTTGCTGGGAGTCTGGCAACCAGGCAAAATAGGTGCTAAGTCCACAGTTATTTTTCCAGAGTCCTCTGCCCTTGACATGCTATCCCCTTTCCCAGAGCTGATCCTGCAGGTGGTCATTTAGCACAGCAGAGAGGGGTTCCGGAGTGTGGGTGATGCCCCAAAACAGGGTTGCCCGTAGGAAATAGTGGATTTACAGTCCACTCCTGCAAAATAGTGCCTTGGAAACACTTCCAGAACAGAGTCCAGTCAAATCTTAGTGTATTATTTTTCACACAAAAGCTTGGTAATTGTACACTTGAAATAAAAATCTTCATGTCTTGCATTCTGACAGTAAAGATCCTTCTGATTTCCTGGAAGCAGTTGCTTCCAGGCAAGGGCAGATTGATCATTGAAGCTGTCCAGTTCCATGTTTATGATGGTGCATCTCCATAGTAAATAGTTTGGATTTACATGAGAGCGTGATCAGGATCTGATCTCTGATCAGCAGGCAGAGGAGTGGGGAATCTGAATATGGATTTTATCAACTACCAGAATCTTCTGTTTTTAGCCTGCTGACATGAGAAACCATTGCACTGTGCAGTTAAAGGGGGTTTATCCATCAAACAAGATGGGACAGACATCTAAAATTAGAGAAGCAGTAAAAGGCAGAGGGGAAAAGTGCATCATTCCCATCTTATCCAAATTTGATCTTTTTTCAGGCTAAAATATTTGATGTTGCTCTTTTCTTTGGGTATCCAACCTTTATGCAGCAATGTCTCTGAAGCCTGAAGATAAAAAGCCCTTCTCCACAATACAGCAGAATGTTACTTCTGCTAAAAAAGGCAGTGGCATCAGAAACTGATATTTAAAAAATCGTTTGATGACATCTTACAAGCACAGAATGTCTCTAAATTTTTTTCACATGAAAGTTTGTTCTGAATTTTGCTGTTCCATGGCTAGTTTGGTAAGATAGGAGGATCTGAAGTGGAATTCTGCAGTGGAATACATGTGTCACCAGAGCTAAAATAGGTACATCCACATGGGTGTTTTAGCTTTACCTCATTATATTTTTGATTCTATACTATTGATTATCTGTGCCACAGACTATTTCCTCCCTAGGTTTTATTTTCCAGTGAATTTACCTGGTGTCTCCAAGAAGAAGCTGGGTGAGCAACATGGATTAGTTTGTTCTGAGGGTTGTTCACCATGGCTTGTACTGGTGTGATTGATCTCTGCAAAACATTCTGTGCTTTAGCAGAACAGGTATCAGCCAGTCTTTAGCAGTTCAGAAACACAAGGTTTGCATCACAGCAAGGGCAGTGCAGATCAATTCAGGTGCATCATTCTCATCTCAGGACAAGAGTATTTAAGCCTGTTCAGCACAATTCATCCAAGCTTTCAGGTGATAGAAAAGCACTTACAAGACTTAGAGACTCATGCTTGGGTAATTGCAGAGACTTTATGTCAACTTTCAGTCCTGCCAGCCTGGCAGTGTGGTTTAAGCCCAGCTGGCAGCAAGGCACCACACAGCTGCTCACTCACTCACCCCACACCCCAGTAGGATAGGGAAGAGAATCAGAAAAAAGCCCCAAAACTTGTCCCTTGTGCAGCATTCACGCGGGGCAAGGACTTTGCATGCCAGATGGAGAAGTGCAAAGACGTTTATTGTGCAGCTCAGGTTACCTAAATACCAGTGCACAAACAGGATATAACCTCATATAAACAGGAAGATCATATCCCAGGATTTCACCCAGTCACCTGGAGTATTCCCTGGATATTACCTATTATGGTAAGATGTAGGTAATACCATATAAGGCCACTGACCACAATCTTCCTGGGCCATTGGTCAAGAAGGTCACTAACCCATAGTCCTCTTTTCTAGCCCATCTCAGGTGCCCTGGAAGTGTTTCCATGGTTACCACCGGGCCTAGGGAAGATGCTTTTGTAGGCCTTCAGGCCTGCTCTCCTATAACACCCATGGTGTAACCCAACACCTTGAGACAAGAACAGTTACTGAAACAGAGTAAAATATAACAATTAAAGGGAGTGAGGGGAGAGAGAGGGAGGTAAACCCCAAGAAAAACAAGTGATGCACAATACAATTGATCACCACCTGGTAACAGACACCAACCTGTTCCCAAACTGAGTTCGACCTCTCTTCCAGGTAATTCCCCCGGTTTATATTAACCTGGCACGATGGTTAGAATACCCCTTTGGCCAGTTTGGGTCAGCTCTCCTGGCTGTGCTTCCTCCCAGCTTTTTGTGCACTTTATCACTGACACTAAACAATCCTTGACTTAGGGCAAGTCACCAAAACGTTCGTGTGTTACCAACATCATTCTCATACTGAATCCAAAACAGAACACCGTACCAGCTGCTAAGGAGAAATGAACTCTATCCCAGCCAAAACCAGGATAATGGTTCTCATTCATGTGCTACCCTGATTATTGCGAGAATTCTTCTTTTCCCTGTCCCTGCATTTGACAGTCATAAGTCTTGCTGCTGTCTAATGCTGTGCATTATGGTATGAGTGGATTTGCTCTTCTGTCTTGTCCAACTGGAAACTCTTGCATGTTCATCATAATTGACCATTTCCTTCACCTTTCATCTCACATAGATAAGAGTAAGAAATAACCTCTCCCTGATTGCACAATTTCCTTTCATCCCATACAACCTGTCTTGTCTCCCATTGGAATATTCCCAATGTCATCATCCCATGACTTCTGAAGCAATTGACCAAATTCTTGTTAACCTTGACAGAGAAGCAAGTATTCTCTGCTTCCACGGGTTGGTAACCTGAGTTACTAACTCTCCACTGAAACAGCATGGAAGGCAATTAGGCAGATTTGTTTTCCTTGAACCATTATTTGAAGGAGGAGTAAGCAGCTCATCTGTGTCACCTACAGATGATGTCTCATGGCCCTCTCACTCTCCTATTTTCTTTCTTTCTGAATTGGGTAACATTTTGAAAAATTATCCAATGCAATATGTCGACTGGGGATTGGCTGATAAAATATGAGCTGCTTTTCCTGCGTGTCACATCTTTAAATTATTTATAGCAATAATCAGCTGAACTATATTAAGCCAAAAATTACAAGAAATTTGAGTGCGTAGGTTTCTGTTCATTTAGATTACTTGAAATAAAAGTTGATTGAAAATGAAAAGAAGAAAATTGAATTACTTTAACTGATTATGCAGAGAAATGTCAATTTAATAGTTTCGTATTGTTTCTTTGTAATTTTTTTAATCCCTCTCCAAGTCTTTTTGATGGCTTCTGCAGGTGGGAAACTTTATTTTGTGATGAAAAAACTCTTTCCACGGGAGAAAAAAAATACACATTTCATTAAACTCATAGAAATATATGACTTAAGTGCTAGTAAAACCTACAGTCATAACTCAGACTGGAAAAAAAAATATTTTAAAAATTAAGGTTTAAATCTGTTTTCAAATGCCTATTTAAACTGTTTTAAATTTTGTATTTCATCCTTTTGCCATTGATAGCAAAACTTTTTCCTATCCTTATTTGCACACACAAAACCCCAGAAAATTTCAAACTGTCAGGATGGAGTGGGAAGATGGTGGAGCCTGAGGGGACTTGAATTTGGCTGTGTCACAGACTTCCTTCAAATGTAGGATTAGTTATCTGGTCTTTCCCTCTGTTTCCCCACCTAGACAGTGGGAACAGTCCTGTTTGCCAGCCTGCTTAGGGGGCCTTGTGAGAAAAAGGTAATCAGAACTGGGTTCACTTAGGGAGTGAGACATGTGGGTCCCTTGAGTTTTGAAATATTTTATTTGTCTTTACCCTGGAGATGTCTATAAATTTAATTTCAACCTGCCTAGATAGATTTGAAGTGTTTTAATGTTGTGACATGTGCAGTGCTGTTAGAGATATTTAAAGAAATGCTGACCAACTGTTTGGCTTGCCACTCCTGTCAGAGCACTTAACACTCCCCTCTTGAACCAAACTTTTACGTTACTCTTATGAAACTCTTATGAAACTCTTTTCTACATGGAAATTCTGTCCAAGGATACAAAACTTCCTGTGTTTACATCTTGAAGTTGCTCTTCCAGGTGGAATTGTAAAACTCCATTCAAAATGTGTCAGTCTCCATGAGCTAAGCAAACAGATCCCATTAGAAATGTGAAAAGCCTTGGGGAAATATTTATACAATGAATAAAAAGACAGACAGTGGTGAGAAGTGTCCCGGTGAAGCAAGGTAATTTGCAAAGCAAGAGTAACTTTCTATGAAAATAAAGAATTAATTAAAAAAAAAAATAGTTTCGCCCTAAGAAACTGAGATGAGGCATTAGTACTTTCTGGAAAAAATATCAGGGTTGCACATGAAGGAGTTAAATCAAAAGAGGCATTAGACCAGAAGTGATATCTATCAATGCCTCGTGAAAGGCTTAACAGGAGGAACATGTGAACATAAATGGCTAGCTGTTGAAGAAGACTTTGACATTACTGGCTTTTGTGAAACATGGTGGTATGGCAAAAATCAATGGGAAACTTTACTACCTGGCTATGAAACCAAAGTAAAGAGTTTCAATTTAAGGGATAAAGGAATAGCACCTCAACCTTAAAGTTTCCCCAGAAAAAAATGAGTGCAAAAGTCAGCAACTCTACAGCAGAGTTTAAAAACGGGCTTAAAACATTGCATACAGGAATACAAATTTGCTCCAGAATTACCAATTCCAGTATTTCTCACATCTAGACACGAAATATCATTTTTAATGTCTTAATTTTTCCTTATTCAAAAACTTCTTCGTTTGAAAGCCCTTTTTAAGTGCAGCCTGTGGCTGTGCAGTTCTGAGATCTGAAAGGCTTCTTTCCAAAAATCTGCTCTTGCAGGGATTAATATGATAGCAACTGGCAAATCCTGTGCTCACCTGACCGTTCCCTTTGGAGGCAAACCAGGTGGCAAACCCGGTTACGTGCGAGGCTGGAACACAAGATCTAATAATAGTCATTGCTTAACTTGAAAATGCCTGGCTTGTGCCAGGGGTAAATTCACGTGCAGAAGGAGAAAAAGGCCAGAGCCCATCTCTTCACTCTGCTGCTGGTCAGGACAGGCTGCCCTGCTCTGCTGCTCGCTGACCACCCCACGGGTGCTCCTGGTGCTGCCTCCTGCTGCCATCAGACCACGGTTAGGGCAGCAAATTAAACTGGGCAGGAAAGAGGGGGATAAGGACATAAAATGCAGTGTTCTCATGGTGGATTTGGGCCAAGCAGCCAAGTAAATATGTGAAAACCAGGTGTGACTGGTGGGAAAAGAAAAAAAAAAACAGCAAATGGTGCCAATTAAAGTGATTGCTTCTTAATGATGTGTGTTATAACAAGTAACTTAATCTGTTAACATGGGAAGAAAGTTGTACTCTAATAAGGAGACATGAGACAGCTTGAAGTCTGCAAGTAATGTATTTCTTTTTTTCTCATGGAGTGTTCCAGAAAGATCTTGATGCAAAAAAAAATACCCCTCTTGACCAAATGATCGACTGTTCAATTCTTCAAGTCTTCAGCATCTTAAGGAAAATAACTACAGCCAATATTAAATTTGTAACAAAGGAGAAAACAGCAACTTGCTGGGGAATTTATTTAATCTATATATTCAAACTGACAGTACTCTGAATGTCAGTCTGTGCTTCTTGAGAAAGAAGAAAATTTCCATAGGGTTCATGTTGCTGGTTGATTCAGAATGCCTATTATAATTTTGAAATATTGGTAGGAATGGACTGAGATATATTCATGACAGTAGGTGGACTAATGGAATTCAGTGACTTTATTTAAAATGTGCAGGAGTTTATTATAATACTGTAATAGAAATGTCATTTACCCTGACGGGAGGAGAGGGAAAAGCCCTGCCAATGAATAATAATGAAGTTATTTAAATGTCAGCTTTCTTGCAAATAGTTTGCAAAATAGAAATTATTCCACATGTTTCTAGTTTTGTTGTAATTTACTACTGGGAAAATCAGGGCTTCAATCCCATAATTTTAGTACTTTTTTATACCGTGAAATGAGCTAGTAATCATTAAAATGTTTATATTCTTGCATTGTCTTCCACTTTACTGAAAATATAGGGAGTTGGATTTTAAACAGGTACTGGTAAAATTTGGGATTTAATGATAGCAATACAACTAATATGGTGGGACAAATGGGAAGTTCAGAATTGAGCCTAAATTCTTTTATTTTCTGAATATTATTCTTCTACTGTCATCTGCATTTCAGTGACATCCACAATGTAACACTCATATCCCCCTTCTACCCCCAAACAGTTTGAGAAACCATTGCTACACACGTCTACACAAGGCACAATAAAATAGGGCTTCCTGTTCACTCATTTACATATAGTCATTTCATTAGCTGTAGCTATTTAGAAAGCAGAGTTTAATGTTTTGTCTTAACTCGTACAGCTTAAGAAAGGTTTAGTTCCTTCTAATGATTTATTCAGGCATTTACTTGCTCCAGTCAGATGGACTGAAATTGATTTCTCTCTGCAGAAAGGAGGAGCAGCCTTCCACACAAAGTGTGGAGATGTTGGTTGCTACGTGTCCTTTCCCCTTCAGATAACTGGGATGGAATTTGTTGATCCTGCTCTGTCATTAGTGCCTACACCCTGCTGAGGTGCATCTGTCTTTTGCAGCACTTCAGGTTAGGCTGGCTGCCTGGGCCATGCAGTGGCTGGTGTGTTTTTATGGGTTTGGAGTCTTGTGCTGCTTTGTAAAGCCCATTCAATAAGACAAACAAAGAGCTCATTATCTGGGCTGCTAATCAGTGCTGGCTTGTATAAAGATATATATATATATATATATAATAGCAATAAGATGAATGCAGGTTGGTGATACCCCTGGGTTAGATCCAAACAGAGACTTCCCATGTATGCTGTGTTTCCTTTGATATAATTCTTTTTTTCCACTACTCTGCAAATGTATATATTACCATTTCTTTGTGTTAAAACACTTATGGATGCCTATCTGCTGTTACATATATATATATAACATTTGCCTCCCCGTTAGAATTAAGGGTAATTGTAAAGTACAAAAGAAAAAACTGGTAACTGGGAAGGTAGAAGGAAGAACTGGCTGTTGTCAGTTTAGGACACAGTAATGAGAGTAAGATCTATTAGTAGCTCCTTCGATTGCCTGCGAATTTGTTTATCTGGAAAAAAAATGATGTTTTTCTAAGCCTTTAAATCTCTCAGTTTCTTTTATGGATGTTGACAGAAGCACACGCTTCCATCTGTATAGAGTGCTACCTGTAAATAAAGCTATGAATGCAAAACAATTGCCTAGAGATTTGAAGTACGAAGTGGCTGGCAATTCTGAGATTACCATTTGCAATAGGCTGTTGACATAAGTTTGCCTGTGTTGTGGCAGGGGTACTGGCTGCCTTTCTTGAACAATTTCAAAGCAAGCTTTGTGTCTCAGATTTTCTTTGCTCCCATCCCCTTTTGAAAGATCCCATTTTGAATTCACTGTCACTGATGTGTAAGAAAAAGCAGCATTATTTCGTTAATATATTTTTCCTAACTCAGCAGGTCAGATTTACTCTTTACAATCTTTGCATGTCTTTGTCAGCTCAAACTTCACAAAGGGTAGGTTCTGGGGTTCAGGCAGAGAGCAGCAGAAATACTCATTTTGGAGAAGACTGGGTGGTGAGGTGGGGAGAGGTAGCAAAGTGCAGCTGCAGTCCTTGGCCAGGCTGTGTTCAGCATCCTGCTGTGGATCCCCTCACCTGGATGCTGGAGCATCTCTGAAATATTGGGTAACAGAAGCAACCATAACAGTATCCTGCTCCCCAGTCCACTGAGGAGATAGCTCAGTTAGTTTCTATGTGCTCCTGAGAGGGATGACCTTATAAAGGGAAAGATCAGTCAGCAGATGAGAACTTGACGTTAATGTTCTAAACACCAAAGGTCATACATGCTCAGAGGAGGGCGTGGGTTTATTGGAGGAAAGGAGAAATCTATGGACATAAATCATAGGCCAATTGTTGTATGAGTGAGCAGATACGTGTAAAGGCTTCTATAAAGTTCCTAAATAGAAAGACTCAGCTTTAATGCAGATTCACGTTTTAGTGCAATTCATCTTTCATGGATAAAACCCTAGGCTGCTGCTTTCTTGTTTTATTCATGTACTGATTGCAAAATCTGAAATCCCAGAGGCTGTGATATGAATGTAGGTATGGTACTTGATTCAGAAATGTACCACGCTCCATACTCCACCAAAAAAAAGAGAGTAAGCATTAAAGGTCTTAAATGCCTTTGTGAATTTAGCCACTGTTGCCCTGATAGGAGAGAGCCTGCAAATAATGAGTGCCAGGATTTTACTTTAGAATGTCTGGGTTTGGAGTGCTTAGCAAAAGAGAAAATTTGTGTTACTGCTTGCAAGAGAAGTTCAATATGGGCCCATTTGTACATGTTACAGATGAGATACAGGAATATGCGATGCTTTTGAATCTCTTTTACCCAGATACATGTCCCTTTCTGCAGTTTATGGGCACCAACTGTACTGGTTTGGGCTGATTATCTAAATCCCTGGGATACTGGGACAGAATTCAGGCAAGCATGAGCTGCATAATGAACAAAACCTCTGTTGATGATTGGTCTTGATTCCAGTCAAATGTTAAGAGTAACTCCTACAGGAACACTGGACAGTCTCATTTGTTCATTTATTTTGTTCTTCCCCAAGACATGTAGTCATTGTTTTTATGGGCAGCCCTCATTTCAGAAATACTTTATTTTCTCTACTGAATGGTGGCTTTTAAAGCAAGAATAAAGCTCATGTGTCCATCCTCTCTGTTACTCAGCATCAGAGAAGCTACTTTGGAATACACTGAGATAAGCCATCTTAACAAAATTAGCCTGAGCTTGGAGTATATGATGAATTGATAACCTTAGTCTCTTGCTGTCTGCTATTTGGCATTTCTGACAATCATTATCATCTTCTATATGCAGAATGTAGCATTTCTTATTTTACGTGTTTAAGATGCTTTGGGAAGATGCTGGTTTAATTTTTCCTAATCTAATTTAAATGCAAATTATAAACACTCACATGATGCTGTGTGTATATAATTAAGTATCATTATATACTACATGAATCATTGAAAAAGCTCTAGAGAGCCATTCCACTATTTAAAGCATGACTTATATTGAAAAGCCGCCAAGTGACTTGTGGTTTTGTGATTAAGTGTTTGTACTTATAAGAATCTCTCTTGAATTGTAGGTCAACAGATTATGGGACAACATATGAGAAACTGAATGATAAAGTTGGTCTGAAGACTATTTTGAGCTACTTGTATGTTTGCCCGACAAACAAACGTAAGGTAGGTGATGACTTGGCTCATTTTGGCTTTTGGATGCTACTTCTGTCCTGGAGATCTCTTCCAATTTTGTCAATATCTGTTACTATTTAAATGCCAGGAATCTCTCTGTCGCTCTTGCCTTGAAAAAATGTGTGGCTTTATCGAAATGTAAACCAAATTGTACCACCTGTACCTCTTACCTGTAATAGTTGTGGGAAGGATGGCTATTCAGTGATAGGCATCACAGGTACCATGCATGTAATTGTTTGCTCACCTTCTGGATGGTGTTGATTTTGTTGTCTGAAAGGGAAAGAGACTCATTAAAATGGCAGAAATGCATCTACAGTGACCAGATTGTATGTAACATTATTTGTCTTTTAAGTGCTCCCAATAGTGAACTGAACAGGATTTGACAAATTCCTGCAGAGAAAATGCCTTCGAAGCCCAGAAGGTTTTAATCATTCAGGCACCCTACTGACTAACAATTTACTATGAATTTATAATGCTGACATATTCATGAAAGGAATCTGGATGCCTTCTTTGAGATACATTTTTGACAAAGTTTTTCATTTTCTGTTCCTTGTTTTCCAGTCGTTGTGCATAGTTGGAGTTACTGCAGGCAAAACTGAACTGCATTGGCAGAAAATGTTAGTAAAGACTCACCTCTAAAGGAGGCTGGGTGTATTTGGGCAGCTGAGGTCACTATATAATGCTGTTCTCACTATACAGAAACAATTGTGTGTTCCTTAAGACAGACTGTGGAAAGGAAGAGGGAGCTGTCCTAACCAGAGAGGACAATGCTTAGCAGTTTAAATTGCAATTAAATGGCCCCGAATTAGTGGAGAGATGTCATCTCATTGCAGCTGACCCTTAAGAAGATATGAAGCTCTTCTGTAGGAGCTGAAGAATGAAATTATCAGATCACTTAAATGTCCTTCAGCAAGCTTGTTGAGCCAGCTGAGGTGCAGGCTGGCTCTGAGCAGCCTTCATCACCTTCATCACCATCCTGCACCCTCCCCCTGCCCTTCTCTGCCACCCGTGTTTGTGCAGCCATCTGGTGAGCTGGATCCAGGACTGACCTGCCTGAAGACTAATCCCTTTCCAGCTCAAAAACTAAACAGCTGAAAGTAAAAAGCTTTCAGGCAGAAGTGTGGAACTACCTTTTCTGGCAGAAGTCTACTGTAAAGTTGGCCTATAGTCAATATGGGACAGTGCCAGAGAAAAGCTGCAGCACCTGAGATGACAGCACCTCTGTCATGGTCTAAGATTGAATTTTTCAAAGTTTGTTTCAGCAGGAGCAGAGTTAGGCTTGCAGGGAGAACTTTTGGAGGCTCTGTTTGTGCTGTTTCTATAGAATATCAGGCTATTCCATCAATAAACATTGAATTTTAGACACTCAAATAGTTCCCTGAGGCTAAGAGGGCATGGGGAAGAAAGTGTAGAGCTACCTTATGTTTCTACACTAAGAATACTTCTACAGTGAAAGCAAAAAATACTCAAAGTTGAGGTCTTTATTATGTTTGTTGGGGAATGAAAAGCTGAAGGAAACATATTTATAAATTTTGCCACCAAGGAAAAATCTGTGGATCCTGGGACCTCATCCCTTCTCCTCCCCTGAAATTCTGATAACACTTTCAGAAACTCTGGTCATTTTGAAAGTTGTATCTTGTTTCACTAATGTGGGCTGGGGGGATGGCTGCAGAAGTATTTTTAAAATGTAGAACTCAACTACTCTGAACTCCATGAATTTTACAAAACTCATGCCCTTCATGTGAAGGGTTTATACACTGCTGCAGTTAGTGCTGGGCAAATGCTAGCAGTGTGTTTTCCCTTAACATTAGTTATATGTGGTGATTTCTCTGACTGCACCCACAGCCTTTGATGTCCTTTGTTCCACAAGGCCCTCCTTAGCAGAGAAAAGGCTTCTTCAGTAGTGGAAAAGAAATGGTGCATTTTTCATCTTGAAGTTATTGGATGAGAGACCTTGCTACAGCAGTGATCCATAAGGGGGGTCAGCATGTACTTAACTTACTGAAGTAGCCTTGTTTTGGGAAAGAAAAAAAAAATTCTTTTAGCACATATTTAACTTTCAGGAGTCGTTCCATTGAAACAGAAGGTAAATTTTGAACTTAGCTGACTGAGGACTGATTGCTTGTAATGAAAAAAAACAAGTGTAGCATTTATGTAAGTCTTGTCTCTTCTTTGCAAAGCAGAGCAGTTAGAACAGTGAAGGGTAGAATGCATGTTACTGGATTTATTAAAATAATTGATAGATTTGTTCATGAATTTCTGATTATTTTCACATTCTGGAAAAGAAAAAACAACAACATGTGTTGAATAAATTGTTTGTTGTAATTTATTTGCTCTTCTCCATCTAGAAAAAAAATGGGTCTATAAATACCCAGTATATGCACAGCTTCCCTCAGCCCATGAATGCCAATTTATTTCTAAAAGCTTTTGACTTCCAGTTCTTGTCTCTTTATTGAACAAAATTAAATCCTTTAACCAGACATTGCAGGCAATGTCATATTGCAAAAGGGTGCTTGGAATCCAAAAATTAGAACAAAGTCAACCATTATTTACAATTTAAACTGACGACCTATTGCTGTTGCATGGCATTTTTCTGAATTACAATATTTTCTGAAGGGAATGACAGAAAGTGGTTACTAACATAGTGATGTATAAGTCCTGGCAAAGAGAAGTGGAAACATTTTTTAGTATTCTTTCCTTTTACTGAATTACTGTGCTACCTGGTTGTATGACTGATGACAGAGATCAGGGGCTAAAAAATGTACCACATGGATCTTGCCAAAGACACAGAGCCTGTTTGAGTATTTGTCAACAAGTCTCCGGAAGAGATACGTGCAATGTGCAATAAATCCCTAGGCTTAGGTGTGTCAACACTGGTTTATTTGTAAGGTTCATAGAGCCTTTTGTGATGAGAAAAAAAAAAAATTATTTGAATGCTACTACATGAAGAAATACTGTTTCAGAATAATGCTGATGGGTTACAAACTAAACTGAAATAGAAATCCAAGTTGATACCTTGAAATTCCATTTTCACGGAAGTGTGTCATTCATTTTCCTCGAAACTCACATGCACTAAGCTTTACAGTGTTTCTCTATAAAAGCCTTTCAGATAGGTTATTTTTACTCATTGCATGGAAAATCATAGGCATATGCACATAAAAAGTGAATGGGGTCGTGGTGGGGACTCTAGAATTTGTGTAACTGGAGGTTTTCTTTGACTCAGGAAGTGCTGCTGGCTAATTTTGATGCTGTATCCTTGTAGGAAGCACACTGTGTTCTCAGCAAAGAGCCAGTTTGTGCAGCCCTTTCGTTCTTTGTACTTTTGAGCCCCTTGTATCTGTGTATCTTCAGTTAATTAATAAATGCTGAGTGTTAGTAATGGCAGTGACTTTCATGCTATTAATAGGACTAGTGCATCAGATATTTCCTGTGGGTTTGAATTTTTGTGGTAGTGTTTGTTTGTTTGTTTGTTTAATTTTTTCTCTCCCTTTCTTCAGGCCTGTCTTGATTTTTTTGACTTTATTCCTCCAACTGTTCAGATTTTAATTGCTGTGTGGAACAGGGTTGCCTTTTTTTTTTCTCTCTCTTTAAAGATGAATGGATTAGGATGCCTTCCTCTTCCTTGATATTCACTGCTTGTGTTTATCACCTTTATCACAGTGTGTTAAACATTGTCCTGTTGAGTGTGTAGCACCAAGATAGCAGATATTTATTGTAAATATAATTGCATGGGTTTTAATGCTGGCTAGATCCCCAACTACTTCAAATTTATTTCTATTAATGAGTTTTAAATGAAAGGAAATTAAAGGAATGGCAGCCTAGCCTTCTGTTCTTTCTAGCATTGGCTGGTGGTGCTGCACAGAATAGTTGGCAGCAGTTTCTATTAGTCAAGACAGTAGAAAATTTACCCTTATTAGCTGAAACGGGAATGATTGATCACTACTTTCTATCCTGTGGTATTAGGCGAGTTTATTTGCTTTAGGGAAGTTCTGTTTCTGAAACATAAACTGCCCTCTTGTATAAAGGGTAAGACCTAGAGCTGTGTGCTTCACACCTGCCTTTGTACCCACTCTCCTGAGAGCTGGGGAAAATGTCCATAGAGGTGAACAGTTCCACCTGGCATTGCTGCTTCTCAGGGGTCTGCTTACCCTTAGTTGCTAAAATCAGATTGGGAACACTTCTAAAAATCCTCCCTCTGACCTGCCTCACCATGGAAACTTTCAGAACTCTGATGTGATAGCAGGGCTTGTTTTTTTCAGTCGAGGCAAAACAGTTATTTCCAGCAGTGTCCTCCTTGTAGGCTCTGTAAATCTTAGTGTGAGGGCTCTCAGCTTATATGGAGAGGTTGGAGCTCAGCAGACTCTGAGCACACCTCACTGCAGGCTGAGGCAGTCCTGTGGTGGTCAAGGGATGGCATCCTTAGCAAATTAGGCACAGTGGGAAACCAGCCTCTGTCAGTCATGCCAGTTGCGTGATTGCAGTCCACTCTTGCTGAGATAAAATCAATTATTTTCTTGCTCTCCTCTTTTCATTTGGAAGGAAAGGTCCTTGTTAGCTGCAGGCTGTGAGTGCAGCCTTCAAAGAGAGAGTCAGAAGAGGCCAAAAAGGCATATGTGAATGGTTGGAATTGTTTGGGGTTTTGTGGTTGGGGTTTTTTGTTGTTGTTGTTGGTTTTCGTTGGGTTTTGGGGTGGTTTTTTTTTTTGTTTTTCTTTGTTTTGGGTTTTTATAATATTGTTGTGGACAGGAGATTTCAAGGAGATATTTACTGAGAATGTTTTCATACCTCTGTAAAGGAAGGAACCACCTTGTACTGCAGCGTTTTGGAAAGATCATAAATTTGGTCAAATGAAAATTTCTGTTTGGATTAAGCACTGTATAGCGTAGGATGGTGCATGAAATGTCTCCTATGCTATGACCACAAGTAATGGTTCTTTATGGCCTCATCATTTGCTTCAGAGAGAGTGTTTTGGAGAGAGGGCGTCGAGAGGCTGTGGTGTGGGATTTATCTCCTGTTTTCACTTGCTTGATAGGCACTTTGGGTTAGATAGTACTACACATGCCTTTAATCCAGTGGTCTTCCAGTGGGACAGCCTAGGGATTCTTCTTCACTTCTGTTTTTTTCTCCAAATAGAGTGGCCTAAATCTGTTTCATTCAGCAGTTTGAGCTAAAGATTCCAGCTCACCAGAAAAGGGTTGAAATCCTGAACCTACAAGAGATTATCTTGGACTGCAGGGGTGGTTCAATGGATAAGACTCTACACAGGCAAACAGTTCACTACCCAGGGGAAGAGGGATGTCTCACACTGAGAATTAAGAAGTCTTTAATTTTCTGCAGTTCAGCAATAACGATGGATTAAGTCGACTGCTTTACAAGCCTCTGCTGGTGGTAACTGGAAAATCTGATAATCTTGGGATGTCCTTGGGTTAATGCAATTACAGTTTTCACTTTTGCTTGTAATACCTTTAAATTCAAGAGTAATTCTAGCTGTGAACCTGATAGACAAGTATAGACTTGATTTCTATTTCAGAAGACTGTCTTCTCTGCCTCCCATCTCACATGCAAACAAGGATAACTTTTTACTAGTTTAGAAAGGTGGATTGTTCCTCACATCTGTTGGATATGATCTGGCAGTTGACTCCAGTTTCTCTGCAGTCAGTGAAGATGTGTCAAGTGGAGTGACTGTAGAGCTGGTGCTGTCTTTAATACCAATTTTGTGGGGAAACAGATAATTAACAATCATTTGGTCCATGTCAGCAAACTGAAGGCTGAGCCTCATCTTTCCAAGTGAATATTTTTACTTTTGAAGTGTCTGGCAGCATTTGCTACCAAACTTTCTGATTCATGGCTGCAGTACATGACAGCTCTCACAATAGCCATTACACACAAAGCCCTTGCCATTACTCTACATCCATATCTCTTCTTGGATATGAGGTGAAATCAAAGCCCATTTATTCCACTTCTGCTCTTGTAAGCCTATCAAAAATAGTGTCAGTTTTGACATTTCCTCACTCAAAGTAGCACTACAGTCTGCCTTTGTATCTCACAGAAGTCTCCAAGGGCACTCTGGGTGTTGAAACTAATGATAGGGAGGAATAAGCCACGGAATTCAACTTTAGAGTTTCAAAAGTGTTCTTTCCACGCTGAGCCTGTTTCCTGTTTTCTACAAACTGGACAGTTAAAATTTATGCAAGATAATCTCTTGTTGAATGTCCTTCAATTCTTTTATCCCTTTTTAATTCCTCCCTGGTTTACCAAATACTCTGGAACAGATGATATCCCTTTTGGCAAGGAAGGATATATGCCAGCAGCTTAGAGAGCACAGGAGCAGTATGTTGTTAGTTGCAGACCATATACAGGCAGCTGGGAATTGATGGTAGTGCAAGGACAGACCTATCTTATTTTCAAACTTGTAGCTCCATCTATTTCCATAAGTAAGACAGGCTGTTTAAACCAGGAAGAAAGCCAGTTGCCATAATATTGATATTTTTTTCCTATGAAAAAACAGTCCCAAGCGGTCGAAAATCAGTTTGTTCAGTGTCCCATAAAGTTGGGCTAAAAATATGTACAGCATGGTTGTTTTCAGTTACCTTCTGGATTTTGTGGTATTAAAGATACATAACTAAATCTCTCTTTTATCTCCTTTCCCTGTTGTGTTGTGGTAGGAACATACTTTTTTGGTCATGAAATTTGGAAGTTGTCTCCATACTATTCATCTTCAAAAGTTCACCTTCAAGGGAAAAAAGAACGTGATACTATGACACAACCATACATGGCTGTTTTGTGGCACTTTGGAAATGATAATGTAAAAAATAACAAATGTTGTTTGATATTGACCACTCAACCCTCCCTTGCTAGGCCTGCAGCAAAGTACTGTCTGTTAATTAGCAGATAGTGTAATCTGTAGGGCATGATTGCCAGCAGATTGCAACTGCTCAGTCCTTCTGCTGTCTAGATTTGTTGTTATGAACAAATGAATGATGAAATGACAGGATACTCGAGGCTTCTGCCTTCTGTCTAGCTGAACTTGGAGTACAGGGAGAAGAAAGTGAAGAAAATAAACACGAAAAATGTTCTTGATTATTAAACTTCTGATTGGTAAGTGCTAGTAAATGCAGAGAGAGGGGAGTGATGGCAAAGATTAATGGATGTAATTAGAAAGCCATCTACTGCTAAGAAAATGTGGAATTTGACTTGTATGCAAATAGCATGAGAATTAGAGACCAACAAGTGATGACTCATATATCAAATTGAGAGTAAGAGGTCCTTGAGGAAGCAGCCAAGCTTCGTGGAGAAAATGGGAATAATTAAGTGTCTGGTATGAAAAGATATTGCAAAAACCATAAATGAACTTTTCCTTTTAATGCTACTAAATGAAAGGCTTTGGTTTCTTGTTGCAGGAACAAAAAGAGATTTTCCATAGCCAGAATAATAATAATAATACAAAAAAAGAAAAAAAAAAAAGAGAAAAAAGGGTAGAATTTAACAGAAAACAGAGAATTCAAGGGTCAAAACTTACTGAAAATAAGGCACTGTAATCCGTACTTTTTCTGAAGTGTCTTTTAATTCCCATCTCTCCACCTCTTTCTCAATAGTAGTCAAACAAGGAATTAAAACATTTAGGAAGGGCGTATACCTTGGGGAACAAGAAAAATAGAATGCTTGCCACAGCTTTGAGAGCAATGGCATAGGGAGGTTGTGGATGGAAACACAGAATTCATTCTCTTCCTGTTTACCATGACGTGGCTTTGAGATGGGCACGGGTCTCCCACAAATTTGTGCCAACTCAGTTTTTCTGTGGAGGAATCTCTTCTACCATGCTCAGAAGCAGTGAATTGTGGTCAATGTTTCTGTAAAGGTAAATGCTGTAGGGATAGGTGAGAACAAAGGAGAGAAAGCTGCTGGGGCAGCAGAGCAGTGATAATGGCAGTGACTGAGGGCAGTGCTGAGGGTGGTGTTGAGAGTGGCATTCACCAAGCAGACCAAAATCTGTCCATAAAGAGCGATCAGAGGAGTGCTTGCTATGTATTCTGATTCAATGGATCAAACCCTAGACCACTGTTTCACTGTCTCCTAAGCATTTTTTCATGGACTGGGGAGTGAAATCAGACCATGGTGAATATGCAGGGCACACTTGTACCTTCACACTGTTTCTGTGCACATTTGCAAAGAAGAACATGTGAGGATTTGAGAGAAATACTTGGTAGTAAATTTTTGAGTGTGGCCAACTGTTACCATAAATCTGTGAGCCAACACACTTTTGTTGCTTTTTCTTAAACTGACAGTGCAGTTAAAAAGCTGGTGAAATATTTTCAAAAGATAATGTTTTACAGAAACATTTAAATTAGCGCAGTATTTGACAAGCAGAAATCAAATTTGCAGTTTTCTACTGCATATAGAATATTATGAATCATGGATTTTGTTATTTAGAGAAAGAAAAAAATCATATTGATTGAAAGCACTTATTCCTAGTCAAAACATTATTTCTTTTCTGCTGAGGTCATCTAAGATTTTCTGTCTTGAAGAGATTGATGTTAGAATAACAATGTTTTGGGTGTGAAAAGCTAAAACCATTTTGTTTTGAAATGTTTCCTTTTAAAATTCTTTAGAGATTTACCAAGATAAATTCTACTGAAAACAGTGGAACATAGTAATGGTACTTAAATTACATTTTTAATCACTTTGCTGATTTCATTGTTGCTAAAAGTCTGCTCTGAACAGCTTCAATGAAGTAAAACACTGAATTCTCCACTGCACGTATGCATTTACGTCTCTGTTTGCCTCCATGTAAACATAAAATCTCTTCAGTCTCCAGTCCCATGTACTTAATTCCTTCATTAGAGGTAATGAGGAGAATTAGAAGGGAACTGTGATCTGGTCCTTGCATTACAGAATCTCTATGTGCAGGCATTTCTCAGGGTTTTGTCTCTTCTGTGGAGTGATGAGATGTTTATGTGTTTGTATCAATATCTTTTTCCACACAGACCAACGACAGAGAGAAAGCCATGGAATATGTTCTCCATGCAACTGCACAGTCACCAACAGCACCTCAATTTGTGTTGCCTCAGTTTGTGTTTGTATTAATGCAAAATGAGAAGAAGTATCTTCATCAGATACGGTTAATAGAAAATCACCTTCCCCTGGTTTAGGGCTGCTGTGCAGAGCACATTGCTCAGAGTTTGAATATTATTTTTCTGTGTTGTTTTTTTTTCAGACAGAATACATTTTAGAGGATTCAGCCTTGTGTATGTGCTGTGGTTGCTGGGCTCTCTTGTCTGATTCCTCATAGGTTCAGCAATTTCTGTGAACTCTACTCTTGAGCATGTTGTGTACTCTGGATGTATTTTTCTGGTGAAGACAATCCATTAGAAGTAATTCCTTAATAATAAGCATGGCAATGGGCTTACAGCTGTTCCTGGACATTATGCAGCCCTGAGAACATAAAGTCATATTATTGTGACTCACCCTTCTGCGTCAAGACCAAGATTCCTCTGTCCTATTTATAAATTAGGAATTTATAGGAAGAGATTTTTTTTTCTCTGTGTTTGGACAGCATCTGTTCCTTTGGGTTCTGGTGCACAACTTGTTTTCCATTTATTACTATTACTAATGGTAAATAATCAATGTAATAGCATAGCAAATCTGATGACAGCAGTTTGTGCTTAGTTTTAGGTAGTTAAGGGAGAAATACAAACACATCCATATGCCCTCCCTAATGTCATGTTACTCAGCTCCCAGAAAGTAAAGAACAATTGCAGATGAACCATAGTAGTATCAATTGGGGAAGAAAGTGTGAGTTTCTCTGCTTCTACTCGGTGACTTTGCTCATTTATGGGTTTTTTTTTTGTTAATAGGTAGCTCAGGAGAAATATTGTCAGTCCTAGTTTATGAATGAGATCAAATGTATGTTTTGCTACAGTCAAAAAATAATCAGCTGCAGACAGAAGCTGAACACAGGATTTTCGTTGAAATCCTAGCCACAAAATCATATTTTCTCCTAATTCTTGTGGTTCTGGAAGATCACAATCTTCCAGTCTTCCAGATCCCCTTTTGTACCATTTCTTTCTGAGAGGGAATCGCAGACTGCCATTCACCTGTGCAAGTTTGTGCCCTGCATTTGTATTGCTTAAAGATATAAACTAACGTTTTCACAAAAAAAGAAAAAAAAAGGTGCAGAAAGGAAAGCATCAATCATTTGAACCTGTTTGGGAGAGTAGCACTAGGTTATCGTGGAGGGCTAGAGGAAGCTTTATTCAGTCATTCAGTGATTCATTGTAGAAGTGCACAAATCATTGCTGCCCTGTGTCCCTAACACCAGTGGCATGGCAATATTCCTTTTTAAACTTAAATAAATTCCTCTAAAGAAAGTGTGTCTGACATTTCAAACCTTGGAGCTGAGAGCTATCTTCCAAGTCACGTTCCTTGTTGAAGTGTTTCACTGTTCTCTGTCTGTACTACCTCTACCAGCAAAACTTTTCCACCTGTTCCAAACCTTTCCTGCTGCCACTGTTTCAAGAGTGTTGCTGCCATTTGCAAGCTCTCACAGGAGCATTCAGTCAATTACCACCAACGACTGCCATTGTTCCAGAGAGACTGACCTCCCCCCTTGGGCACCAATTAAAATCTATTACTCTTTTCCCATCGCACTTGCTGTAATTGGAGCTCTGGCTCTTTGCCTGGGAGAACTTGTTGGGTTCTCCTCTCCTTTTCATTATTACTGAAACTTTGCTAAAGATGGCAGGAGTGAAAATTCCAAACCACAGAGGTATATACCTTGGGGACAACAACAACATGTTAATGAGACTTTTAATTTAATCTCTCTTTTACTTGTCATCAGAAGTATAAGAAAAATCCAAGTGAAAGAATAGATATGTTTCACACGATGACAAGGCTTACTTCCTTCGTCTTTTTGTTGTCTTACTTCAGCTAATGTGCCCCAATTATTCTACAGAAAAGGTTTTCCAGCAACTGTAGGACAAACATGCTGTGAGCCTTGCTAGGAAAAATACTGTGCTCTGAAAGTTGAGGGGAGCAAGAGCTGTGTACCTGACAACTCTCTTGAGCCTCAGGGCCCATCCTTTCTTGTATGACAATACACTGCATAGGTGTACCTTTCTTCCTAGAGTATGTCTGCAGCTCACATCTCTAAACAAACAGTAAAATAATATTGATAAAAGCATTTTTCTCTCCTGGTGGTTGATAATGATCAAGCAGTGTATCTTAACTGGCTAGCAGCAAGTGCTGTGCTTGTCACAGCAGAGACCCACAAGCTCAGACTCAGACAAGTAAAAAAAGTTGTTTGTATTATATTTAAGATGCGTCCACCTGCCTGTTTACTTGACCATATAATTAGGGTCATGCCATTAGCTATTCAGATTGAGGCTGTGGATACAGATGCAGTAAAAGCAAAAAAAAAGAAAAAAACCCCACTGCAAAGGACTAGTAGAGTTGAGGGTAAAAAAAAATGTTTAAGGCTAGGCCCTTTCTGGAACTGTTCCAGATTCCAACATTTCCCCATTGCTCAGTCTCCTTCTGTGACATTAGAGCCACTAAAATCCTGCTACCTACAGCTGCTCTTATGTAAGTGTGGCTGCCACCTCGGTGTCTTTCAAGAGTGAATCAAAGCCTACCCTAAAGGTGAGATATGCAAACATGTGAAGTCTGTGCTAAAAGGAAATTCAGGGAGGAAAAAAAAAAAACCACTTCCTTGGGCTTTGGGATTCCCTTGCTTTCAGTGAGGATATTCTAAGCTAAAAGTATGTGATTGATACTCACCAAAGGGTTGATGTGGATCAGAAAAGTCATCCATGGAGTGGCTCTTTGAGGGGGCTGCTGGTGTTTGCAACAGGCAGGATCTGAGTTTAGCTGGTTTTCCCACCATTTGGACAGCAGGTGCAGTGTAACCAGTTTGTGTGTTCAGCAGCGTAGCCTTGTGGAGCTAAGTGAGGAGGAACTGAGGTTTAGGTTCTGTCTTTATCCAGGTCCCTGAAGGCACTGTAGATGCAGCCAAATCTGTAGATAGCTTTGTTTTCTAGGGCACCTCCATGGCAAAACCCCCGTGGGCTGATGAGGATCATCCCAGTGTGAATAAAGCTTAGCCTTGGAGTCTGTCTGTGTTGTAGCTGACTCCTACAAGTGATAGGCTGGCACAGCCCAGGGTATCCTTCTGCTAATTCAGCCACCACCAAAAGGGGCACAGACTTCAGTATAGGTTACAACAGCCTGTCAGGAACTTGGAGTGCTTTCCTTGTGTGACTGCAGCCTGTGTCACTGCATCTCCACAGATGTCAGTACTCAAGTTCACTGAGTTATTTTCATATCTGTAGGAGTCTTACATCTGCAAAGTGGAGAGGTGACTTTAACAAACGTTAAAATTTTTAATAAATTATAACTTTTTATTTCCTTACCTGCTTCCTCATTTGGCTCATAACTTTGAAGAAGCTGCACTGAAGCTTTGCACTGGGAAGTGGTAGCTCCTGAGTTCTGCAAAACAGAAATGTATTTCTCTGGGAAAATCTCACTGAGTTTTTTTGGGGTGAGGTGCTGTGTAAGTGCAAACCGTTTTTATTAACAGTCAATTCATGTGCATAATAAAAAGTATGTTCCCACTATAAAGAAGGTTAATATTGTTCAATATATCTACATTACAGCCACACTAAAGCTGTGTGTATGTGTTCTGTTTGGAATTATATGAATAGGTGCTACATTACACTATACACACTTGTATATTATTGCTATGTGAGAGATATATGGTCTCTACCACTCGAGATGGAAAAAAAAAGTCTTTCAGTAAAAAGATATCTCCTAGGCTGGCTGCACCAATATTTAATGAAATTGTGAATAAGTGAAGCAGATTCATCAAAAGAAAACAACATTATTTTTGCTGGGGAGGGGGGAAGTTTAAAAATAAAAATCAAAACACTCTCTCAATCAGTTTGCGTGCTTTCGAAATGCAAGCAGTGGAAAGGCTGTTCTCTCCTTAAAATGCAAAACCTCAGAAAAAATAAATGCCTCATCCTTCTGAAAAATCCATCCCTAAATGCCATAGAATATTACTCAGTAATCTGTCAAATTGTTCACACTGAAGGCTGCTGTGGTCCAGCTTGAGTTTAATCTAAAGTGAAATTAGTCCACACGTTTCTTCCTTCTGGGCCAGACGTTCATCCCAGGAGGGTTCTTTCCCGGGGTTCTCCAGGGACAGAATTAATGTTAATTAATTAATTTATGTTAATGGTGATGAGTGTGTGATGGAAGGAGTGATTCTCACAGAGGTCAGGCAGGTACCCAGCTCTCAGCAAGTACCTTCAGCGAATATTCTTTAAATGGAAGTCTCCTTCTTACTGTGTTTCAGTCCAGAAAAAATACTGCACCTCACTGATTTGTGGAGAGCAGGAAAGATAAGTTTTTCCCCTCTTTTGAATATGTGGAAGGGCCCTGCAAACAAACACACACAAATACAAAACCACCTGGTAGCCTGTCTCAGCTGGCATAAGCTAACATTTCTAAGAAGCAGTGAAATAAACAAACCAAAAAAAAAAATCTCCATTTCCTTTCTCTATTGTACCTGAAATATATCTTCTTCTAGGTCAGAATGTATTTGGGCCTCTCTAACAGCATGTGGTGAAACTGCAAAAGTATTTGTGTGCAAAGGAAGAAGGAAATCATCTCTTTCTGAAGCTGCAGGGGAAATTTAGGCAGAGGGAATGTAATTAGCCAACCTAAAAAACGCCTGAGAGAACAGAAATTGCCAGCATTGTTCCTGCACAGAGTTTTGAGAACTTTAATAAATGCAAGTGTTCAGCACAGTAGTTTTAAGTATAGTCTGGAGGCCTGCAGTAAAAACCCACAACAAGCAGACCCAATAACTACAGCAAAACTAGAGGTACTTTTTTCAAGAGGATACTTAACTTACCAATGTTAATATTTGTCATAAATGTGTAATCCACAGCAAGGATATTTGGAAAGGGTAAGTATATTTTATGGTCATTTAAAGGGAAATTTGCTTACTCTTCAATGTTCAGTTAGTAAAAGCATCTATTGACTTTTAAAAGCTGCATTTAGATAGAACTTTGCATATATGAGAGAAACTTCTTTCATGTGGCCACCAATGTTCCAGATTCAAGAAGGTAAAGGAAAGGGAGGCTTCATTTCATCTCTGCTACCCCACCACCCCAAGGTGACCTTGGTTCTTGCAGTGTTGAGAATATGCCCATTTAAAACCTGCAACGTGTCTCTGAAATGTGTCTGTTCTATTTCATGTAATAAAATAAGTTAAAATAGCTACAATGAATGATAGTAAAGAAAAGCAGAAAGGAATAAGAAACCCAAAAGTTTTCTATGCAATAAAATCTGATTATTAGACTGTAGCCTTGTTAAGCTGAGTAATAATCAGCGTAATTAGAATGTTTTGCTCTGATTTTAATTGTGATTATAGCTGGAGTAATTTTAAAAATAAATGTTTGATTATCATGTTAAACAAGATCTTTTTACCCTTCTTAAATTGCAGTTACTAACATAGTACATTATTGCAGTCTTTGGTGAAAATAAGAACAAGGTCCATTATAAGTTAAAAATATGGATGTACAGAGAAGACTACTAAGTGAATTAGAAGGAAAACTTGCGAAAAAAGAAGCCAAGCCTGTCTTGGGAATGGTTTACAAGCTTTTAAATGCAAATTTATCAAAGCTTTTTGTAAGTCATGGATCTCATTTTTAATCGGTATTCCACTGTTTGAAAATCAGCCACACAGGCTCTCACTTGGTTAACATTCATTTTACTAGTCTCAGATCTTGATCCAAAATCCACTGAAGTCAATAAAAAGACTCATTTTTAATGCAAAATTAAATTATTCTTCTTAGCATGTCAGCAGAGCTTGCTCTTGCAGTATCCCATCATTGCAGCACGGAAAACCAGAGTAAAATATGTGGCAAGAAAGTAGAAGTTTCTTTCTGAGCCTGTGGACGAGCCTGGGCTCACAGGCAGCATACTGGACTTCAGATCTTCTAATGTATCATTACAGTAGGTGTCAGAACCTGTAAACCTGTAAAGCTGTTACAGAGGTTACCTGGATAAATATAATTTTTTGTATTTCATACATATTTTTACTCAAGCCCCATATATGAGCCTACATATTTAATGTTTATTGGTTTCATATGCTACTCAGATGTCACCGTGGTTTCCCTACATACACCACTGGTGTATGTTCTGCTGTATTAAAGATAAATAAATGAAATATATACATGACTTGCAACAATGGTAACATGAGTTTTTAGCATAATTTACCCAGTGCATTCTAGAGATGTAAGTGAAGTGTGACACTGATGGAATACACACACAGGTGTAATCACACATATTACAGACAGAGATGGACCAAAGCAGGAAGGGTGGGCTTGTAGATCCTGACCAACTCTGCCACCCCCTGGAGCATTTATCCCACAGGCATTGCACTGCAGAGGACAGGGAAGCGCTGAGATGGTTTTTCAGGTGCGAGTGGTGATGGCTCCCAGTCATTGCAAGACAGAGCTGGCAGTCTCTGTGTTTTTAGAGAAGTCTCTTCTTGCTTATTTCCTCCTAGTCAGGGTTTAGACTGCCCACTGGACCATGAAGCAGTGTAACACCATTTTTGGCTGCATGCCATGGGATTTCTTGCAGTTGAATTGCTTGTCACAGTTTGGGTATCACAGGTCTGCTGGGTGATGTTCTGACCTGCAGATGAAGAGATCCAGCTGTGTGATCCTGCTTGATACTGTTTTACTTTATCATTGATTTCATCTGGGCTTTTTCGGAAGCCCCTGATGCCAGGATCTGCGAGGTTTATACGTGTGTAGCTTCCCTGGCTTCTCAAGAATTAAACAGGAGATGGGTTCCTTCTTTCCTTTACAAGTTGGGCCAAATTCCACTACCTAAATTTCTGACAGGTGGGGAGAGACAGATGGTAGATGTTCTGATGGTCTCCTCATTTCTTACCCCTCGTCAGGGTTTGGGAACTGTAACTTTTCTCATCAGTGCTGTGTCACTAAGCATAGCTGCACACTACAGCTACAGCATTTACTCAGGTACTGCTGCAATGAATAGATTTATTTATAGATACAGCTGTATTCTTTACTATTAATTTAGTCGTGGTTTGCCTGAACTCACCCACACTTAGGTATGCACTGGATCCTGCTCCCTTCTAGCTTCCCCTTCATTGCTGTGGAGTGAAACACATCCCTGATGTTCTGAACCAGCAAAACTCAGTGTCTGCCTTGCTGGCTTCCAAATAACTCACTGCATGAGCCTGTCTGTGGGGACATTGAGTCCTTTTCTGTGAATCAGGATTTATTTGCTTTTGAAATGGTAATGCTAGAGATGAGGAGGAGGAGATGTCTTCCTGAGCTGCCTTAAAGATGTTAGTTGCTATTTTAGTGTGTTGCTGTGGATTAAGAGGACTACTGAAGGGCAGCATGGCAACTCCTCTTTGATCCAGATGACTGGCTCTGTGGGTGGTGGTCATTAGAAAGGAGAAACAGCTCCATCCATCCTATGGCTCCAGCTGTAGGGAGCCATAAAGCTGCTTTATATCAGGCCAGGTTTCTGTGCAGGCTGTGTCAAACCCGGCAAACTCTTTTGGCATTGCTGTTTCTAACTTTTCCTCGCCTTTCCTCGCTGACTGCAGGGCTGATGCTCCTGTTCAGGCCTCCAGCACCTCATGTCTCAGTTACTGCAATGCCCTGTCCCCCACAGGTGAGACCATCTCTGATGCCCACAGAACGCAGACACAGAAATCAGACACCTCCATTTCTGCTGCAGCCACAGGACACATCTCTCTGGAATGCTCCCTGGCTTTTCACACGAAAAGTAGAGCTGCAGGTCCTTCTTTCCAGACTTTGCTGTCTTTGCCATACCTCACTGCATGTTAGGAGGTCAGCTGCTGCATCCCATTGACCTGTGGCTCCCGTCCCCACTCCTGCTTGCAGCCTTTTCAATTAAGTGCCTGTACATGGTTTCTCAGTGTGCCCATCATGCATGGGAGGAGATGCTTTCTAAGGAACATTCAATGCCAAGAGCTTAAAAAATGAAGGCATGAAAGGTTTTCTCTTTTTTTCTTCTCGCTTCTCACTTATGACAGAAAACCCCTGGTCATAGTTGGGTTTCAGCTTGTTTTTGGCTGCCTTTAGTTTATACCTTTGCAGGTACTGTTTTTGTAGTTCTCTGCTGCAAAACCCACTGCTTTGTTGATATTGTGTGTTAATTGGAGCAACAGACTCCTGGACTACGACTGGACTGTTGTGATTCTGAATTAACACAAGTGATAACCAGTAAAGTAGTTGGAAAGAAGTGTGCAAAATAATGAACCAGAGAGGGAGCAGGCAGTCACCTGCCTGCTGGAATAGCAAAGACAGAAAAAATAAAAGAGGTGAAATCAGAGGATAAAAGAAAAGAAAGGATGGAGTGAAGGTGAGGGAGGAATTGAGAGGATTAACAAGAGGGACTTTACAGAATCATAGGTAGGGGGTTCTTGCAAATCAAGTTGATTATTTTCTTCATTTGATGGGTGCACAATGCATTAAAACATTTGCATAACATTCCCAGGCCCTCCAGCTTAAACTTACAGTTCTGAACCGTCCTTTGTTTGAGGGGGATTAAATTCTCTGAAGAATTCAGGGCCAGGTCTACAGGGAGGGCTAGTACCAATTCTTTTCTTCTTTTTACTATGCTGGGAGATGCACACCTAATTAACAATATTTAATATTTAAATATTTAGCCTTCTGTATAGTTAGGACTTAGTTTTTTAAAAAATTTTATCTATGGAAGGTTGATATTTCATTTTCCTGAAATAAGAGATGAAGGAAATATGACTTAGGGTCAAAAAAATTGTTTGATTTCCTCCTACATGTCAGTTCTGATGAGACTCAAACATTTTATAATTAATTTTTAATCAATTGCTAAAATTTTCCAAAAAAAAGCAATGTGTTGTGACATATTTTTAAAGATTTCATTTTGCAATAGATAAAATATTTAGGCGTTGCTCGGTTTTTTTCCCTTTTTTTTTTTCCCCCTGAAGATACTTCAGTTTAAACTGGTATTTCTGAGATTTCAAAGATATGTGACTTTACAGTGGTTCTCCTGAAACTTCAGGTTTTTGAAACACACAAAATATTTTCAACAAAATATATATTTCTGCTTGTTAGAAACCAGAACTGTTAATCAGCCATCATAGTCACAAAATGTGGGCTTTTCCTTGGTTGTCCTGAACAAACTGTGTCCTGCATGTAGCTTTTTAAGAATCTGTTTTCTTCCTGGCGTTATCCCTGTTTTGTGAGCAATTTTTACAGTGAGGAAAACAGGGAATTTACTAAATAACTAGTGAGTCAGGGGGCCAGTCTGAATAAAAACCTCTCTTACTGCCATTGTATTTAACATTTTTTTTTGTTTTCCAGGTGTTGTTCTTGTCGTTGTATACTGTTTTTATCAGTAGGAGCAGTCAGGACCCTGCTCTAAACCAAGGCCCATATCTGGTTCATCGTGTCAAGCACACAGGATTTCCCTTGTCCCAGGAGCTTTGTGCACTCTCACCTTTTCACCTCTTATATTGGTTTCATCCTCATCCAGCTGTTTTTTTGCGGGAAAAGATAAGAAAAGCAAACACAAACAAAACGTGCAACTCCCTCAAATGTTCTTAAAAGGAACTCCAGGGAAAACCCTATGAAACGTTATCTGCTAAGCCAAAGCAGCTCTAAATTCTGTCCGAGAGCTGATTATTGCTGGGTCTTTCAAATCCTGTCTGTGTAATCCTTTCTCTGCTCTGGATTCTCTGCTAATCCTGCACCTGCTCTTCCTAATTCCAGCCTGTTTAGGGATATAGGCAATATATTCTGTTTATTGGTTCATTAATATGTCTGGACATGGGCTTCCGGACCTGTTCAGGGTGTGTAGGATTTCTCTGAGGATACAGATGAAATGTGCCGAAGTTGTATTGGCAGAAAAACAAATTAAGATCAATTTCTAAAATGCAGCTTCATCATTCAAAGATTTGTGTAGTGCTAGTCTTGCTCATTTTTAGACAGTGTTGGAGGAATTTGTCAGAGGAATTTTATTTAATGTCCTTAAATATTACTTATAACTATTAACTGTTTCTTCAGTAGCTGAGTCCTCAGAGGAATGGTTTGGTGCTGCAAATAATGCCTGCTTTTGGAGGGTTTTTTAAATTAACATTGAAAATAATGTATTTTTCCCCTTAAAAAAAAGAAAAAAAGAAAGAAAAAAGAAAAAGTGCACATACCCTGAAGCTATTTATACTGATGGGAAATTTACTCAGGGCCTATCAAGTAAGACCATCTTACATAATAAAATGTTGATCAATTTGTAAAACAAACCTTTCTTTCTTAAAATGCTGTGTTTGCACACAAATATTTATGTGTGTATTTGCACACATGTATTCTTCTAAACATGGGAATATCTAGTATGGGAAATAGGTTTAAATTATTTTAAATTTTTGTTGTTTTATTAGCTTTTTTGGTTTTTATGGAACAGTATTATTAGGACATGAGGTCAGTGTGGCTTCCTTCCAGCAATACTTTCAGTTAGCAAAACTCATAAAGTATATTCTAGAAAGAGAAGTGGGGGGCCAGATCATCAGCTGTGTGACTCCTTAGTCACAGTACATGGTCACAGATCCTATGAAATAACTTCCACAATGCCTGCAGCCTGTGCCTCTCCCTTGCCTGCTGGCCTTAAACTTCCTTACTCCGATTTTATCTTTGAGTGACAGTATAGAATTGTAGTCTCAGGCACACCATTATATAAAAAGAGTTTACCAGGCTGATAGGTGCTAATGGATTGATTAGCATCAATATCCCTGAATGTGCTATTTGCATGGCAATGCAAAATGGGAGAACTAAGCTTAGGCCAAAATAAATAAATGCTTAAACTAAGTCTAATGTATTGGGGATAAAAGTATGTTCACAGAAAGGGAAATGCCTCAGGTAACACACAGTAAGTTGTTACGCTGAGATGAATTGGCTGCAAGTCTTGAGATTTAACTTCTGACTTTTCCTGGTGTAACCAAGATCAAAACTGGGTGATGATTCTTAAAAAAACCATGAAAATGTGACTCAGTTTTGTGAAGTATTGATTTTTAGTGTAACTAGTTATCCTTGAGAATGGACCACTAAAATGAGGCAGAGTATCAAAATGTCCCGTTTCAGGGTAGCAGAATTTTAGGATCTCATATCTCATGATTTGTAGGGGATGGGGTGGAAACTGAAGCTGGATGAGAAATAGCAAGCAAGAGGCCTGAATACAATATTAAGGGTATGTAGCAGAATATCTGACAGTTTCTCACTCCTGCAATCTTGACTCTTGCATAACATTGTTGGTCTCTTTGTTGTTGTCTCTTATGTAGAAATTATTTAATATCTCTGGGACAAGTACTGCCCAGTTTATTTGTAACTGCAGCGCTTCTGAGGCTGTAGAAATAGTGCTCTGATTGGAAGGCAGAGAATTCCATGCTTTCAAAGATATAAAATGTACTTGTAGGCTGGATGCCTTTTGAGGTATCAAGTCCCATATCTGCCACTAACCTTTTGATCAGCTCTTCTTTTTTGGCACTGTTAATTTCTGGGGCTTTCTGATATTAAAGACTCTCATCTTTGGTGTAAAGAGTAAGAGCTAGAGTGGAAAGGGAAAGAGGTTAGATTGTAAAGCCCCTTATTCTGATCTGCAGAAGAGCTGATTCTTCTGGGTCTGAAAAAGCATTTGGGGAGATTAAGCAGTATTGACGTGACGATTTGCTTCCAAATAAAACCTTATTCTGATACAAATCAAGCCAGCCATTAACCTTCCAAGTAAGGGACAAAGGAGTCTTAAAAAGAGTGTTCACCTTGCCTTGTGTAGGCCTGTTATTAAGATTGCAAAGCCATGAGATTATCATTCTTGACTTGTTCTTGTCATCAGGACCATGGACTTGTCAGGAGAAGAGCCCAGCAATCAAACAAAGGGTTCCACTGCAACAGTCTCTGTCAGGATTAAGTCCCCTGTGTCCCCCTTCACACCCTACTCAGCAGTTGTGTTTCCCTGTTGATTTAGGGCTGTGTCCCCCTGCAATGGTCAGGTCACTAAATCATTTGGCAGATTGAGCTGAATGAGTGCCAATGATAACACAAGAAGAAGGGCAAGGAAATCTGCAGGTAGAAGTGAAGGAGACAGGAGGATCTCAACACCTGTGACGTGTGATCCTAATCCCTGCTGTGGCACTGGATTCTCTGAAGCAATATCTTAAAAAACCTGTTTCTGCTGGCCCAGAGGGTCCAGAGCTGTGTATATACATGTCTGGTGTGAAGCAATGTACTCTTCTCTCCATCATCTCCCAGCTGAGAAACAGGTGATGAAGCCATAATAAACTCAGAATTCAAGATTCTCCATTCTTCCATACCTGTTTTGTCTTGTTAGTTGATGTCAGTGCTGTGAGGGGGCTTGGGAGGAGGTATGTCAATATGGACAGGGTACACTGAGCTGCAGTCTCCTTAATTAGCCTTCTGCCAGCTCTGTGAAAGACCCTGGAGAGAAGAACATGTCTAATGACTACCTTCACAGAGCTCAGTGCAGTTTTTCAGTGCCTCTTAGAAAATTCGCAGCTAAATGTGGAAACTGGCACCATTCTCATGCTTGGATTTTGATCTGGCTCTTCTCGAAATATAGAATTTATACCATACTTCTCAGAGTACAAGAAGGTTGTTTGCAGAGTATAAGAAGGTTGAAATCAGTGAGTTTCCTGGAGTTCTGCCATTTTACTCACTATCTAAATTGTTCCAGTGACTTTATTATGCAGGGGAACATGGACAAGGCAGATCTGAGTATAATAAAAGGGGGAAAGCTGTGCCAAATCAGCACCTGAATCAATGAATTTAGTCATCTGACATCTGTTTCGCTTGTCAGGTAAAAAATTTATGCAATTAGCTCAGACACATGCCTACAAAAAAATTGCAAGTGTTTCAGTAGGCTTGCAAAGCTGGAAAGCTATAGCCTTGAATTTTTCTGTGCAAGTGCTCTGGAACTAGGGGGGAATCCACATGCTCACAACTGCCGAAGAAACATTTATAACTTAAATATTTGTTTGAGTTTGGTATGTAATCAGATAGCAAACTTCCTAGAGAGCTGGTTAGCACACAAATTGGGCTTTCTTTATAAAGGTTTTTAAAATCCATTTTAATAGGTGAGAAAAGCTGGCTGACGATTCAGAACTGAGTGCTGATATAAAAACTCTCATTCACGGCCCATGGGAATGTGCACATTCACTGGAGTTTAAATCTCTGGTGAATTTTCTGCTATAGTTATATAGCAGCCTAATATTCCTGTCAGAACAGATTTGCAAACGACCCATAAACCAAAGAAGAAACTAAAGCTGAAAGGATGCTCTGGGCAATATCGTTTTCTTTACTGACTTTTTGTCTCAGTCTGAGTCATTGATAAAGGTTTCTGAATGTGACTTCTATTCAAGGTTAATAAAGAAATCAGGATATGAGGAGAAGAAAATGTTGGCTTATTAAGAAAAGCAGTTAATTGTTATCACATAGTAATGAGATTTCATTGGTTTCCATGACATTTGGTCTAGGCTGTGGAGGGAATCTCACTAAAGAAGAGGGATGTCCAGTGTAGCAAGAATAGGACATACTGTGTGTTGCATCCTGGCTATGCAGAGGAAGCCAGCCAGCTCTAGAGGGAAAAACGTTATTATTCATAAAAATTTACATGCACTGGTCAGTGGTCTTAGAAAGCTCAAAATCATAGAATCGTCTGTGTTAGAAAAGACCTTTACTGAGGTCATTGAGTTCAACTGTTGACCTAGTCTGAGTTAACAGCAGCCTTGTCCCTAAGGGCCACATCTGTGTCTTTTAGATATCTCCAGGGGTGGTGGTTCAGCCACTTCCTACAGCCTCCTCTTCCAATGCTTGACAACCCTGCTGGAGAAGAATTTTTTCTGAATATTAGTCCTAGCTCCTGGGGAGGTGGGACAGCCACGGAACAGATCCATGTGCTGTGCGGAGCAGGAATATGTCCCAGTTGCACTATCCCTTAACTGGGTCTCTCTGCACTCCCTTCAGGTTCCCCAGTTTGGGAAACCTCCCTGTGCTGGACTGTGCCAGCACTGGAGCTGCTCACTTCAGTGCCCAGGGGTTACACTGGCTAAAAACTTCATGCATGGCTGAAATTCAGTCTGTCTGCATCTATTCTGCAGGCACTTGAACAGAGGCAAGGGGATACCCATTTACTGTTCTGAGTTCTGTGAATTAATAAAAAAACTTCAGGCTTCCAGCAGCTTGAATCCTCAGGAGAGACTTCTGTTGACTCCAGGGAGCTTTGGAACAAACATCAGAGAAGGTGCAGCATTGTTTGGCAGTTTTTCATAAAGCAGTTCAGAAAGACTTGGTGCAGGTCAGTTCAGAGAGCTGTTTCTCAGTGACAGCGTATGAAAAGTTGCAGTAAACATCCCTCTTATTCAGGAACTTTGGAAGTTAACAAAAAGACAAAAAAGTACACAAAATATATTAAATATTCTTTTAAAACATACCAACGGAGCTGGTGACCTGAAGGAGCCCTTCCACCTCCAACTTCCAGTAATGCAATCTCTGCCTCAGATATTTTCTCAGACTGAGTCATTCAGCTGGATGGATTTTAACCTTATTTCTAAAAGGAGAGAATCGCTGTATTCAAAGCTATTCAGAGACTGGGACTGAAATGTCACAAAGTTCATGTTTGACAACAACACTTCCCTTTGTTGACACTGTGTCTATAGCCTGATTGTCTCCCAGAGAAGATACTTGGCCCAGAAACATGTGATAGGAAGAAGGAAAGTCTTCTGTTAGAGATCTTGCACTTGAGCATTTGAGCCTTGGCACAGGCTTTCTTAAGTCTTTTAATGAATGTGCTGCTTAATTGCTTTGTGCCTTATCTTTCCATGATTAAAAGTGAAGGTGAGAATATTTGCTGTACTTATGATATTCAAAGGATAACTCAATGAATACATGTGAGGTAATCAAATTTTCTGAGAGTCATTTGCCCCACAGAAATCAATGTTAGATAAATGTAATTATCATTATGAGATTGATGTAAATTTGATGCCAATTATTTCTAAAGTAAAAAACCCCTAAAATTCACAAATCGGTTATAGAAATGTTAATGATTTCTCTGCTTTTGAATGTTAACAATTGAGTACATCATTATCCATTAGAATTTGGGAAAATGAGGAAAAAGACATCTCTGACATTTTTTTGATGGAACAGGTACAATAGAATAATATAATGAGAACTGATTAGGAAATACTTTCCAAATAATTTTTTCAATAAAAAGTCCTTGCAAAGTCTGCTATTTGTCATGTTCCTAGCTCTAATTCAGTGAATTCTGTTTTATATAGTGACAGTTCAGCTGATGAGAATGGCAAATACCTTGAGAGACTCAAGAAGATTAAGCAGTTATGTGAAAAAGAATGTCTTCACCACATTCAATAATTACTACAAAATCACACCACTTGTAATCCTGAGCACCATTTGATGACCCAATAAACTAAAATATGTTCAGGAAGAACATACTTTAGTTTATTGACATGACAGTATCAATCCATCCTCTCTTTCTTTTCTAGGACCTGGATGTTAAGTGCATGTAAGTACTGACTTCTGAAGGATTTTATTCCCCTAGAACATAATGTGACCTCAAGAGGAGGTTTCTCCTGCTGGTAGATTGAGGGAAGCAGAAAATTCAGCATGAACTCTCTTTCTGTGTGATTTGGTCTTATTCACAGCCAAAGTATTCTTTTAGCAGGCTTAGTGCATCATCTAGAGAAGGATTCATTTTTGTTTTGAATGCTCCGTTTATCTGTAATGACTGGGCTTAATAACATATTTATGAGCAGAGGCTGTGGTTAGAATTGGTTGCCAAGACCACTAACACTCTTGATATTTTTGCCTCTGTGTTTTTTTCTGACTGCCAGTCCTTGATTGTTTTCTACTTCTGGTTATGTTTCCATAACAAATGGCTGTCAAGCACCTTGGGCTGTCGATTTCTAGCATGTTAACTACTGCCTAGTAGCTGTCCACATGCTCACTCCAACAGCGTGATAAATTTGGTGGTGCTTCAGCCTTAGTGAGAGTGAGGAGAAATACATACACATGGGCACCTAATGTACAATAAATAAGACAGTTATACTGCCTGTGGGAATTGACTTATATAGCCATAGTATTTGTGTTTCTAGCCTTCTTATTACATACAATTTTTTCATTCACTCACACCCATGCAGTGGAATTAAACTGGTGTCTTTCATGGGTGGGATCCCTATGTTTTGGGGTTATTAATGCTTGCAGTGCACAAACAAAATATAATTGACTCTTTTATGACTACAGCTGACTATGACAGCAAATGATCCAGAATAGTAGGGACTCCACAGTGTTGTTTGGCTTCACCTCTGTTCTCTCTGTTTTTCATACCAATCCTATTTGTTGTGAAAGGTTTTTCAGTGCATGTAATTCTGGCACATTTGTCTTAACTGAGAATGTTTTGAAATTTCACTTCAAATTGCAGTCCTCCTCTCTAGCTTCTGACTTACCTAGACCCTTTCTGTAGTAAAGTTGTCAGAATCTATTTCCTCAGCTTTCTACTTTTGCCCATGCTTGTGTGATTTCTCTGCAATGTGTCTAGAGCATGTTCTTTCAATCACTAGCTCACCACATCTTGCTTTCTTTATGTATGAAATGTGCTACCACCTGATATTATGTGTTGGGAACACTTTTTAAACTTATGCAAGAAAGAGCTTAGAGGATTCTGTTGCACTGTATTATGCAGTTGCCCCCTATGGCAGTGGGGATAGTTTTCCTAGGGGCCAAAATGGTCTATTAATTGGTTTTTGCTTGTGAGGTGAACATGGCCAGAGAGAAAGCTTAAACTGGAGATGTTGAGTGCAAATATAGAAATATTGCTGGGAGCATCCAATCAAACAGCCTTGTCTGTATCACTGAGCAGCAGACAGAGCATTAATACCTGTCTGTGTCTGGAGTGCACCCTCCAGGAAGTTGTGCAAGGAAATGCTGGTAATAGATGATCCTGTTTGATGCTGCCTGAATGGTAAAAAATGGTAGCTTTGCTCTCACCTTGCGTCCACTAGGCATTATAGAAAAACCAAACCATTAGCAGGTAACTCAGGAGTTCTACAGCATAGTACCTATAAACACCCAGGCATTGTGACCCTTGGAGTCTTTAATGAGGGGTTGGACAATGCAGAAACAACTGGAGAAATACTTACTGAATATTAAGCAGCAGGTGGAAGAGCGAGAAATAGGCAGCACTGGAATTTGCAGTGGCTGAAGATATAATCGTTCCTAACTTATTTTCCTTTTCATCAGAAGAAGCCCCATTACAGTCAGAATTGCATCATTAAAAATACTATTGATCAAGTTCTCATTAGCAGTCATTGGCACTCAGCAGCCATTGTTGCATGTGTTATCAGTGCTGCTGAAGCTGATACTGATCACTGGCTTCTGATAAAGAAAATACAACCCTGTCTTTGAAGCCAACTAGTTGATTGAGTTAAATTGCTTCCATACTCTCCATAATTAGGAGTGAGTTATCAAACGGTTTAACACCCAGCTCTGCAAAGCCATTAAAGCATTACAGGCTTAGTCCAAGTTTCCTTTGTCATCTCATGAGTAATAGCACTGCTTGAAGTCATTAGTGCCTCAGCCTCTCAGACATTAATTGAAGTTTGGTGAGCAGACACCCAAATACCTGACAGGAAGTATGACACAGAAGGACAGTTCATGCTCTCACAGAACTTTGCTAAGGGTAGAAGCAGGTCTTTGACTCCATGGCATCAAGTCACTAAAAATACCCTAAATTCTACAGTCTTAAAACTGCTGCTACGTATGATCCCTCTCTTTCTTCACTAGGGGATTGCTTCTGTACAGTTTTGGCAATTAGTCTAATAATGAGTAGGATTCTGATTTGGCTAGATCAGCTGCACAGCTAGGAAGGTCACTCTAAAGTACCCACCCTCTTTCATTCATTTAAAAAAAAACCCCTAAAATCAGAGTAGGTTTTAATGCTCCTCCTTGTATGCTCCATTTTAAGCAGAAAGATAAGTTCTGTTATAGCAATATTCATACAAAAATCCAGCAATGCTTTGCCCTGGTTTGGTTTTAATAACTAAAATGTCTATTGTGCAAGAAAGCCTTCTTGCAAGTTCCACCACTGTGTGACTGCTAAAAGCTTTAGTCACCTTATTAAAAAGCCAAGGAGGGTTATGGATTGAGCTTTCCATCAGCATGTCACAGACAGGTGACATTCAGCCTTAAAGAAGGCTCTATTTGGAGATGATAACATGAAAACATACAACTTGCTGCAGTATTTCCGTAAAACCAATGTTCTTGAAAAAAGTGGATTTCTTTTCATTGGTGAAACTGCACTGGGTGATGAAGACAGAAAGGTATAGCCTCAGTTGGTTCAACCTTTAATAATGCCATTAACTTCTAATCACGCTCTATTAACTTCAGTAGGCTTTTGCACCAACTGAGGTTCTGTTCTAAAAATTGGTTTTCTCTCTGTATTGAACTAATTGATCATGCCTGCTGTGATGGTATATAAAGACAAACCAAGAATGCTGATCCTTTGCTTTAGGCATTGTAAATGTAGATTATATCATGAACTGAAGGTGGGGTAGGAAGAGAATCTCAACAGATTGATGTATCATACTCTTTTTGCCACCCTTATTTTAAAATTTGGGGGAAATGACTGATTTTAGAAGAAGGAAAATTGCGTGGAAAGAAAGGGGAAAATGAGAGGTCAAGGAGAAGAAGCATCGACAACTGTGAAATGGAGTGGTAATAGGATAAGAGCACTTTACTTTCTACATTGCCATCCACCTTGAACGTCATGTGGTATGTGCAAGGAAGGAAATGAGGCATGGGGCATCATTTCTTCATTAACATTTTAGCCCTCATGCTCTTTCAACATCTGGGTGTGACCCAGCACAGCTTCCATGCACCTGTGTCTGGATGGGCTCAGGAGGTCACCTCTGTGACAAACAGCAGTGCTGGGAACAACGCTGCCCCTGCTTGGTGTGAGCGCAGTGCACTGAACTGGCTCTGATGTCAGGGGTGGTCTTGGGTTCCATCTTAGAGCCTGGGTGGTGGTAACCAGAGAATGATAACAGAGTGGGAAAATTCAGCTACCTAGGAGCATCTGTGAAAGCCTGTGTCACACTTGTGACTTTACATAGTAATCAACTGTTACACCAAAACTGATCAGGAAAAGCAGTGTTTTATTCTATTGCATAACTGCACTGAACTCCCTTGACAAAAACCAATACAGAAAGTAAAGAGAATTATTTATTGTTGGAGGTGGAATTCTTTTCAGGCATGTTCAGTACGGATAATTTGAGTTCATCAACTGCAACAACAAAAATGAAAAGCCAAGCTAACAATTTGCAAGCAGATGCTAATTCCCCAATTGTTCATGCAACATGGAACATAATTTGAAGTGATTATGAAATTAATGCATTAATACAAAAAATGCTTTAGAGAGAAGCAAATCAGATAAATGTGCATAAAAAGAATTAGCTGTAGACATAATTAGTGAAGCCGTGCTTTATTCACAGTCAGAGGGAAAAATTAAAACTAACCTAAGTAGAAATTTTAGAGAACATTTGAGAATTACCACGTAAGAAGCCAAAATTAAATAAAGCATGGAGCTTCAGCAAAGCTAACACATAGACACATGCTTTAGAATTAAAAGGTACAAAAAGTGTCGTGTCATGTATTTGGGAAACGCGCAGTTACTTGTGTGAGTAAGGAAGAATTTCCAGCTGTATGAGCACAAATTCTGGTTAAAGATGACTCAAAGCCTGGAAGCAGGTAGATGGTAGAACAGAACTGTGTGCCCTGAATCTGAAGAGACTTTATACTGTACAGTGAGAAGTGGAAAATCAACAGACCGGGTCAGGGAATCTGTGCTGCATTTGCTGCTTTCTCCTCTAAGTCCATGCTTGTTTTCATGACCATCACAGGGTAGGAAAATCGACCTGATTCACACCCGCAAGAAAGATACTTTGTTCATGTTCAGTTCTAGTCCCTGTAGTCTTTTTTTTTCCCATCTTCATGCCTAAAAATCAAGAAGTAGCAGAGCCAGGTGTACCATGACGGAGTTGATATTGATCCAGCAATGTATGCTCAGCTGTTACCGTCATCTGTTGTGTAGATGTGTGGTGATAGATAATTACTTGAAAGCAATTCCATTTAAATCTAGTAAGAAAATATCACTAACAACCATTATATTGTGTAGCCATCTCCCAAGAGAAAAGAATTATAACTCAGCACTGAAATTGTGGTGCCAACTCTCATGATTGTCGGGAGTCTTATAATATGTATCTTCTCTAAAGTTGTCAGCTGGTAGAATCAATTTTAAATTGGAAAGAGTTTAAATCTTTGTTCAAATAAAGCTTCTAGACTTCAGAGTTCCATAGAAAAGCTTTTAAGAAGTAAACAGTAACTAATAACCTCCTTTCCTCACCCTAAAACCAGCAAAAAGATAAACAAAAATCCTAAATGAAATGATATTTTTATTAATGATTCTTTGAAACCAGATCCTTATTTTTCAGGTAGTTAAGTTTTAAAATACTAAGTCTTTATAAAACATGTGAGCAAAGTAAATGGGAAAAAAAGTCTTCCACTATGTGAAAAATAACCTTTATTGTTGCAGACAATTTAGTGAATTTACTGCTCTGATTTTTGCTGTGTATAAGTTTTCATTTTCTTTCACATAGATATTTTACAATTTCAGGAAAAAAAGAGAAGTCTGAAATGTGAATTACTCTTTTTCCAAAACATTGATAATTATCCTGAAAAACTGTACTTTCACTTTTCCTCCAATTTCTACTTCCCAGAACATATATTTTGAGTAGCAGCTGAATCCAATTTCTGCCTTGTTGCACTTTCAGTTAAGATTCTTACTTTCAGAACACAAAAGCAGCAGCTGCTAAAGGATCTGATATTTGTCTCAGACAGGTACAGTGCCACCAGCTGCAATGAAGTCAGTCCCAATAATTTGGCCAGAAAAGGGGAAATAGATGAAGAAAAATTACCAGTCTCTTGCTAACCCTACCTGGTGTAAGCAGGTTTTATTCAAAGTTATTCCTGGGTTCCGGGGGTTGGTGAGGACTCCTCTTGCTGGAAGCACCAGTCCCCACCTGAGAACTGATGGACTGGTTTAAGTGCTCTGGATAAAATCAGCCGTGTTCATTGAACAGTTTCAGCTGGTGGATTTTAGGTGAAATAAGATGAGATTTGTAAGGAATGGAGGGACAAGAGCATTTTGCTGAGAGATGGGGGTGAGCAGGTATGGATATCAATGTCTTTGAGACCAGGAGGTCACTTCTGCCCAGTCTGAGGAGCATTTGCTTTGTGATGTTCCCTCCCCTGTGTTTCTTCTCTTTGGGTGTGCTATAAAACGTAGGCAAGAGTAAGACCCCGAAACATTAAAGAGCCCAGTGGCACTCAGGTGCCAGGGCTGGCCAGAGGCGTGGCACGGCTTGAAACAGTTGGCTGTGACACCAAGAGCTCAGTGAATTGTCCATCTGCCCAGGCTTGGCACAGCTGTCAGACTGAACCGTAGGAGGGTTTGGGTTGGAAGGCAGCCTGAAGATCTCCTCATTCCAGTTCCCCTGCCAGGAGCAGGGACACCTTCCAGCAGACCAGGGAGCTCAGCACCCATCCAGCCTGGACTGGAGCCCTGCCAGGGCTCATCACGTGCATTGTGCATTTATCACTAACTCACCCTTCACGGATAATTTTTGTTCCCTTGGTGACCCTCTTTTCCCTATCCCTTTCGTAGCTCTGCTTGGGCTACCACACTTTTAGGCCAAAAGTTTCCTCTTGCTTTGATTAGGATTAACAACCCTCAGGGCCGTGTTTGGGGCTGGGAAATGCTATTGTTTGCAATACGCTTACAGTGCAAGTGGCTTCTTTCTTTTTGTGCCATTGATTGATTAGTGGAGTTTGTCCAAGTAATTTTCCCTCTTGATATGTGCGCATTACTTCTCGAGCACAAAGTTGGTGTGAAGATTAACTAATTAATCTCATGAGATTCTTCAGTGAAAGGAATGCCTTACTGAGCAACAGAACAAAGTACAGGCAATATGTATGAACACAGCTCATTCCAGATGTCTACAAAGCTGAGGATCTTTTTCTCCCCTAAGCAAGACTGTAAGAATGTCTCAGCTTAATTTTTTTTTTCTCTGTTCAGTACAATGCAGAACATCTGTTGCAAAAGAATGGGTAATTAATAATTGAAACTAGATTGCACTGTCCAAAATAAAGTGCCTATAGTACTTGTAGATTTCCTGAGCTTTTTTGCCTTTGTTTCTTTATTTCTTCTCAAAGTATAATAATCAGTCATTGTTATGAATTAGATTTCATTTCAGAATGGAAGTTTCTACTGTGTTTTACTTAAGTTTTGAGTAATGTATTTTCAAGCTGGTTATGGTGATAAAGCTTTTTATGTCAAATGTAAAGGAAGAGAAAGCAACGTGTAGTAATAATGAAACAGGAAAAAGAAGTTTTAATTTCATATCAGGTTACTAAATTAGACCCATTCTGTGGAATGAAGAGATAAAAATCTAGAATTTGATTTGAGGGAGATTTGAAAAACCAAGAAGCTTAATCTTTTTGTGTTCCTTCCCCCAGACCTGATTGCTCCAGAGCTCATGTTTATGCCTGTGATTAGGAGCTGAGCCTGACGAGTTCTATTTTCAGCACTGCTACAGGATCCCAGCGGGTGAAACTAACCTTGGTGCTTTGGGCTCCTACAGCACTTCCAGCTTCCAAAACTCTTCCTCAGTTGAGATAGACTTTTAAGATAAAAGGAATGTAAAATTGAAGGTGTTTTTGTTTATTCTAGAACTGACATAACCCCAGGGATTTAAAATTAACATTGAATGAAAACTAAACAGTATCAGATTGGATAGGCCCAAAGAGTCTGTGGAATCTCCATCCTTGAAGGTATTTAAATATTGACAGGACAAGGTCCTGAGGACCTATCTGTACCTTTGAAGCTGGCTCAGTGGGAAGGAGTTTGAAATAAATGACCGCTAGATGTCTTTACATTCCTAAATTAAATAATTGAAATTGTATATCACTGTACAGTTCTAGGTAAAGCAAAAGTAACTCAGAAACATCCTGCAGTAATCTATTAAGTTATATTCATGAAAGGCTTTCTTTATTGTTTTTAGCATTACATTTCTATTTCTTGGTAAGGATGATGCAAATAAGAGCTTGTGTCCTTTTCCACAGTCCTCATTAAAACTCTAGATGCATTAAGTCAGGTAAGGACAAGATGTAGAATCTTTATTTTCATTTATTTCTGGTGTAATGGAAATGGAAGCTGGACTTAAAAACCCAAAGATTTAAAAAGTGACACTAATCTTCAGTGACTCCTTTCTCCCCTATCTCATCTCTTTCCATCATTTGATTAATTATTACCTCAAAGCAAAAGTACATATTTTGATAATTCACCCTGTCTGCTGGGATTGCAGCTTACTCCAGGGAAGGTGAAGGTCGGTGTTTCTCTCTGTGCACAACCCAGCCCACAGGCAGTGACTCAGCAGCTCACAAAAACCCCGAAGATGCCGCAACTTCTTCAGCTTTAATGGAAAAAAAAAAGAAGTAGCTGAATCTATTCGGGTCTGGTCCGAGGTGAGGCACTTTTGGGAACGGGGCTTCTGCCGGAGCTCAGCTGCAGAGAGGAAGGCAGTGGGTACCTGTCCCCTGATGGATGTCCCGACCCCGAGTGACGAGAAGGGCTTGTGGGGGTGCACTGCCCTCTCTTGGATTTCGGTAGGAACATTTTTGGCAGTCCCATCCCAGCTGGTGCTTTCACAGGTGTGCTGAGGTGACGCTCAGAGTAAGGAGGGGTTGTTTTTGTACGCTGTTGTCTCTTAGGAAAAATCTTCTCCCTGCACCTCTGGACTTGCTGTATACCCCCCTTCATATCAAGCAGGGTTAACAGAGAGAACAGCTGAATCATATCAGGTGTCTCAGCCTCATGTTTGCTTTTCTTGAGTTTATATTGCACTGACCCGGCACTATACCTGGGACTTTGGTGATATATAGTACACACCACCACATAAAATATTTGTAAGTTGCTGTTCATATATACACTCACTGTTTCTATCTAGTAAAACAACCACAGATGATTCCCACAGATAATAAAAAATAGAACTTTCATTGGCTGCTTTATTCTGTGGTCACTTTTGGCCTGTTATGAGCATCTTGAATAATACAGAACAGGTAAATGGATTTTTTTTCAATCCACTAGCCAGCTTTTTATGTCAAACAACATTCATCAAGATGCCAAATGCAATTCTTAACAATTCTTTTATTAGGAATACTGTGCAATCTCAGCTTTCAAAAATATTGGCAGATGGTAATTTTTCTTCCTTAAAAGATAGTCCTTTGCCATCTAGTATTCTGGTGACAAGAGATTGTCTTATCACTCAATGAGCACTAAATCTTTCATGGGCGCAAACAAGATGAATTCACTGTCTGAACCTTTCACCACGTCATTTCTCTTACATTTAAACAGCCAAGATTTGAAGAAGATGATCATATCCTACCAGTTATGGATGGACCTCTTGTGGGTTCTTGGGGGAAGTGATGATAGTTTCCACTGTCTGAATCTGAATTACACTGTCTAGTCATCATGACTATGATTTTTTTTGACAGTGACTTGAAGTATGTTACCCTCCATATCAGCAAACTGCAAGCTGATTTAATGAGTTTGGGTTATGCATCTTTGTATGAATAAGAACTTCTTTCTGAAGTCACTGAGTAATAGTTGCAAAATAACTTGTTCGCAGAACAAAATTTTCCTTGTATTAAAGAGGTCAAATTTCCACTTACTTCTGAGACAATTCCAAACCAGGTCATCATTCAAAGGCAATAGTCTTCTTTTTTTCTTCAGTGTCAAAAGTGTAATTCTGTCACTGAAGTATTTTCTTTCCTTACAAAATTGCTGCACTTTCTGAGTTAACAAGAACTTCTGGCAGTGAAATACTCCACAATGCCTCAATTGAATTATTGGTGTATTATTTTAATGGTGTCTTAATGAAATTGCTCAGCAACTAACCTTGTCTTTTAGTTGGCATTAGAGACAGCTTCAAAACTGTCAGCTCTAGCTCATTTCATGTTTTCATTTAGGTGCTCATACTGTTACCCAATTTATTTGAAGCAGAAACTTGGGCCAAATTTTAGTGGCATTACTCATGTGCACAGTTCTACAGCAGCTGGTGTTACCCATGAGGAAAGATTGTTAAAACTTCACGAAGGCTTCAGTCTCGTCTTTTCCCTATTAATATCCAACTAAATGCTTGTGTTATTTCGTTTGTAATTTTGTCTCTAATTTGTTTGCTCTTGCAAACATGTACTGCTTCCAGCAACTCAGTCCTGTAAAAGGAATACGTCTAATTTGCTTTACAGTAGTGTTGCATTTATTTCAGAATTCCATGACCAAAGCAGTTCCTTTCTTTGCATTGTTTCACTTTATATCTTATTCTAGGACTTGAGAAAGCTCAAGCAATGAACTAGTTCAATTAATTAAAAGCAGAGCACGTTTCTTTGAAATGCTCTATGTGTGTGAAGTGCTGAATCTGGAGGATCAGGTTCTCTCTTTACTTACTCACACTTACACACAGTTACACACTCACACAAACTTTCACACACCCACTCTTACACACTTGTACACACTTGCACACTCATGCACACTCACAGTCACTTGTAAAAGGCAATCCAAATTCAGAAGTGATATGTAAAGTGGCAGAAATTCCATTTCATTATGTTGGGACTCCACTTGCAATCAGTCACCATGTGAAAAAAACAAACCCCACAACCCTCTAAAATTATGCAACTGACATGCAGAGAAGCTGGGAAAAAACACAGCTCTTAGAGGATTTAAGAAGGGAATGCCCTGCTCTTGTTCGGAGCAGGACATTTTTGGTTTCTGTTGCTGATTTCCTCTTTTGCTATGTCTTGTGAGAAATATTACTTGTTCTGTGTGGGTCACCAGGGTTGGGTCTATGCCTGAAACATGTGATAGGTAAGGAAGGTGAAGGTTCTTTCAGTTGATTTGACCTGATTTGCATTTTATCTCCATTTCTGGTCAGTTGAGATCTGTTGATACATCAGAAGTGAATGAAAGAACATTTGGGGTATTTTTCGTGCTGTTCTATTTCACTTGTACTATGCTCTTTTCTACAAAGTGTTAGCAAAAAGCTGGTTCAAGAAGAGATATGAGAGGCCAAAATAAAAGATCGAGAGCGATTCTGGACTTTTTTTACTAAGCCACTAAATCTAGCATTCATGGCAGATGTATAAGGATCACAATTCCATCTCTAGTAGCAAAATCAGAGTCCTCTTGCTAAGAATTCCTGGGATTCTTTGTGCCGACAGCAAAAATACATGTAATTGTTAATGGCAATTTCATCAGCAGAGTTAGGACTGAAAAAGGAGTGAAAAAAGTGTGGACTGTTTTAAGGTCTATAAATTATGTTTGGTTTTCATTTGTCATTTCTGTGAAAAGCAAATCACGTTTCTCCCTTTTTAGAGGGGAGATGATTAATGGATGTCTTGCATTTGGTTGCAAAAGTCTGTGTCAACTGTATTGGCTTTTTATTACAGAGGAAAAAACCCATCCATCTGGAGCATCAGGAAGTGCAGTGTGTGCTTGCTCTGCCTGGTGTGAATAAGCAGATTCTGATCATTGCTGAACACTGATCTGAACAGAGAGTAATTACTCTGGCCTGGGAGAGGTAGAGTCTTTTCTCATACACACTCTTCACTTTTGTTTAACGTAAGTCAACAATAAACCAGACCAGAGGCACTCTAAAGTTGGGCTCCCACTACAAAGGACTTTTGCTGGAAGTGAGAGGCAAAAGCTCTTCTTACTCCTGCATTAATAACTCTATTTTGTAATGGTGGAATCAGAGGTAGTTTAAAAACCGTCAGCATGAAAATCATGGACTTCAAGATGTGAAGTCTTCACATACAGCCCAACCAAGCTGATAATGTTATTGTTGTGTACATAGGTGGGGGTTGGTCATTTCTCTCGGGTCACAAGCAATAGGACAAGGGGAAATGGCCTCCAGTTGCATCAGAGGAGGTTTAGATTATACACTAGGAAAACTTTTTTCACTGAAAGGGTGGTCAGGCATTGGAACAGCCTGCCCAGGGAAGTGGTGGAGTCACCATCCCTGGAAAGGTTTGAAAACTGTGTAGATGTGGTGCTTAGGGACATGGTTTAGGGATGGACGTGGTAGTGTTGGACTAATGGTTGGACTTGATGATCTTAGGAGCATTTTCCAGCCTTTTATCCCATGGCAATTTCACATCCTTTGGCAAGGGAAAACCTCAAAAATCATATTTGACTTCATGAGATGGGTTGCCTTTCCCTACAGGCTCTAAGGACCTGGATAAATTGAAGGTGGGATTTTCATGTGCAAAAGTCATCTTGATTCCTCTGTGATGTTTGGAATAAACTCATCCAAAAATCAGTATTTCTGAGAGAGCAGTAATATGCTTTATTAGGCACTGTAGAAGCAGAGCAAGACGTTTGATGTAGAAGCAGAGCAAGACCTTTGATGCTTCTTTGAGCAGCTTACATTTCAGGAAATCCAGCATGCTTTCCACAGTGAAGCCCAAAATTATAAAAATAGTTTCCTTTTAATCTCTTTATCTTAGATATTCTTAGCTATTAAATTTTATTGCATCTAAACTTAGATTAATTTTATTATTGTTGCTGGTTTTGGTCTTCATGCTTTTCATGTTCAACATGTTTGTCTCTGGTTGTATTTTCTGTGTAAGCAGCTGCATAAAGTCAGTGGGTAATAGACTACTTAAAAGCAGAAATTGGCCTAATTTATTAAAAAGGAAATTCCAAAGTGTACTTACTCTGTATTTCATATGCTGCAACAACAAAAGCATTAACATTAATTGTACTTTCCCTCCTTTCTCATTTATATTCCAGGCAACTTAGGCAATAAAACTGAACTGACGTGACTGCAACTGCATTAGCATGTAGTGCAGCTCAGTGAAAGTGTGTCTGTAGAATGCAATGGTTGATGTTGAGATGACATCTGCAGTGTGGGCATTTTGGAGGTAGAGTGTCTGACTTGGGAGTACTGCTAACGTGATAGTGTGATCTGAATGCCCAGCAGTGGTTGGAAAACGTTCAGTTTCCTTGAAAAGAAAGGCATTTCCTGTGCTCTGAGATCACCTTGGCCCGAGTCAGAACACAAGGACTTGCTACAAGGGTTTCCCCAAAAATTTTGGAGCGTTAATTTCAAAAGCACACTCCTGGTCTGCTCTGGAAGGTTTATATAGATGCACACAGCATTTTCCTCTTGTTTTGGCATACTTTTCATGCACGTATCAATTTATTCTACTTACCCAATTAATGCTATCTTTTGGGCTTGTAACTGTGATTGTTTACACACAGATATGTTGTAATGAAATTTGCTTTTCTTATCGTATAAGAAACATGTTGCTGTGGCTGTGATGCGAGCAGTGACTGATAGTCAGCTCTGAGTTGTTTTGCTTTATGACACGCGTGCAGGGTGATTAGCAATACAAGGTACGGCAGTGGAGCAGATAATGCTGAAAGCTGGTCTCAGAGTTAGCAATCTGACTGGTGGATGGAGTCATCCATCAGCTCCCTGCCCTGTCTCCCACTCTCTCTGTGCCCTCGCATAAATTCAGGGCAGCTCGGCACAGCTCTGCCTGCTCTGAGGTGCTGTTGGCACATGAAACAAAACTGGAGTGTCCCGAAGCGCTTTTACCTACAGAATGGCTGGTTATCACAATGCAAAGCCAAGGCTTTTGGAGACCAGGGACACCTGAAAACGAAGTGCTAATAGCCCAGGGTGGTAGTTAGCAGATTAAAGCCAAAGTCAGCAGTGTTTGAAGGTCTGTTTAGACACTTAACTTTTATTGATTGGGTGAGGAATTAGGTGCTTCAGTGCCTCAACAGTTTCTCCCTCCAGTCCCTTTCTAAGAAATGCAGATAAGAGCACTTTCACACTTCAGAGGAGTGGCCTGACAGAAAATGTGTTAAGGCAGTGATGTGCTTGGATGTGACAGTGATGAGGTCAGATGAGTTCCGTGCACAGGTAGAAAGAAGTATGTGAGACTAGAGTGGATCCTGATTAACAACTTGCCTTGGAGGCACAATCCAAAGTCAATGACAAGACTCTTATTAACTTCAGGGAGCTCGGATCAAGCCCATTGATTTGTGCTTATTTCTGCTCTAGTTGCTCTAGTCCAAATTAATGCTGTGCTGTGATATTTCCAAATACCAACATAAACAAAATCCACTCAAGAAGGAAGTCATAAAAATAGGAAAATCATAATGCTTGAATCACAGTACTGAATCAATAAATGTTAAACATAGGAACCTTATCCCAGAAATTAGTGTGATACGAAAAAGGAACCAACTGATAAACATCACAGTTTTGGGTTTCAGAAGCTGGAAGCTGTTTCAGAAGCTACTTAGTGACAGTATATTATATTTATTTATATTGGTAATTTGATTATTAATCCTTTGTGTGTAGCTTCTGTCATCTATCAATCTTCATTTTAGAAATCACATTAATTATATGCTTGGTGTATTTGAAAGTGTTAAATGAAAATAAAAATGTTTTAAAATGCACATTTTCATTACAAATTTCTAAAGTAAATCAGATATAATAGGAGATTCTACCTTTATGCTACAATGGAAACATTACCCTTATTTATGTTAGTGGTACAGTGGGGTTATGTAACTGGTCTGAGATTATTCAGGATCTGAAAGTTCAGGGATTTTGCAGAACCCCAAATTTCTAAGTCACAGGCCAAATTGTTATGCTGTCAACGGGGTTTCTAGAGGTAGAAAAAAAGAATTGGCAGCTGCACAATAATGAAGGACATATTCTGTGTAGATGATATGTGTATTTACACCTTCACCTACAAATAGTTCTTTAGCATCTGGCGGCTGTGAGACACCAGATGCTGTGTATCCTTGTAATTCATGGGTAGTGAGTTAAATTGTATCTAACTCTGCCTGCCTAAATGAAAAAAGAGAAGGAGATGGAGTGTGTGATTTTTGCAGTGCTCAAACCCAGACAGGAATTTGCTCTGAGAAATGCCAGGTGTGGATCCTTTCATTTCAGGCTTGTCTAAAAACAGATCAGTGTTTGCCATTTGCAAAGCAACTTCGAAAAAATAAAATAAAAATGCTAATGATTCAAGCCTTTAATACCTTTCCAAGGCAAATATTCTTTAAAACTTTTCATGTTTTTCAGTCATGCTGCCTCATTCCCATTCCTTGGGGGTATTAATCTCTTGCTTGCTGAAATACTGGAACAATCTCTTTTTACTGCTCAGACCTATATATTCTCTCGTGCAGAGGAGTAACTCATTATTGTCACTGATTCATCAGCAATGCAGACCAGTTAATACCACAGCTAATGGGGTGAAGTTGCTACTACAACTGTAAGCCACTTTTGTGGCTCCTAAACTAACACTCCTGGACAAAGATAAAAAGCAAATTTGCTATGCAGAGATTATTTTTGATACACTACCAAATCTATAATTTGCAGCACCGTAGAAAGTGGAGGTGGAAAAAACTCAGCATGTTATCAAACGTGTTCTCATGCCAAAGCAAGACTGCTTGCTGCAGGCAGCCAGGTTATGACATTTCAGGCAGTGAAACTGCCTTCTCTGAAATTTCTGCCAGTCTAACAAAACCCACCATTAGAGATCAGTCTCTCTCCTCTCTTCTCTCTCTGTGTTTTGGGATTTTTCTTAACACCTAACTTTTTGTCTGCCACTCCAGTGGATCATTCTTGAAAACCCTAGCAGCCTGCTGTGCCTGCCAGGGAACTTCTGTGCTCTAGTGTTAAAAATTTCAAATTTAATTTTTCAAATAACTTAAGCACAGCTTCATTTAGGTCTGGTTTAACTAGTGGAAAAGTCATTCTGCCTATTTGATCATATGTTATGTGTTTATATACATAGCTGAAACGTACTGTTTTCATTACTGAAACATTGGCTATGGTGATTTTGACATTACATTGAAGCATTTTGTACTAGTCATATATAATAAGCTTCTCTGAAGTTCCTAGCTGCTTGCTTAGTTTTCCATCTGACTCCTCTTAACCACTGTATTTTCATCTCTCCCTTCCATACAGATTATGCTGCTGACTGATCCAGAAGTTGAAAGCAGCTTATTAATCAGTTCTGATGAAGGAGCCACCTACCAAAAATACCGACTGAACTTCTACATCCACAGTCTGCTCTTCCACCCCAAACAGGAAGATTGGATCTTAGCCTACAGCCAAGATCAGAAGGTAAGAACTGTGGGTTTGTTTGCTTAGGCAGAACCTAGAGCTTCCCCATCTCTGTGCAGCTGCTGCAGAGCAGTCAGGACAGTCTTTGGGGTGATACCAGGACAGTCTTTGGAAATACCAGTTTGGTATTTCCAAGCAGGAAGTATTGACCAAGCCTCAGTGTAAAGGTCAAAGTAAAGGACGTGGGCATCTGCTGTGTTCTGGGGGCCTAGCCCTCTATTACTGATCTGGCAGTCTGTGTTTATTCATCCATCCTTTTGGCAATATTGTGTGACAGGCAATGGGCAGAGAAGACAGCTAGGATCCTTCACAAACCTCTAATGAGGCTTTTGGCCTCTTATTCAACAATTCTCTTCCTTCAGTTTAGTATCAGCTCCAAGAACAGTATAAGACACTCCTTGTTCCTCTCTGGTTGGCATATTTTCAAGTAGTTTTTGATTTTCTAAGAGGAAAAAGTTGCAGTGAATCAATTTCCTTTGAAGTCCAGTTCCCTCAGTACGGGTAATCCATCAGCCAAACAAATATGCTGTGAGATTTGCCTTCATTTTTTGCTGCCCAACCTAAAACAACACCACAGGACTTTATTGTGGAGAACTCACTGTTGGAATTTTTTGAAAATCAGACACATCAATACTCAAAAGTCAGTTTTCTTACACTGAAGGGCTTGATAGACCTCAATCTGTTTAGTTCAACAAAAAGCATATTGAAGGAAAACTCTGTTGTTGCACATAAACATTTCCACGGGGGAAGACAAATCATAGGAGAAACCCTTTTGATTTAGTGATAAAAACTTCTAACAAAAATTGATGGTTAGGAGTCAATGGCAGATAAACTCAGCTGTAAAGTAACTAGCCTTTGGAGCAAACTGCTCAGAGAAATTGCAGATTCCACATCCTGACGTTGCAAAGTTTTTTAATACTGGAAAAAGACCAAAGGAGTTTGTTGAGCTCCCAGCAAGGGTGAAAGAATGAAATATCTTGACACTTAGCATATAAGCTTTTATACAAAATGATTTTGTGGTCTTCCTTTTGTTTTGTGTATGCTGAATCTATGAGAATAGAATCTATGAATATAATCAATAATCTAACTGTTGGCTGAATTGTTCAGGTTATACATTAATGTAGGAATCAACATAAAAGGGTGAAATCTGTGATACTTTCCATCTGTATAGTTAAATTAATTGTAAAATAATTAAACTACTAATTTTAATTTTGCATAAATTAGGCGTGCTGTTACTCTTATTGTAAGCCTGAGAAAACAAAGGCATAAGGAAACTGAGTAAGTAGGTAAGGTTGCAAAATGATTGTATTGAAATTTTGGGAGTATTTTCATCCTTCCCTTTACACTCAAAACCAGAATCCTTCCAGGACTGTAGCTTAATACCCTTTGCAACTGAGAAATGCATCTTGACTCCTAATTCTTCTGTACAGTCAGTTGCATGCAATATTTTTCATTCACCCCTCTCACAGCATCTTGTCGAGTGTACTATGGTTGTACTCTGTTCAGAGGAAGGTGCAGATTAAATTATTTCTGTGTGTTCAGTATGCAATTAGACAAGGCCAAAATCTTTTCTTTCCCTTGTGGCTGTTGAGTTCTCTGGACTGATATGAAACAGAACAGAAGCTGGTCTCCGATGTCTTCGTAGGACCATTGGAATGAAAGTTGCTGTGTTTTAGTAAACAGAAATTTATTACATGAAGGTCAATGAAATTTTCAGTGGGAACTTTGTCAAATAAAAGTAGGATATAGTAGAAAATTAATTTCAGTTGTTTGGGTATTCAGTCTGATCAGGAAATAATTCTAAATTAGAGGCCTTACAGCTAAGGCTTATTTAATTTATGATTGATGGCTACCAAGAAGTATGTTGTCACTATTCCATAGGAAACTCCCACTCTTCCACAGAATCCTAAAAGACAATCTGGTTGTAAGAACAAAGGGTCCACTTGTGTGTTAACATGAATTTATGGGGCTGGTATTGAAGTTATGTGTGTGGGGTGTGTGGGGGGTGTTTCGGGAGAGAGGATGTAGGCTGTACTATAAAATTTTTTTGTTATGGCATTGATTAGCAAATTGGATAACTGGTGGTAATTCAGTACTGTAGTTCCAAGGCAAAAATCAGGTAGCACAAAGTCTGTATATCTGTACCAATTAACTCCAAAATAGAATTTTAAAAGTACACTGAGTGGATATGAGTCAGAGGCCTGGTTTCTACTTTAAAGCCTAATGGATACATTTTCTGACTTCAGCAAGCTTTGGCCAAGAACTGCAGAGGGTAACCAGCAGGCAAAGAGTATTTATCAGCTTGGACTAAATTAAATGTAACTCGAACTAAGGGTCAACTTCAGCCTATGGCTAAGTGCAAATGACTCCCATTGGTTTCGTGTTTGTATATCCAAAGGCAGAATTTTCTCAGAGTAATTAAGAGGTCCTGCAGGTATTTAGATAATTGCAATGGGAGCTGAGGGGTGCTTTGCAACAAATGACACTGCTGTTAGCTATTTCCTGATCTTGTGCTAAGGCCGTATTTAAGGGAAGAGAATCCATTACTCCTTGGATTCCAGGCTCTGTGTGCACACTGACTGAGAGTCACCCAAGGAGGCAAGGGAAACATCTCTGCATGGTAAGGAATTTACATTTTGAGGCCACTAACTTTGATGCCACTGACTCAAGAGGCTGTGAAGGTTTTCTTGGTGGGGGCTTTGAAGAGTAAATTGGATTTTGACCAGTTAGGAGTCATTTAATTTGCTATTGACAGGAGGGAGGTGATAATCAACTAGAAAACACTTTTACATCCATCTAGCAAGCCACTTAATTGTTGTCATCCATTTGCATTGTGTCATTGCAGCAAATGGGATGGGGAAAATCAGGTGGTGAATAGAGCAAGAGCTGGAGAGACAGGAATCACATGGGATCTGGACTGCTTTGGTTCTCAGAAGTTGTTCTTGCAACTGGGGACTGATGAGGGCAAAGCCAAAAGCAGTGGATGCCTCTCATTGCTCAGTTGTAATAAACAGTGAATGGGTCACACAGAATCATCCCTCAATCTCTTCACAGCCCACTGAGTCTATCAATGTGATAAGATCTTTTATTGTTTGTTTGAATAGGGATTTAATGGTAGGGAAATCTGTTTTAATGGTAGTAATTTTATGTCCCAGTTTCTTGGGTGTTGTTTGTGAGTGAATGTGGTTAATTACTGGGGTTCAGCTGATGAACAATAACTCATTAAGCTTCAGTGACTAGGTTGCTTTTGTTCACATATCTTTCTCCTGTGTCTCTGCCTTGGGCAGTGGACTTGAATTACCACTCCTGACAGACCAGTCCCTTATTCAGTCATGGCTTTTTCCTGCCAGTCTTGAGAAAAAAAAAGAGCAGCAAACCATCTGCTGCCTGCACTAATTGCTTCATGATTGCATTAATTGTTCTGGCTGAAAGTACTGTTGTTACTTGGCTGATTCTTACCACATAATTGCAGAACTACTGCATGCTTCTCCATTTTCTGGGTAAAGGAGTTACAAATCAGAAGGAAACTCCAGACACAGTGCTTGTGAGGCAAAAGCTTTTTGGAGGTCTTGTACATGTGAGCTCTCGTGGGTTTAATCAGCTTGCTTGTAGAATGAGGGGCTGTATTTTATGGGAGTATTACTTATGTATTACTGTGTAATCTTCAAAAGTGGTTTGCTGTGTAATCAGACCGAGGAATATAAGAGCCTCTAGTTCATGTGGAGACATCTTCTGCTATTCAGATGGGTCAGACACACAGAGGAGTGGTTAGTAATCAGCCAGGAATAACAGAGCTATTTGGGGAGATGAAATAAAGGTGGAATTGGGAAACACAAGTCAGACAGGCAAAATGCAGAGTCGTAATTGCCCAGCTCAGGAATAAATGCACAGAGGCACTCAAGTACTGAAAGGCAGCAACGGAGGCTGAAAAGCAGGTTTAAAATGGAGTTATTGTTGTTGCTTCTCCTCTCTCATTTTAAAGTAACTCTTGAAAAGGAAGGCACCCCAAATTAAAGGAGTCCTGTCAACACAGCACTAGTAAATGAAGAGCTTTATGTTTTGGTTTTTTTTCTTTTTCTTTCTTTATTCATTTTGACCTTTTCCAAATACCCGATTCCATCTGTCTACTTTTATTTACTGTGTGTATCATGCTGAAGATGAATGTTAGGGACTGATACTTGTCTGTATTTCTAAAGTGCTGAAGTTTGGCAAATCAGGATTCTGATGCTTTTTAGACACCCTATCTTCTGACACCAAGCTATATCATCTTCTTCATTTTTCTGCATTATAGGATGTCCACTCCTCATGCATGTAAGTGGAAGAGAAAAGTATTCTTATATCTGGGATGACAGACAAACCACTTAGAGAAGAGACAGATTTGTATGGCCACAGGATGTCTGTGAGGGAACAGGCCAACACTTAAAAGTACCTTCAGCCCCATTTATCCATGTGTTTTGGTCTAATACCTGTGTCTGACAGTAGAGTATCTGCCATAGATGTAGCCAGTGTTCACTCTTCAAGATGGGATGGGCTATTGTGGTTACACTCTGTAATTTTCAAACCTTTCATTTTACTGTGTTAGGATCTTACTTTGAGGGTGAATCTGCTTGGAAAGGATCACACCTGGAACCTCCAAGGGTTCCTTTTATCATAAATTATTCTTTTTGTATTTACACACTCTTAGTTTCAATGGTAACAGTCATTTCTTACTTAGACCAGAGGAGGGAGAGTAAAATCCAGATTAATTTTATCAGAAATTGCATCATAGGTAAAAAAGAAAAGCAAAAAAAACCTCCCAAAAGTTGTTACTATCAAGTGACCTCCTTTTGGTGTGGTTTTTTCCCTCCCCCCACACTGCTGACAGCAGTGGTGACAACAATTTAGAGGACTATTCACTTGGGCTAATGTTATCTGAGGGAGGCTAATCCCATCTAAAATTAATGGAGAGGAAAAAAGCTTCTCTAGAGTGGTAGGCATTAGCCACTTTGAATCATCCTCTGGAAAAGCCTATCTCTTTTGACAGACTGTGGACACAACCAGGGAGCTAGTTTGCATAAAGCTAACATTAGCCTATGTGAATAACACCCCTTTCCCTATGGCATTGCTCCTGCAACAATCTGCACTATTTGTGTTAATATTTGGGGCACCACTAATAATCCAAACCAGTTTTCCAGCAGACTTGATTCTGTTTGATGCACACTGTTGAAGAAGAAAAAGTAACGAGTAATTTCCATGTTCAAAGTTGTTTTTCCCCAGCTTTTGCAAGGTTGCAGTTTCTGCTCCATCTTAGATAACTCTTCTGGGTTACCAGCACTCGTGCCAGGGATGGATATGGCTTTCCGCAGGAAGGCCTTGTGAATGCTGTTCCCTGTTTTTAAGACATTCCATGTGGTGATGTTTTTAAGCAAGCGATGTGCAGAAATGCCCTCATTTGTAGCTAGGGCTGTGTGTGAGGGCTCGAAGCACAGACACCTGTTAGGCATCCTGATAACACATCTTGCACACAACCCTTTGCAAATATCCCTTGCTATCTCTAGGCAAATTGATAAGTGTTTGGTGGCAGCCAGCATCCTGAAAATGAACAAGGAAGGGACATCAAAAGAAGAGTAATGGTGCCAGATTGTATCTTCTTTTTTTTTTTTTTTCTTCCTTTCCTTTCTAAATTGACAACAAGCCAGTGTGGAAAGTGTGTTGAAAAATATAGTTTCCTAGAGTACCCATCAGTCTTTTACAGGCCTCATTAAGCATAATGTGCTGGGATAACAATTTAAAATAAAGAATGGAATTAAAAGTGATGGGAATCTCTAATGTTGTTTCCTACTCTAAAAATAAAAAGAAAAAAGAAAAAAAATCAACTAGCAGAGCCCAGTGGAAGATAGATTTCTGGGCCAGGAGTGTGATCAGTGAAACAGAAGGAAAGACTCTCAAGCAGTAATCACTGTGCTCTTTACCACTGACTCACTCATCTTTAGGCACATCAATATGTCCTTGCTTATCCATCTGTGTAAACATCAGCCCTCTGTACCCTTAGAGAACTTGTTCTTTTTCTGGTTTGGGATCCTTGGGTACATACTTTTAGTTAAGAGTAGATCTGTTGTTTCTCTGCAAGATTTTCTGTGGTCTATATAGCTCCACTTTTCCTACTTCCATGAAAAAAAATTACTTTTTCCTTTCCATCAGAGTTGGGCGGTTCACTGGGTTAGGAATAAAGACATATACTGTGTGCTGCTGATACCTGTGGTGTTGAGCAGCTCCCTTCACTTTTCTGTATGTGCCTTACCTCTGTCTCCTCTTTCTTTGGTTGACTGTAATCTCCAATGTCTCCATTCCTTATATACAAACTGCCTGTCAACACTACGTTCACTTGAAGCCATAGGTTTTAATATAATGCAAATAATAAACAATAATTTATTTTTAAATTTAAAGCTGTGCATGTGTGCATGAAAATTCTGACACTTTGCCCTAAATTCTGCTGTACTAAGCCTTTTCTCTTCTGTTCTCACTCAAATACTTTTAAAACAAGAATGCACTTATTTATTGCAGTTATCGAAGCAATTATGAATCTACTTAGTAAATTTACAACAGAGCAGAAAGCAAGCGCTGGGTACCCTGTTGCCTGTAACAGAGATAGTACATTTTAGTAGAGAAGGGAATTAACCTTGAGGACAACATACTAAGTGGAGTGGTAAATTCATCATCCCTTGGATTTGAGATTGGGTGTCTTTCCAAATGATACAATCTAGTTCAGCCATCAGTTGTTGGCCTGAATAATTCTCTCCACTGCTTGAGTTACTGGTAAAGATGCTGCAGCATCTGTTAGGAGGAGAACACACTGATGATCTTAGAGGCTCCTTCTGTCTTTAAAATATATATGCCAGTCAGAATCCTTTAAATATCTCCTGGTAAAAAATATGTTTCCTGTCACTTTTTTAGCGTGTGAGTGAACTGAGGACATCACCCTAATGCAGTTGCTTGCAAACTGCCACAAAACCAGAACACTGGCTGGTGTGGCTCAGGGCTGGCAATGTGTGAGGAGTTATTGAGGGATAGGTAGGAAGAAAGCTGAGGGTCGTGTTCAGGATGCTTTGATCTGCTGAACATTCACAAAAGCGATTGCTGTGTTATGACCATACCAAACAGCTCTTCATGGCAGTAACGTGTGGTTCATCAGCAAAAGCAGCTGCAGAGCTGCAGACTGGTGTTTGAATGGGCTGTGCAGAAGGTATCTGACAGCTTTATCACTCTGATGTGTTTCCATCAGCATTCAATAAACACCAATTATTGGGTAACCTTATTGATGGCTTCTGCGTGCGTGATTAATGCATTGCCTGCAACTTAAAATGTTCAAAGTCTATGCAGCATCCTGTGAACTTTATTGCTTCAAGGGTATTTAAGGTTCTTAACAGTGGAACTTACAAATAGATCAGAGACCAGGGAAGTAAATGAGAATCAGTCCTGTAGCCCATTTCTGTATCCTCAGTCATGAGTCTTATGCTTTATTGACTTGCTGAAATACCATGCATGATTTCAGATTCTTTTTTTATACAAAACATACTGTTCTGTTAAATGCAGTGTTGGAAGAGAAGAGCCTGGTCCATAGTCTGATTCAGGGAATAGCAGCATACCTCCCAACCTTTGGCTGCTCTGAAGATGAAATGCCCTGTGCAGCAATTTCTTTAAATAGAAGGTACTTTGTTTGATACCAAAGTAAGTGGCACTGGATGCATGTTGGGAACATGTGTCCATCCAAGTCCCTGTTCATTCCATTCCATTCCTGTTTTCAAGTGTCTATTTTGCCACTGTGGAAGCTTCTTTCCCAGTGTGATAATTTTTCATCCAACAGATAGAGTCAGAGTCAAAGGGGTGTGAAAGACCATGAAGAACTATTGTATATGCCTATATAAACATGTTTCATCTGAAGTCCTTCCCTGATGCCCTAACCCCACGTTTTCTGCAGACTGCATAGAAAGCAAAAGAAAGGCAAGAGAGATTTAAATTGGAGAAGTCCATCACCAAAATTGCAGCAATCCACATAATGCCTTCTCTACTGTTCTTTGCTTTCTTGAGATTCTAGAACAGTTCAAAATATGGTCTTGCACAGTTTAATAATATTTGGAAAATGCTCTTATGAACAATGAGAATGATGACTGAAACCTTGTAGAAGACGAGTTTCTTCAAATGCACATGCATTTGTAGTAGTAGTAAAAGCAGTAGTAGTAAAGTACAATTTATCAGCAATAAACTTATTCTGCATAAATGAATGAGAAGAAGAAGAAGGACTTGCTGGCATTTATTTCAAATGGTGTTATGTATCTTCAGAAGAAATTATCTTTATCCAGTTGGACTCTGTTATGTTTATAGTTAAAGCTAAACTGTGCTTTTGGGATGTTGCATTCTCTGTTGAATTTGAATTTTGTGGAAAAAAAAAGATCTCTCAAACTCTTTATATGGTTCACCAGTGCAAAATCTGTGGCTTAGGTGCACCGGTGTTTTGATGATTTTTGTATGTGAATAAATTCTGTGTGAAGGGGTGAGGGAGAAACACCATGAATAGTATTAGTTGTAATCATCTCATAGAAACACCAGGAGTGTAAGAGTCAAGAAGTCAGCATATGTGAAGAAAGTATCAGGAGCACTGGCCAGCAGGAACCTTCTCACAGAATTAGAGGTGAATTTGAATCAAACCCAGCTTTCAAAGCTGTTCTGAGCTAGTTTTTCAGTTGCATCTGGGTTTTCTGGGGTCAATAATGTAGTGTAGATTGATTTGCTTTGGTCTGATCTGTGTCCAGGGAGAATGAGTGGAGAGAGCATGGAAACTAGAGATGAGAGAAAGAGAGCCTTTTCTTTTTTGAATGTTAGAATACCAAAGTTGGTAAACCCAGTTAACAAATAAACTTAGACTCCATGCTGTATTCCATGATAAATTTAGGGGAAATCTCTTAAGTAAAAGAAAAATATCAGGAGCTTTCTCAAAATATTTCCCTAATGTCACTTCCAACATGCAATATAAATCACCCTTTATTTAACCAGGTTTTGAATTTCTGTGTGTGTATTTTCTTTTTTACAAGGGATTAAATCAATGTATAAAATTGAATATCCTCATCAGCATAGGACGCACATGGAACTGCCACATGATTCAAGATCTGTATGTGGAAAAGGATCAGAATCAAATATTTAATCCAATTGGTTTAAATGCTGAATGATGAAACACGGTGGACACTCAGGGTCAGTTGTATCTGCATCAATCTCTGTGGGCACTAAACTGAAGATGTGAGGACAAGAGATTCCTCACATGAAAGGTTTGGCTAGGAAAAGTAATCTGTTTGAAACAGAAGGGGTGATGGTAGGTCTTGACTGGCGTAATGACCCTTCAGATGGCATTATATCAAAATGGGTGGGTAAAATAAATCCCAGTTATTCATAATGGAACATTTTGGAAAACATCATGCCTTCTCCCTATATTTTATAGAATTTAGTTGGGTTTTTTATACTATGAAATTCAAAACAACAACAAAAAAAAATAGTAAAGTCTGAAGTTGGTGCTGGAAAAATCAGGAAGTTAGAAAGGAAAAAGAATGATATGTGGCAGCTGTATCCTGCTATTACCTAGATATCCCAAAGCATTTTAAGGTGAAGCTTACACTATTCCTATCAAATACATGAGCAGCTCTTACGTTTTTCACACAGGTTGGGAAACAAAAAAAACTGAGGGGGAGTATCATATCATGTCTGGTGTAGATAAGGAAAGAAGTTCAGTTTTCGGATGTCAGCTTTCCCTACTCCAGGAGACAGTGGTGCCGTGTTGTGAGAAGGCTGGGGAATTGTCTCACCATTCAGAGGGTTTATTTGAATAAACCTTCAGCCTCAGAAGGTATTTGTAACTTCAGAACAGCCTTTTCTCTTCCTTTGCATTTCTGTTTTCTTATATAAATGAGGTAGGTGCTAGGTTTCTACTTCACAGAATATTAGCATCTAAAAAAGCAAAACAAAGCAAACCCAGGCTGTTAATGGTTGTTACACAATCTGCGTATTACACAGAAAAATAAATGTACAGGAGCAGAAGCAAGAAGAGAATTATTCCCTGATGAGCAAGGGTCATATCTGAGAGATCAATACAAGATTTGTACTTTGTAACAGTTTTGTCTCTGTGAAAACAGAAATGTCAGCTTGGCCCTCAGATGAAAACATACAATAAAATTGCAGTGTGTTCCTATTCTATCTGTGCTTGAAAAATAAGTGTAGCAAAGAACATTATCAAACTTCAGTCTAATAATGCAAATTGTCATCAGACAGCAGTGCTTGCCAAAGAAAACAAAATGTCATCTTTGAAGGGACTGCATGCAGAAGGCTATCACAAGAAGTCCCAGGAGAAAGAGGGTTTTTGTAACAAGAACAAAATACCATGCTGAGTTTTAAAAATATCCATACGAGCACTACAATTGCTAAAAGGGGAAAAATAATCCCAGCTCTATCATAACCAATACTTGACAAAAACCTAGCCTTCAAATACTTCTTTTTTTTTTTCTTTTTTTTTTTTGTCCAACTGAATAAACTCGGTTTAAAAATGAACTATACTTACAATAAAATATCTGAAAAAATCCTTACTGCAAAGAGTTTTTTTGGGGGGCGAGGGGGATTCTACATAAGGTGGGGAATTCCCCCTTTGGTAAAGATACATAAGTGCTGCTTGTGCTGCTGTGAGTCAGTAAAGGCCAAGGCTGGTGCTGAGATAATAGCAGAGGATGAAAAACCTTCTAAAGCCTGGTTATTAAAGTGTCTTATCAAAGACAATGAGAGCTTTGGATATGGGTTCCCAGGGAGCTGGTATTTCCCTTTGAGAGCTGTTGCCTTTTCTCACTTGCTGTCTCCAGCTCACTGGGCACTGGCTTCTAATTTAACAGTCCAGCCCTGACAGTGGAATTGCTGTATCCATTTCCTACCTTTGAAACAGACTTGTGAACTCTTGCATTTCTCCACTTTTTTTGCCTGAGTCACGCCTTCCTGAGGGCACAGATGAGGAGGAAGCAGGGCTGTCTGGGTGCTGTGCAGCTTCACGGGCTGTGTTCTGCTGGGGTGCAGAGATGCTCCAGGTGAGGTCCCCTCTGGAGGAGGAGCTGTGCGGGGACAGCCGGGGGGCGGCTGTGGCACTGGGGCTGCCAAAAACCTGGCACTGCCTGGGGCTGCAGGCGTGGAGGAGGGGGCTGCCCCAGCACAGGGAAAGCCTTTGCAGGCTGTAATTAATTCATTCTGGGTACCATTAATGTCACCAGCAAATTCAGAGAGGGAATAACCTGAAAGCTGTGCTGGGGAAAGCAGAGAGGGGTAAGGGTGAGAGATACAAAAGGGGGAAAACAAGATTCAACACGATGACTTCAGCCATCGGAGCATCAGTGTCCCTGGAAAACTTACATCCTATTTATCCCTGGTCTGGAAACACAGAAAAATAAATTTGAAGCTAAATAAAATTTGCTGAGTTTGGATTGCTCCCTGTTCTTAATCAAAGGATCATATGAGCTTTATCGAAACTTAAATTACTGTATGTCAAAGACGGTACTTGGCACAAAAGAAACTGCTCTGCCATGAAAAGAAAAACATTGACATCAGAGAGATGATAGGTAATAGCAATAGCTTATTGTTGTCATGTTTTTATTTCTTGCTGCAATTATAAAAAAAGGTCTAGAAATGGATTTTGAATGTGAAGGAGGGAAAATACTTCCTGTAATGGTGAAGTTCTTGAATAGGTGACCTCACATCACTTCAAAAAGCGATTGTTAAGTGTTCCAAAAGATTTTCTTAAATTTTCAAAAAGGAAAGTTTTCCTTTGTTATAGTTAGGATTTTCTAAAGTTTCAAATAAAAATGTACCTAGAATCTTCTACTTAAGGAAAAATAGCAGACTCACTGAAGTTTTAAAATTGGATGCACTCGTAGCCACAGAACTACACTATTTCTCCCTCTTCTTACTCTTATTATCTTCTGTCCTCTCCACCTTCGTCCCTCTCTCTTCTTTGACAGTGTTCAAGAGAAAGGGAGAGAGGTGAGTTTTTAGCTTTCATATTTTAAAGTAAATTTAAACACATGCCAGTCTACTGTTTACTAAAAAGCTCTTTTAATTAGTTTCTCCACGTTCTTCCAAGTTTTTACCATAGGAAGGGTGAGGGCTATTGGGTTTCGTATTTGGAATTGACACCCAAATAAGTAGACCTCGAGGTTTTTTATGTTCCAGTCTCATAATTCTTAAAATACATTCAAATCATCTTTCTGATGAACCCAAAGGTTTAAAATCATCATTTTTTTCTTCTCAGTTATTCTCACAGGCATCCATCTTTCTCTTTCCTACCAATCCACTGCCACTACGTGTTCCAAAAGAATTTGCCATGGTTTGCCCATAAAGATTCAGATCGTTTGCATTTTATGCAAGATCCCCTAAAAGGTGTCAGGAAAAGGGAGATCATAGTTCAAAAAATAATGTCAACATCTGCCTTGCCAGAAAAGGGGACTGACCAAGTCTACCAGGCAAAGGAAGGAGGGGAAATAGGATGAATCTGCAAGAAAAGTGTAGGGCTGACTGCCTCTCAGTCATTCCGTATGATAAATTTGAAGCTAAATAAAGCAAAAGAAATAACAGAACCCAAGTGATCCTTCCCTCTCTGGCCTTCTGAGAATTACCTGATGGCAGCACTTATGGAGAGCAGCTGTTTGTAAGTGCTCTGTAATAGTAACATTTGTGTATCATTTCACAAAGACATGTCAGAGGATTTATAATACCTGTAACATGCCTTTTTGCTGACCTTTCTCTGCCTGGCTTGGTATTTATCGTGGAAAGATTTTCTGAAATGATTGATGTATTTGGATATTGTTTGCGTAACCAGACGAGGAGAAGGTGTCACATTGTCACAAGAGCAGAGGGGGAGTCACAGGTTTCCTTGGAACAAGTAACTTGTGCTATTTAAACTCATCCAGTCCTGCAAGGCAAGTCTAGACACGTTGGAACGTTTTTTGGTGGCAGATTGAAAAAGCTTCCTAAGAATGACACTGCTGATGGAAAGAGAATGTCCTTCTGACATAATATTGAGGAAGGAACCTGGATGATGAATTTTCATTCAGGGCAGGTTGCTGGGTGTACACATAAAGTGGTCCCTCAGGTAATACCAGCTGTGTCCCATATCACACATCTCAGTATTCTCTATGCCATAATAAAAGGCACCTAGGACATGTCTCAGCTGCCTCAGGCGTGTCCCTTTGAGACTGGGATGAATAAAAATCCAAGTCACTATCTCAGAAACGGTAGAGGGTTTTTCAGGTTAATTCTAATTTCTCTGGTATCTTTGTGTTTTACTATAATTCATGGCTGTTCGTTTTTGTCCACAGTTATTCAGTTCCGTGGAGTTTGGCAGAAGATGGCTGCTGCTTCATGAGGGAGTTACACCAAACAGGTTCTACTGGTAAGAGCAAAACCCTCTTCCTGATTTCCTTGACACAAGTTCCCCACACACACAGAGGTGTTGGAAGGGAATGTGTCTGAATGTACTCTGCACTGCTGATTTGTTAAGCTTAATTTAGAACTGGTATGAAAGGGGCATTATGTGTTTATACAACTTTGGAATATTGGGTCTTTGATCTAAAAGCGGCGAGGAACTGAAATCTACTGAATAACAGTCTGAACAAAGCATTGACTTAGAAAAGGAGAGTAGAGAGTTCCGTCTGGTCCTGCTACAATTAAGGGACAAAGCCTGAAGTCTTGGAGGACACCAGCATTTCTGCCACAGGTAGACATCCTCTAGTGGCTGGTGTTGTGCTTTAATTAGTCAGACCCACTTAGTCTAGGCTGCAATTAGTGTAGCTTTGACTTACATGGAAAAGAAAGCTGAGAGATGAAGGAGTGGCTGGACTTCTTTTTCCCTGCAAACATGGTGGTATAGTCCAAATCAAAGATAAGGTTTTCTTGTGTTTTGGTGTAAATCGGTGGGACTTCTCATCAGCTCCTTAAGGAGGCAGTAGTCTGCCTGTGAGCAGAAGCAGGTTTATGTCCTGTGAATATGCCTTTTGAAGAGAAGCTTTTGATAAAATAGTCGTCTTGAAATCTGGAGGAGCTGAACCCAGTGATTAAAATGAGACCAGTGTGGTAGTTTCTAAACTATAAATTTATGTCAAGCCCACAGGTTTTGAACATAGCAAGATTCATGAGTGGTTCAGTCAAATATTTTCTTTTAATTTATAGAAGAAGGAAGAGCTCTAGGTCAAATTTACTTCTAAAGTTGAATTTATATTTGCTGTAAAAAGGATATACCAGAGATTTTGTTTGCTGCTTCTGCTTTTTAATCCTTTCTCAGAACCTGTGTTAGCTGAAGCAAATGCAAGCTAAATTCCATTTTTAACTTAAACTCATTTTTGTGGGAGTGTCTATATAGACAGTCACATGCCTGTTTATATCACTTATTTTTTTCCTGCAGGATTCCTAAAAATGTTTCAAAATGGCAGATGCAAACACAGAGCTCTACATCTTCTGAGGGTTTTTTTGGCTAATAAAAGAAGAAGGTCATAGAAATCTGGCTATCCTGATTGGGTACCAAAATTGTAATCACTGAAGGGGCTCAGAGGGCTGAAAAGACTGTCCCTGTTCCTGGATCCCCATGCCCTATGTAGTATTGCAAACCTTTTGAAGTTTCCTGTCATTGCTTACAGTTCTGGTTTATTGTGAAATGGGCTGCTGGACGCCTGCAATAAGAAATGATGAACTTATAATTTTCCCTATCTGTGGAGCTCAAACTTTGAAGGCCTCTTAGAACCTAAAAAATAAGGGAACTTAGGCTTGGAGCTTCAAAGGCAAAGAGCAAGTTAAAAGATGAAAAGATGTTCCAACCACCCATCTAATTTCCCTACAGCCATTCACAAAGCATGAATCTGCAAGCCTGTATTTTCACCTTGAACAGAATGCCCCTTGCATAACACACCTCAGTGTAAGCTAGACTGTACTTCTGCTGTCAAAAGTGAAAATAATACAGTTTGTGGAGACACTGTTGCATCTCATTCTGGCGTATTTATGACAATCATAATGACCCTAGGACAAAAAGAATGCTTTCAGCTGCAGTTCTATGGACACTGTGTGTGCTCAAACACATCCACAGCAGAAAACAGCTGTGCACGTGTGATGGAGAGCACCACAGAGAGCAACACTGGGCTTTAATAGGCATTTCCATTCTGTGCAGCCTGAGGATAACACAGCACTGAAATGCTGCATCAGAAGGGCAGCCCTTTGCACTCAGTGCATGGGCACAGCTGACTCCCCATGCAAGAAAAGAAAAAGGGAACTGGGGCATAACAGGGTGCAGAAGTACACTTGAAATCCAGATTTCTGCAGTACCATCTCTGTAGCCAGTGCTGGTGTACAAATTGGGTAAAGCCTTGCTCAGTGCCCCGTGATTTATTGTTGGTTGGGCTTTTAAAATTTATTATTATATAATTTATTATTATATATTTTGACTTGTAAATACGCAGAGTGTAATCAACCTGAAAAGCGAGAAGACTGACTTTACTTATTCTAAAGGGCAGAAATAAATAATGAAGTAAAATGTCCTGAAGTCACAACTTTAAGCAAAATATGGGGATACTCTCTCCTGTTCCTGGTGCTTTATCTAAACCAAATGGCTTTGAAGGGATCAACCAGGACACAGCTGTAGTGGGCAGAGAATGAGGGGAATATTCTGATATATAAGGAAGGCTGAAGAGTTGCTTTAATACAGATTGCTTCCAGTACTCTCTAAACTTGGATTTCTCTGAAATCAGAAGACACAAAGCAAGGCCTCTGGCATCAGGCCTTCTTGGGGCTGCATTTAGTTACGCTGCTTGTTTGGACAGGGAAGGTGCACCTGGAAGACTTTAAAGACTTTTATGTGGATTTGAATGGCCCATGAAAGCAAAGATGCGTTTTCCTGATTGCTCACTGATATTTTCATTGCCATTTTAGTCTGTCATGTTGTCTTGTCAATAGCTTGTGGGTCACTCAGAGTCTTGTGAATAAACTCCACAGAGATTGCTGGTTTTAGTCCTGGGAAGGCTCTACCTGCACACACTGTCAGAGAATCTGTAGTGTCTTTTACAGCTGCATTGCTTGTATCTCTTGCCAAGAGAATTTTTTCTTCTTTATTTGCTTACTTTTGGCTGCTGTGTGAAACACCTCTTCCTCCTACCACTCCAGAGAAATTTAAACCCCTGAAGAAAAACAGTCTGATGATGCTTACTACATAACTCTGAGAAAACATTCTGTGTAGACACAACTCAGTTCCTTGTAGCTCATATGTACTTTTTATTCTTGCATTCTCTATTTCATTAAGAGGAGTCATTAATATGGAAACAGAATATTTTTTATTCAAAGCTCTTCTGTTTCCCCTTTTCATTCTTCCACCTGCAGCTCTCAGTGATGCCCTGACATCCACACTTGTGATGAAAGAGGTGTAATGTCACTCTGTGAAAGGAGATACCAGGTGGGAGATCAGCAGATTAATTCAAACCTTTAAAATGAGAGATGACTGGAGATTTCTTGTCTTAAAAAAACTCCACCAAGAAAAAAAAAAAAAAGTAAAACAGAAGTTGAAAAAAGGGATCTGTAATTTTCTATCTCATTAAAAAGTTGTTAGGACACGCTTGTGGCTGGGTATGCTTTAGTGATGGACTACTCTAAAATTGACACCTCTAATAATTGCTGTAATTTGGGTATTATCACATATCTGTTTGCATGATCTGGGGATGTGGAAGTGGTGTACTGAGGAAAATGTACTCCACTCAGAGAGTCAACCCCATATTATGTGTCAGGTGGAGACATGGAAGAATCCACACTGCATACAAGTGCAAGGCGCAGCAGTTCTGCACTGTATCAACAATTTTCATGTTTTCTATTATTTTTCCGGAAGCTTCTTGAGATTTTGCTGTTAAATGTACTGTGACAGAAAAATGCATGAAAGTTATCAAGGTACTTGGTAGTTCTGGAACTGTGCTCTATGAAAATACCCTAATTACTAGGAAGGAGTATTCTAAACAATATTAATTCAGCAGCGTAATACAGAAACAACAAGTTAATATACATGGATTATTGCTGATAGCACAATGTTTGCTAATGTAGCTGGCATTAGGGAAAGAGAATGCAGTAGATCCTAGTTAAAAGAGTTGGATAAAAATGCTTTATTTAAATAGTTCTGGGTTTATTTTTGTGATACTTGGTGTGTTTTGGTATACATTCCTATTGTGGAATTTTCTGGTGTAGATGTTGGTTTGTAGTGAATACAAATGTGAACACAGTTGGTGAACCAGTCACACTGGGACTTATGTTGGTTTTTTCTTCAATTTTTAAAGTGGTCCAGTCATCTAGTCAAAGTTCAATAGTGATACTTGGTGACTTGCAAATCCAAACATCCATGACCAATAGTTGCAGAAAGACTGCTCAAAGTGCATATGGGTCAATAAAGCCAAAATATAAATGCAGACATTTGTTGGTCATGAAAAGCCAGGTTTTTATTCTGGTCCTCAGAGCAAGTCATGCCTTCCACCAGAAATTATTTTCTAAAAGTCAGTAAGTCAAGGCATCACAATTAGAGCTGGCCCTAAAAAAAAAAAAAAAAGAAAATAAAAGGTTAAAAAATCTCGTTAAAATGTCTGCAAAATGTAATGGTTTTTAATCAAAATGAGACATATTTCTGAGAAGATTCTCATCTAATTCTAATCAAAACCTAACCTTGAGAAACTTAGACGGGGAGGAAAGAAATAAAATCAAATAATAAAAGCGTCTTAAAAACTAACATAAAATGAACAATAGAAAAGCCCAGCTAATAAATTAGATCACCAAATTACAGTCGTTATCTTTATCAGTGGTATTGATTTGATTTTTTTACTTATTTGAGTGTTGCACCCAGACAAGCAAGTAGGAGAAATACAAAAGTAATAGCACTCAATACTTGGAGAAGATCAGAGGGCTGTAATAATGAGAGGGCTGGAGCACCTCTCCTGTGAGGCTGGGAGAGCTGGGGTTGTTCAGTCTGCAGAAGAGAAGGCTTTGGGGAGACCTTCAAGCACCTTCCAGTGCCTAAAAAGGACTACAAGAGATCTGGAGAGGGTCTTTTGTCAAGGGAATGGAGTGATAAGATAAGGGGTAATGGGTTTAAGCTGAAAAAGAGTAGGTCTAGATAAGATATTGGGAGGAAATTCTGTACTTTTAGGGTGGTGGGGCACTGGCACAGATTGCCCTGAGAAGCTGTGGATGCCCCATCTCTGGAAGTGAGGCCAAGGTGGATGGGGCTTGAGCAATCTGATTTGTGGAAGGTGTCCCTGCCCATGGCAGGAGAACTGGAACCAAATGATCTTTAGGATCTACTGCAACCCACACCATTCATGATTTTCACTAGGGTCATGTGTCCATGGTGTTAATGATTCCCTGAAGAAATTAAAGAAGATATGTCAGTTTGGTAAGAGATGTTGCTAGGTCTCCACTCAGCCTTGTGTTTTTCTGACAATGAAAAAAAAATGGAGAGTAGGAGGAGAAAATGGAGGCAAACATTGTAAAAGAAGCAGCCAACCAACCTTTCCCATCAAATAATACAAAAATATGTACACACACTGAAGGGGAGAAAAACCTGTAAGCAGCTGGGAGGACAGATGAGTAGATAGGGCTATATTTGTGTTTCTTTTATGAGTAGTGGCAAAGAAAGTTAATCTTCAGAGCATAATTATAGAGCACATATATTTTCTTTTCCAGAGGAGGCTGGTAACTGTATTTTAAAAGTTCTGACTGTGTTCACTGGAGCAGCTGAAAGAGCTGAAAATCAAGGGGATGAGGTGTCAAAGCCCTTTTAAAAACTTCATTATATTCAAGCACTTGGAGCAAGCTGTGTGCACTGTCCCAGTGTTCCTGTCAGTTCTTGGCTTGGTGAGATTTGCATGCCCACCCAGGTGGGCTGAGGCAATTTAAATGCTTCAGTATCTGGGCTGTTTACAAATGATGCTGTGTATGGCTGAACAAGACCTTTTAATCACTGCAGGGCAACTGCTGGAGGCTGATGGGAAAGATGCCAATCAAAGTGCATTGTGACAGCCTGTCCAGAAAATCATCCACTTGATCTAACACACAAGCCTTAGTCAGTGAGTTGAAGGGAAGAAATTTAATTTAAAATGTATGTATTTCATAGCTTAAATATGGTGGTTATGGGTACATGCCACGACAGTTTTCAGTATATCTGAATGAAGCAAATATTCATCTGCATAAGGCTTTTGGGACCAAGAAGCTTCAGTCTGATTGATGCACAGGTTGGTGTCTTTTAGTTTTCCCAATTCAGCAGATACTTCTTAAAAAATCATCCCGAGATACTTTATAAATGAGGACAGACTCCCACGAGCTTCAGCTTTTCTACATCATCCGTTTTCCCTCATTAAGGTTCTGCAGAAGTAGGCAGGCATCCATACACCTCGTTCAAAATCTTGATTTGGGGGCTGATCAGCAGCAGGAGCCTGCGGTGCTGCGCAGCATCCTGGAAAATGTCAGTCTCCAGCAGGCATGGGGCTAAGCAGCTGATTTCTCTGTAAGGGAGACACCTGGAAGGGACAGACCCTGAGAAGGTGAAGCACTGCACAGTTCAGTCACCCGTGGATTTGTCTGGATCTGTGTCAGGAAGGTTGCTCTGCTGTGTTCTCTTGTATGTTTAATGAGCAGCACACTGTGTCACCAGAGCTGACTTTCCACCCCTGCCCTAAATGACTTGCTGGCCTCCTCCAGAGCTGCCTGACTGGGCTGCAGCACTACAAGATGCAAGAGACATGGTCTTAACACAGTAGGAAATTGTGATCCTATTAGACTGTACCAGCAGAGAAGCTGTAAATTGGGTAGGTTTGGTCCATGACATCAAGGAGGGGAGCTCAGAGGCTGTAACTAGAGGGTACGTTCCTCCTCCTATCTCTTCAAGCCAGCTTGAAGTCTTAAGTTTCCTGCAACATATGAAAAAGAGATACAGGATTGAAGGGCTATCTTAAAATCAGGATCTAGTCCTGGTAACTGAATTTTATCCATGTAGTTTAGATCCTCGTTTTAAGACATTCCTCCCACCCTGTGTTACCAGCAATAGACAGCCACCTCCTGAGAACTGGCATCCATCTATTTCAGAGTTTTAGCCAAGTTTCCTCTCTGGAGCCTCCCACGGAGAGCTGTGGTGTGACAGCAGCAGGGGAGAAGGCTTCCTTTGCCACTGCCCTCAAAGCTGTGGAGTGTGCAGACAGCAGAGTGTGGAAGGGTTTGGGTCATCATGCACTAGGGCTCTAAAAGGCGGTGGGATGGGGAGAGTAAAAGTGACTCCCCATGGCCTGAACGTCACCCCACTACCCCCATTTACCTCCTCACTGTTCCAGTGTTAGCAGCAACAGCCACCTGCTTTTCTGGGTCAGTGCTCTGAGGTGGCACAATGGGGAGAAGCTGGGCCTCACTCACTGCACTGCTGGTTTTTACCAGTTCTAAAGAAAGGGTGACAAACCGAGCAAAGCAAACCATAGAATGGATCTGGCCCAGTGGCTGCCCAGTTGAGTTGCACCAAATTGTATCATTTCATGTGATTGGACAATGTGGGAAAGAACAGTGCAGAGGTGTAGCAGGGAAAAACTAATTAAATTATGGTCAGGGCAGATAGATTAGCCAGATATAAAGAAACGAAGTGCTGATTTATGCCTATCTGGAATCTGTCCCTGTGTTCCTAAAACATGTCAGGAGGATGTGGTTAAGAGATGTTAAAGCTAGAAAGCAGTCTTTAAAGTATGTTCCAGGAATAGTAAAATCTGTGAAATTTCACATAATAGGGACTGAACTAAAGAAACCACAAGAATTGCCTCCCACACTAAGCTCCCTGGGGCAGATTCACTGACCTCTGCAAGCAAAAAAAGGAACAGAGAGTATCTGCAAAGTCCTCATGGAGTCAATAGAGTAGTAAAAGTAAAAGAAGCCTGGAGGACTCTCAGGCTCTATTTTTGTCTCTGCCACATAGCAACTGTGTGATCTTGGTCAAATCAATGAGGCCCCTGTGCTCTTGACTAATCAGTGAAGTTTATCTATAAAGCTGAGAACAAAAATTTTCCTCATCCCCTATTTCTAACTTGGTCTGCTTGTCTTGTACTTTTCCATAGGTCTTGAACAAATCAGTACCACGCAGGGAAGGTTACTTAAAGGTTGATTGTCAAGTACTTTTGTATCTTTGGACAAAAAGCTCCCTGTTCAGTGCTACATGTTACTATTTTTATGAAAGGCAATTAGGATTTAGTGTTATAGAAACATCAGTGGGACCAAAAAATTGATGCTACTGAGGACAACATGAGCGTCATCCGCTGTTGTTGTTTTCATTCTGTCCTTTAAAACAAAACCAAAAACCTGCCATTCACTAAGCTGGAGGAAGGTGTCAATTTTTTAACATGAAGTGACAGGATATGTCCAGAGGCAGTGGAGGAGCTGCTTTTGCACTGGCAAGATTTACGATAAGGGATCCGCATGAGTGCTGAGGCTAAAGGAAGATAAATCCCCAAAGGCAAATTCTACCAATAATTGAATTACAAAGCCATTATCATGTGCTGAACAAAGCAACTTTATAGCTTTATTGTGACAGGATAAAGCTTGTTAGAATATTTATGCTCATAGGACAACTTTGGCATAAGGATCTCTAGGAGCACATTGCCTCTTCCACATGACTGTTGCAGCTAGTTAGTCTTTCTGTGTAATGCAGTGTATGTGGAGATGATGCTTTGCTCAAATTGGGATGAGGAAGAAGGAATGCTGAGGGTCAGGAGACATCTTAAATATGTATCTTGTTAAGAACAAAGCCATCTGCAGAATGCAGCGGAGGCACATGAGCATTTTTCATGCTGAGTAGTCAAACTGGATTTTCCAAGCAATGTGTCAGTTTTCTGTTTGGCATTGCACTGCAGCCACACCTGAGTGACTCCCACTCAGCACTGATAAGCTCAGAATGACCAGAACTGTGTGGATTTCCCCCCATCCACCTTAGCAGAGACATGCTGTTATGTCATTTGTCTTCCAGCCTTTGCTGTGTGAACAAATCATACCTGTTCACCCCAAAGAAGGTGAGCTACAGTCACAGGAGTCCTAATTCTGCACTTGGTCACTTCCTCTCAGACATGGGAAGGCTGCATAAGGCCTCTGTGTCCATATGAAGAATGAGGGATATTCACACTGGTTCTGTCTGTGAAAAGGACATGGTAGCATTTGGCATTCTGGGCCATTTGCACTGAAGATTCTGTAAATAACAATGTCTTTTACTGCCTGTCTTAAAAGATGTTTGATCTTGGCTGCTGTGAGCATGTATGATACAAGAAATACATATGAAAAGATTGCCATCAAGTTTCTTGTGCATACAGTCCCAAATACAGTGTGTCTGTGTCTGAAGTCAAGCATCCAAAACCAAAGGCACCCAAAGCTACTTTCCAGAATGCACAAATCCTTGAGATGCAGCCCTTATTGTCTGGTGTTTCGAGTTCATTGTTTATGAAAAAATGGTAGTTTGAAATTAGGTGCAGCAAGTAGAAGCTTTTGCTTTCTTCACAATGATGCCTTTTTGCAGTTCTGAGTGGTCTGAATGCCTTGCAAGCCTCATCAGTTCCCAGCATCCATAAACAATTGCTTTTGTCCCTAGAAGTGAAAAAAGATAGAAGAGGTGGAAACCCCAGGATAACAGGGTCTCTATTGAATTTTCTTGGCTCAGAGGAGCTGACAGGCCAAGGAAGCCAAGGTTTTAGAAATGTTTCAGACAGAGGAGATGGCAAGGGGTTGATCACTACAGAAATATGCCAACTAGCATTTACTGTGCAGTGGGCAGTGCCAGGCTGCTTTTGTTTACTTCAGCCTAGTTCTAAACCAGGGGATGATTTGGGGTCTTTTCCCTGTGCTGCTTCTCACGGTGGATGTAGAATCTGCATTCAGAGCAATTACTGTGCTGCAGCCAGTGCTATCGATTTGTGAGGCTCTCAAGTGCAGATAACTACTTAGCAGGCTTGATAGTGATTAAAATTTTAGGAAGCAACTTTGTAATAGGACCGTGGGGGTCCTAAATTTTTCAAAATGTAAGCATCTTCAGTGTAAAGGCAGCGGGGTCACTGCCTTGCACTCCCTTTGGCTTTTCTAAATCCTTCATTTCCCAAAAGATTTTTTTCTTTTTCTTTTCTTTTTCTTTTCTTTTTCTTTTCCTTTTTCTTTTTTCAAAACGTCCAGACAATTATACCAACAAAACACTAAAAGTTAATCACAAAAATACAATAGGCACCATTCAACAGAAAGCATTGCAAGGATATCCCCAGTGTCCTGAAGTTTCTGGGAGCATTACAGAAAGCCTGAGATTAAAGGGACGGACAAAGGACATGCTGGCACTTTACCACAAAGTGAAAACAGAGACTGAAGCAAGAAGAAAAGTTTGTGGATATATGAGTGTTTGGTCTTTGAGAACAGATGCTGAAAGGGAAGAATGGTTTTGAGAAATATGAGAAGAAATCACAGCCAGCATAACGAACAGAAGTTGCTCAGAATAGGGAATGGCAAATTTGAGGCGGTTGTTTGTTTTTAGAGACATTTCTGAGAGAAATCAGTAGCTGAGTGGGTCCCAGAATGTTGTTCATCTGTGCCCCTGCTCTTTGCAGGCTGCTTGGTTTATCAGCTGTTGATCAGCGTTGTTGTTGGCCACGTTGCACTGACCGTGTACACAGAAGATAATGAAGTACAGTGGGCACTTGTATCGAGTTAGAAACGCTGAGTTGGAGGTTTTAGTGTTACCTTGGGCCAATCCAGCATGTAGTTTCCTTCTTCCACATGTGAAGATGGTATTTTTTGATCATTCTAGCTTTCTTTTAAGAACCTTCCAGTCTGGTCAGGAATAGAACTTCTTTGTAATCAGTTTTTCATTCTTTTTCATACTGATGCAATGTGTTTAAACTACTTAATAATACTCAGGCTTGTAGAAGTACATTGACCTTCGCAGCTTCTAAGGATGATGCTTTTTTTTTCCCAGTCAAATGAAAAGGACAAGAAAACACACTGATAGTATAGCTGCATGCTTGGTAGAGTTGTGATGGATTTGGTTGACATACTAAAAATTCAAGATTTCTGATACATACCCTACAGTTCCTAGCACCTTTTTTGTGGTGGATGCTTTAGGAACAGATTGTCCTATACATGCAAAAGGATATGTCTGTCTTCCTACAGAGAGTGTGTTCTCAGGGGCAGTGCAACCAAAAGCACAGTATTTATCTCCTGTATATGCTCACTGTGGTCAATATTGCATTTCTGAATGTCTCCTAGGCTTTTATATGTCCTAGAGTAAATAATAAGGCTGATGTAAGCTGTATAAAACATTTCTCAGAAAGATGACTGCTCAGGACATTCAATTACCCCTTTAATTGCAATCTATAGCTCATCTGTAATTTGTGTTTTTAAAATTAGGTAATAAACGTATTTCAGGTTGTTGTGTTTCCTGCTTTGGAACCTTTATGTGGCCACACGTGGGTGTCTGTAGTGTAGGTGTCCAGACATCTTAAATTCAATGGAGAGGAACAGGCCTTTCTGGGATAAATTCTTATCAAAAAATCGTATCTAACACTGTTCAGCTGTTCCACAGTGCAAAACTGCCTGTTTCATCTCTCTGCCTGCAAAGAGAGTTGAGTGTGAGCAGTTCAGAGTTAAATATCTGTAATGTGTAACTGGGTAAGATGAGTGGCTTTTATGTGGCTTTTCAGGTGGTATGGAGGGATGTATAGAGAAATATCCCAGGGCTACCATGGAACAAGACAGCGTCATCCAAAAAATGTGACATTACAAAAATGCTGGTCAGTAAGCTCTCAGCAGAATCCAGATGGAAGTGATATGTTTCTGGCTGTCAGCTCTGTACAGTTAATATTGATTTGAGCAGATGTGTATTTGTATTTTGCCTGTTCTTTACAACTGATCATGTTGTCATTTAATATTATGGGCCTCACTGTGACCTTGTGCTGTCACAAATAAATTAAGCCTATTATATATCAAAGCAATGAAATGTGTATTTTCTAAGGTAGGGAGAAGGATCAGGCAGATAGGAAGACATGGATATGGCTCTTGACTGTACCTCAGATGCCCCATTTGACTTCAGGAATTTCCTGCTCTGGACCTTAGTTTTCATCATTGTCATCACATTTCTAAGTCGCAGGGGTGAGGAGGTATCAAAAGAAAGGAAGTCCTGGAGGTTTATCACCAGTCCTGTGTCAGCCATCCTTGTTCTGCACCCCCTGGGGACAACTGATGGCTTCATTCTACCTTGAGTTGAAGCTTCTACAGCCCCAGCACTGGCTGTTGTAGTGTGGGACTAAGCCATATGCAGGTGACTGCCTTCAGGGCTTGAGGGGTCCAGATCTTTTTATGCTGCTCTTAAGACATCAAAGAGTTTGGTGTAAATTAGGGCTCATAAAATGGGCTGTCTTTGCCTGAGAAGATGCAAAAGAGGTTTTGCTTGGGGTCAGAATAGCACTGTGAGGAGGAAACTCACAAAACACCTGAGCGTAGACTCACGTGCTTTAACTAGGACAAGTTCTTTGCTGGATGAACATCATTATGCTCTGAAGAGACAAAATGTTCAAATTTGTGGAATATATTCCTTGTTTCTTTGGACAGTTCATATCCCCATGGAGGTGTGTGAGGTCAGGAGGAGAAATGAACTGACAAAGCTGTACTGTGTTGATGCCTTGAGAGGCCACCTAGAAACAGAGCCTAGACAGGAGTAAGGGAATAAAGGTGGGTATTTATTCTAAAAGCCTCCAAAGGTGCACCCTGGGAAGCAAAGGGCTCCAGGCTGGACCCAAAGATGGACCCCAAGATGGACAAAGAGTCACGAGTTTTCCACACCTTTATAGGTTTGGTCCATTTGCATATCAGCATAACTTTGCCAGTTAAAACTTTGCAATTTTCCCGAGCTTGTCCCCCCTTTAGAGGCTTTGGGCCTGTGCAGTCTGGGTTTCCTTGAAGAGCAGGCCCAGAGAGGTTTGCTGTGTCTAACTTAGCATGAGAGAACAGCAGCCAACAAGGCTAAAGAGCATCTCAGAGTTACACATTAGGCAATACAGAATTCAAAAAACATAAGAGTCAAAATCTACGGCATCAGTGTCCTCTGCAATAGCTCAGTTCCAGGTGGGCTATTCCAGTATTCCAGTTCCAGTATTTAAAGCCCACCTAAATAAACAAGAATAAAGAGGAGATGTGCTATAATGCAAGCTTTGTCTTCTGCAGTTTCTTAGAGCTGTTTGTCACTGGCATCTGTCTATCTTGAATGGAATTGTAATGAGCAGGCCCAGCATTTTGGCCCTAAATCTGCTGATCATAGCAGGTGTAATAAAAATGCCCTAGGAAGGTGCTTCCTTCCCCCCTCACTTGGTGTCAATTACCAGGAAGCAGAGATTTTTAGTGGAAGTTGAATGTTTAGGGGAATAACACCTTGCCAAAAACTATTAAAAATAGAGAAGAGGTAAAAGCAATTCTGGCTCAGAGTATTTTCTGAAACTTCAGTCCCTGACAAAGGAGAACAAAACCTTTTATAGTAAATTGCTACGTATTTTGTCAAGCAAAGGTAAGGACTAATCAGGACACAGTCTTGTTATTGTTAACATTTTTATAATAGTTATTAGTTAATGCACATGATGATTAAGCACTGGAGGTGCCTCTGATTGCAGTCAGTGGGAACTGAATTAAGGTCTAAATCACTGTTTGAATCTCTCTTCTGATTTCCTGAAAAATAATGAGGCTTTGAAGAGAACATCTAATTTGTCTATCACTGGAAGTGAATGTGTGTCTTCCCTCATGCCTCTGTTAACTAGGAGGTCAGGCAGCTAACGAGAAACTGGTTGTTTAACCCTTATCTTTAATCCAGGATTATGACTTGGATGATAGGATCAGGACCAGACACAAGGCTGATTGTCAGAGATGCTGCTGAGGCTGCTGTGCAGTGGGATTGGCACATCCTGCAGTCAGAACTCCTCTAATTCAGGCTGTCCACCAAACCATTGGCCATTTGGGCTCTTCCAGGGAACTGATGAGGCCAATCCAGGGGAATCAACAGTGGAAGCCAAGCTTAATTCCATAAACTCCTTACTTGCAGTGCTCAATGTCTTTATTTTGTTACTTGTTAATTCAGGGGGAGCAAAGAGTCATTTTCAATGTGACATTTCTTTTATTAATGGAACACTGTTTTTATTAGATCAGAAGTGATAAAATGTCTCAGGATAAAATGAGTTTTTAAAACTTCTTAATTAATGAGGGAACGTTGATCATTAAGAGTGTCAATTAAGCAAATGTGCATAAAATGTCCAATATAAAGGAGCAGCTATAATTATTATGCTGGCAAATACTATTATCCCATCAATTAAAGTCTTCTGTATCCCACCCTGAACTGAAATGCATCTTTCTGACCAAACCAGGAGAAACATCAAAATTTCAGGTACCAACGAGAATGGGAACAAGTCTCCAGGTGGAAAGAAGTGAGATAAAGAGGTGATAAATAAAGAACTCCTAAGTACAATGACATTGATTAGATAAAATGGTAGAATTTCTTTAAAATATTCAAGTTCATTTTAGGGAAAACTCCAAAATTCTTTCCAAATTATCAGTTCTTATTTGTGAGTATGTCCAGCTAAACAGGATCTCCTTTGAAAGCAATATCTCAGCCATTCTTGGTGTATGTTGTTTTTAATGCCCTTGTCTCAATCTGGCTTTTACAGGTCTATGATGGGGAATGGGAGAGAGCCTGATCTCGTGCACCTGGAGGCAAGAACCGTGGATGGTCGTAAGTACATCAGCTTCCAGATATTGTGGTACACTGGGCTCTCCTCATTGTTGTAACCACACAATATAGCAATAGAAATCTCACTTCTCTTTAGTGATTCACTCAATTAGTACGAGGAGTTTGGCTGTTCCAAGTAAGGTCTGTCAGAAGAGAAGCCTTTCCAGCAAAAAAGTTTGGTTTAACAGGCTGTGAAAGGAGCTGAGGACATGGCAAGGAAGAATAGGTGATAAGCAGTAACTGGAGTTACTACACACAGCACTTTTATTTCTTCTTACGTGATTTTTGTTGATGGGAATATGACATTGAAGAGAAGTTCCTGGGTCACAAAGTCTAGCTGCTGTTTGTTCACACAGTACATAACATCACCTTCTTCATAGCTTTAAAGTTTTAGCAGACCAGGGACACTCTGCCTTAGGTACTACATTTGAAAATACCTAATTTCTCTCACATTATAAACCTTTTAATGACCAGTCTGAGTGCATTCTTCACTGTTACTGCATGTCCTGTCGTTGTCCTTCACTTTCATCAGCTCCTTTCCCTTCCTGCTTTGCCTCTTGAGGTGTTGGGTTTTTTTTGGGTTTTTNGTGGTGGTTGGTTTTTTTTTGTTTTTTTTTTGTTTTTTTGTTTTTTTTTTTTTTTTTTTGTTGGTTTTTTTTTTTTTTCCTATTTCAGGAGCCTCCTTTACCTGCAACTCCAAAATATTCTCCTAATTGGCTGTAAATTCTCTCAGGCACCCTCAGCCACCCGCTGGCCTTTTCTCCTCCCATCCAGGCTTTCTCAAGGTTTATCTTTGAGCTCCACTGCCTTTGCAGATCTTTCTCCATGGATTTCTTTTCCACAACACTGGATTGCCTCAGGCAGGCATCACACTAAAAACCCAGCTGCCAGAGATCTAGTCATTTTAATTCCATATTGTTTCCTCAGTAAATAGCAGTTTTCTTGCAACATAACAAGAAGGTTTTTACCATTTGCAATACGTAAGTACTAACGATGCCTTCAATTAATTCTTTTTTAAATGGATAAAGTTCTCCCTTGAATTGTACCCTCAAATACTGTGGTGATACTTAAAATGTGCGTTTTGTCATTGGAAACTTAAAAAATACCTGAAAAGTTAATTGTAAGGTAATCTGGTTTTTAACTTATGGGAATTTAGCTTGAAAGAGAATTTTTTGGAAGATGAATTTTGAAAAGAAACAGTTGCAATAGAAACCATAAAGTTTTAAAGGTTTTTTTCATTTCAAGATATGCAGGATTAGTGTCAGTGAAAGAACATATGATCACTGTTTCTTATAATCTGTGACCTGTGATTATTAATTCTCCTCTCAGTTTTCACTTACCTGATGTGGCAGCAAGGCTGGGAACTTTCTATATAAGCTGAGGCTTTCTATTTCTTGTGACGTGCTAAATACAAAGGAAATATTCTAACAGGACAGTGTCTATTTCAGCACAAAATACTGCTGTTAGAAGTCATTAAAAACTTGAGGTCATTCAGATGAAGCACTACAAGTGATGTTTAAGGAGCTGTATTTTGGTGGTGCATTTGAGGGATATTCAGCTCACAGTGGGCAGAGAAAGGGCCATGCTCCAAGTGACTTGAACAGTCTTGTTTGTGTTCCTAGGCTGAAATAAGAGCATTTTGCACAGCTATAGCACATTTCTTCAGAACACTTCCCGAGTTCCTAACAAATGAGTAAGCTTCATTACTAAAGTGGAAACCAAAAAACAGGTAGATAAAACTGGCTTCATTGAGGAGTCAGGCATATTAAGAAAAAGAATTGTGGAATAACAATGTATTGTTCATCAGCTCAACACCAGTAACAGATTCTGGACATTTATATTGGCTTAGTTGTGAGGCAGCACAACTGAACTTTTTCGGTTTATTCAGTGCCAGAACTACAAATATAAATATATCAGTGGTGTCAGCCCGTGGTGACCCTTCTTGCAAATCAGTCATTTGGATGAAACTTCTCATAATGAATCAGGAGGTCCCCAGCTCACCTCGTTGGTGATACAAGGAAATGTGTTGGATTTTCTGTAAGTGCCTGCTCTGTTTTGCCCCTTGTTCTGAGGAGTGTTGGTCTCTACTTAGAGGACTGTGGTGGGTATCTGGAAGCAGTAACCTTGAAACATATCACAGCAGTTTTTTGCCAGATATTTGGAAGCGCACTGCAGGTCACAGGATTTTAAGGCCAAGACAGAGAAAGAGCATGCACATAGTCCATTACTGTAGTTACCAAAAGCAGCTTGGTATGTACAGGTCTCCTGTCTACTAGACCTTTCTTCCAAGAACTAAATCAGTCTCCTTTTCCTGCACAAAATAATCATCACCCTCCAATGGATGAACAAACCTTTACCTCTGAAATGGAGAAGGTGTGTTTCTACCAGTGGGGTAATGGGGTGAAGTGTGCTGAAGTGAGAAAAATACTTTATTCCAAACAGGGTAATCTGCAAAAATTTTTCTTGGGTTTTTGTATTTGTTGGTGGTTTTTTTTGGTGGTGGTTTTTTTTTTGTTTTTTTTTTGTTTTTTTTTTTTTAATGTCCTTGCATTTACTTACTCATACTTTGTTTGGAATATCTCTTTTGAGAGTTAACCAAGTGTAAAATTTCAATAAAGGGATTAAATTTGAGAAAGTAGATTTGCCAAAACAAAGCAGAGAGAAAGAAGGAAAGAAAGGGGAGTAGTGTGTAAACAAGCACACAATCTGTACAATAAAGCAAAACATCCTGAAGTGGAAATATAAGGGCTAAGCAAAAACCTGCTAAACTAAATACAGATAAGAAAAAACTCCTCATTTTTGTGCTAGTATTTTTTCCAGCAGAAGCTGAACAACAGTACAGCTGTGGCTTTAGGTGAGAAGAAGCAGAGATGTCAGCAAGGTACAGGGTCTCCCTGACCAAATTGTTTGAGAACATCTGCGAGCAAAAGCCTTAGCACTGGGCTCTCCTTGCTGGAACATCAGTAACTCTCTATCTCTGCTCTCTGATTAAGGTCTGTCTGTGCACTTAATTTATTGTGCTTATGTACATAATGTAAAAGGTTTGCAAGGACCAAAACAAGAGTCTCTTAGCAGGCATAAATCAGTATAACTTCAGTGGCAGGTTGATTTACACCTGCTGAGGACCTGGCTAGAAATGTTGTTCCTGAGTGCACATTCTCCCTACTTTTTTTTTATTTTCCCCTTGAGGTCCAGAAGAAGGATGGACTCCTTCTGAACACACTGTGTCTCATCAAACTAGGGTGCAGGTAGTGATGAACAAGCTGAGTACAGCCTGCTCAATGCAGTCCTATTGCTGGAGACAGATTTGCAGGGCTAATCTTTGCCATTTATGTTTTTCATCCTGTTGTGTACGTTTTGGAGAGCACCACGCAAATTTTCATCTCATGGAATGTGATGCTTTTGTTTATTTTTAAAGGCTTCAGGCCCAATCCATATCAATCTGGGGCTGAGAGCATAGTGGTAAAACTGATTTTTCTGGTTGGAAGAAGTTCATATGAATGTTATCTCACATTTCCATTTGTACGCTTGGGTGTCCCTGGTGTTTCGCTTTGATTTTGGAACAGGATCAAAGGCAAGCCAGCAAAGTCAGCAGGAATTGTGATTTTTTTTTGTCTGGCTTCAGGTCAACACCCCAGTAAGACAATTAATCCCCTACGGTTCTTAATCGCAGGATAAGCTTCTCTTTGTTACATTCACCACCACAGTCAGCAGGTGGGTGATGGTGGAAGTTAAACCCAGGTTTGCTCAAATGCAACTTGAAGTGCTTTCAGAAGGTATAAACTTAGTGACATGTGGGGTTCAGGTTTCTTAAGAATACACAAGATCCTAAAATCAACAGCCTTATCTGATTTGAGCTTGGTAGGGTTATCCCAGCAAGGCCTGATTCAAGCTAATTAAATGGGAGGTAATTTTTATTCAGGTGGTGCCTACTGAGGAATCCAGGCTGCTGGTGCAAATTAGAAAGATGGATTCCTACAAGGCATTTGGAAACTAAATGGGTACCCGCTGGCCCTCCAGAGGATGGCAGAACTGACTCAGAGGATGTCTAAATGACAGTTTCTATAGACAGTAAAATAGTAAAACAACTGTTACGTTTATGAGACATGCATTTGCTTTTGTAGATAAGACACCAATTTATTTAAAGTTTTAATTTTTTTTTTAAAGTGTGGATGAAAGAAGCTGAGGGATTTTCTAATGTGCTGGCAAAAATGTAGAGAGCTCCTGATATTTAAAAAGTAGTTTTGTTTCTTTTGCCTTTCCTCTGCTGTCCTGATTTACACAGCAGCTTTTCTTACTGAAAGGTAATTTAGGTGCTGCTGTAATGCAGGTAAGACCAAAGTCTCACCTGGGGCCAGCAGACATGTTCTGCTTGCTGATCCACAGGGACTGAGCATCTGGCCAATACTGTCTGAATCACAAAGTTGCACTAGCACTTTAATTTCTGTTTTCACAGAAAATTGCTGGGAAGAATAAAATAATCACTATTGTGGAAAAAATGAGTAGGCAACCTAGCCTGGCAATCTTTTCCTAACATAGCTACAGTGGTGAATTAATTCCTGTAGTGCCCTAACCTGTGCAGTGATATTTTTTTCCCTGATTGTGATTAGTGTTTTTTCCTGATCATGATTAGTATTTGTCCTGGAGAATGACATCTGTTAGTTTCTCTAATTATAGCTTTATGCCAGAATGGCTGAGGATATACTTTCCTATGTAAAGAAAGATTTCTGATGCTGACATGCAATGAAGAAAGAGTAGCGGCAGGATAAAACCAGATTTGTGAGTAGTTAGTAAATGGGATGGTTTCGTTTCACTGATCTTCATTACTGGTTAATTGCTTTGCAGTTGCTGAGTCCTGGAGAGCTGTGAGCATATTCCCATACCATGAATGTTTCACAAATCAACATTCAGACCAGATGGAAACGGATAAAGAACAGTCATTTTGTGTGTTTCTCCAAAAAAAAAAGATTAAAATATGGGAGAAAATTTTAATTAAACTGTGGAATTTATTGCCATGGGAGGTTGTGAATGCTGGAGAGATACCTGGACTGCTGAGGCAACCTGGGCTTCTGTTATGTCCCTGGGGGAGAGGGGTTACAGGCCTGGGTCTTTCAGTGACACATGTTACTACCATGTTCAATGGTTCATTAGTTACAGGATGCCAGTCATCCCTTCAATGCAGAAACTGTTCCTAATGTCTGAGTTGCTCAGTAATGAACAGGATACTCCACAGAAAATCTGTGAGAGAAACAAATCATCGATTATGTTGTGTAAAACTCCTGATTTGTCCTCAGTGGGTTTGTTAATAGAGGGAAGTACACATTCCTCAATGAACTAAAGACAAGAAAGATATAAATTATACATTTGCAGAGTACAGTGACTATTTTCTCTGACTCTCCCTGTGATCAGATAAGGTTTTAAGGAGATATACATGCAAGCTTACACTAGGAAGCAGTGGATATTAGGGTTTGATATTTAAGCCAAAATAGCAGTCAGCAACAAAATATCCTGAAGAAAGTCCCACTGCTTTAGGAAGGGATCTAAAACTCTCCTGTTTACTTTTCCAGAGGCTCACCAGCCTCCAGTAGCCACCAGTAACCTTCCATCTCCACCAGCTGAGCCACGAAATGTCTCTGGGACAGGCTTGATCCATTTCTGTTGAGAGCACATGAGCATGCAGCATGGAAAAGACTAAAATATTTCATGGCACAGGGTCCCCCTGCCTCTTAACTTGTTTTATGTGTTAGCGTTTGCAATTCTTTTTCACCACTGAAACAGATTAATTTTGTCAGAGGTTTCCCTTACAAGATGTCTCCTCCATTCTTGTGTTCTGTGACTTTTCTTGCTTCCTCTTTAGAAATAGCTGCCATTCCCCGAGAAGATTCCTACTCTGGGTATCTAAACCTGTCAAAATCAAAGTGTCTGGGGGTGTAAGAGCTGGGAGTTGCTATGTTCTTCTCTCCAGGCACAGTGTGACTTTGTTGTTGTATATTAAAAACAGCAGCTGTTGTTGGAGGTGAGGGTTCTGGAAATGAAAAGCATAATGTCCTAATTACCTATGGCAGGGAAAACATCTGTGCAGGAAAACTAATGAAATTAATTCCAGAGCTTAGCAACTGAATACATTAATTGACATTAATTAATGCTAAATTACAAACCTCTGCCAATGGAGTCACATAAAATGTCTGCGAGAATGAAAAGAAAAAAATCCTTGAGTTGGTGTGAACACAGAAAATCTTCCCCTAGGAAGAAAAAAGTGGGAACCAGGCACTGCAAGAAGCCTGCTTTTCCTCTTTCTGTCTCCTGTAGCAAAAGGAGCTTTTCTTGTTGTGCACATCTCAGAGTTGGCTGTTTGGGAGATTAGCTTAAGCAATTTCAGTGCTCTGCCCTTTAGTAGTTATTACTGGCATTTTAGAATTGAAGCCATGGAGAATTGCACTGTGAAAGTTCACAGGAATTGCCTTAGTAAATCTTCATCAATGGTACAATCACTGCTGCACAGACTCCTGCGATCCCAGCAGAAATAGGGACAGTCCCCATTCCTCCATCAAAGCGGGATCGAAAGAACCTCAGTCTCCTCTAATGGATATCAACCTGGCCTGCTCTTTAAAGTCTCTTGTGGAGGAGATTCCTTAATCCTCTTTGCTGGCTGGTCCCAGAAACACAGGTGCTGTTACCTGCCTGTGCTCTCAGCTCAGATAACCCCTCTGCATGGGAAGGAGGATGGCTCTGGAGTCTCCTCTAGCGTGTCCCAGGCAGCTGCTGTGCCTGTGGAAGTAAAAGAAAACTATGGAAAAGGAAACAGTGGGGAAACAGAGGTTTGATCCTGTGTTATCTCCATGCTTGGTGGTTCGATTCCATGTAGGAAAAGCCAGCCAGTCTTTTCAGCAGCTCAGGTGGCAACAGGACCATGCCAGCTGAGGCTGCTTGGCTGGAGCTCGGGACTGGCGCGTGTCTCGCTCAGGAACCTTTTTGGGACAGAGCGAGAGACCCCGGCTGGAGCTGTGTCCAGCTCTGGAGCCCTCGGCACAGGGGAGATGGGGACCTGTCTGAGCAAGTCCAGGCCACAAAGATGATCCCGGGGCTGGAACCCCTCTGCCCGAGGAGGCTGCACAGCTGGGGCTGCTCAGCCTGGGGAAGAGAAGGCTCCGAGGAGACCTTGTTGGGACCTTTCAGTGCCCTCTCAGGACACGGAGGGGACATGCACAGCACTGCTGGGTGGGGGCAGAGGCTGTGGCCCCCTGTCCCCCTCACTCCTAGTGCAGAGGGACAGAGGGGCTGAACAGCTCTGACAGGGAACTTCCCGAGCTCCCTGGAATGAGCAGGCTGGGAACTGCGTCGTTCCCTGCCCTCTCGTGGCTAATGTGGAAAAAATCATCTCCCTCTGAAGGGAAATACATTTCGGTCATGCTGCCCAGGCTGTATTCATTAATGTTTTGCAGTGAGCTGCGAAAGCATAAAATGTTATAGACGGCAGCAACTAATAATACTTAGCACTTTATATATTCCAAGAACTCTGCAAATGCCAGAGAAAAATCATCCCTCATCAAACTTTCCTGAAGGTTCGTTACCCTGCATGTCTGTTTTAAGCTGAAGTCAACAGCCCTTAGAAGCAAGGAAAGAAATGTCAAATGATAGTTTTAATTAAAACCAAGATTAAATACGAGATTGTAAAATTCCAGCCATTTCTATTTCAGTGTAAAATGCTATTTCTCTGATCTGAAAGTGGTAATTATATCAAACAAGGGGCTGTGTCTCTCTGAGGAAAATTATTAGAAGGACTTCCAACATTAAATGTAATGTAGTGTTTCTATCGTGTAAGTACTAATATTAAAAAGCCAAAATTGTTCCTCGTGCAGATCAGGTTTGTCATAAAACTAAGTGCAAATTCTTAATGAATCTGAAAGAGTGCAAACAGAATACTGAGAATCTGGTTCTGTACTCTGGGATAAATTGTCCCCATGGAGAAATTCAGATTGTTTTTCTTTGGGTGACAGATTCTGAGATGAGCACCTTGCAGTGCTTGAGGAAGGAGGTGAGGCCATCCCACGCAGTGACAGTGGGTGAGATGGCTTGCATGGCTGCGAGATGCATGGCTGCAGTCAGGCTATTCAATTTGCAGCTGCTAAGGCCTCAAGTTACAAGAAAGTGTGGAATGATTGCCCAGGCCTGCCAGGGTGCATCTCCCTATGCTGTCAACAGAGAAGGAGGTAAAACCCCTGAACAGGAGGGGGTCTGAGGTACTTCCCAAGCTGATCTGAATTACCCTACAGAGTGTAAGTGCTGTAGGAAATACAAAGGTGCATCATGGAAGGCTCTCCCTTGGTAAAAATGTATAACTCTGACACCTGATCTAGGGCAGAATGAAAGAAATAATGGGAGGCTGAGGCAGGCAAAGAATTTAAAGGAATAAAGTAATCAAGAGTGGATTTACGAAGGATGTAAGGGAAAGAAGGGTTGTGTGGTGTTGAATGGATGGTGTCAATTCACTTCACATGAATCTGGGAAGCAAGAGTGCTGCCTCAGCAAGCAGGTTTATGACAGTAGGAAGAATCTGTGCTCAGGATCTCAAGTGTATTGTTTTTGTTCTTTTCCTTTCAGATGCCCAATACATCACCTGCAAGATGCAGAACTGCAGTGAAGCCACTCGCAGCAAACCCTTTCCAGGCTACATTGACCATAACTCCCTGATCGTCCAGGGTGATTATGTCTTTGTTCAGGTGCAGAACACCCTCTTCTCTTATTTATTCTGCTACTTGATATTATATTAGTCTATATTCTATCATTTTCTCTCTCGTTCCTTTGCATGCGTGTGCATGTGTGTTAGCTTGCAACTACTCTGCCAACACTGGATCCACAAAGGCACTGAGTGGGTTGCAGCAGTTTGTTGCAGTGCTAACTGTGTTCCTTTGAGCTCCAGTATCTTGTCACTGCAGGGCCATAGAGTTCCTGCCTGGAGTATGTACAGTGTGTGCTGGAGTGCTCTGTGCCACTCCCTGCAATCTCATCAGCACTCTGGAATTGCTGCTTTAACCCCCCAGCTGGAAGTGGTGTGTCACTCATCTGCTATTGCAAGGGAGTAGAGCGAAGCTTTTTAGAGAATGAGAGGGAAATAAGAAAGAAGGGAGGGAGTCAGGGAAAGCACCAAAGGGGTAATCAGGCTTTATTGTTATGCCTCAGTTGTGATTATAGTGAAAAGGCAGAAGATGGGATGTACTCAGCCAAGCTGTGTTCCAGGTGAGAGCTGGTGAATGGATTTGAACCACTGTGGGTTTCATTAGGCTGCTGCCAGTGTCCATTTAATGTCAGCTGAAGAGGAAAAAAATAACAACAGAATTGTAGGGAACGTGGAGGTGAACTGGAGATCATTAGCACTAAACGGGGCTTCCAGACAGTTTATATTTTAGCATGCTTGTGAGTGGAGGGAAGAGAGAGGATTGATATTTTACGCTGGCCTAGTTGATTGCTAATTGGCTTCAGTTAATGAACTCAGTCTTAAACAACAGTCTAAATAATCCACAAATAAATCTGGGACATACGCTGCAGAACAGCTTCTGTGCCTAGTGTGTCTGGGCAGAAAGGAAATGTTTATGTGGCAGAGAAAACAGGGGCGTGCATCACTGTTTAGCCGTGCTCTCATTCCAGGATGGCTGAGTTTGTGGCTCGAGTGCCACAGGAGCTGGAGTGTTTTATCTTCAGCCATCCTGGCTGACACTGGACCCGGTGTTATCCCTTCTGTTCTTCAAAGGAGGAATAACCCTGTGCCAGGCTGTGTTTGCTTGGAAGAATAGATGAACACCCTCCTTCAAGTCTTGCCTTCTTCCTTGATCTCCATCTGGCTTTTCTGCAACTAAGCCATTTGGAGTGAATTAGTAGGCTCAAAAGCAGTAGGGTAAAGGAATGGGAGTTTATTTTCCTATTCAACTGGTTTTATTTGCAAACTCACACTCTCTCATTAAAAAATATTTCTGGCCTTTCTTCCCTAACTTTTGCCCAGTTCCCTTAAAAAAAAAATTGAAGAGCTTTAGAATGAGAAATAGTGCTTCTTTTACTTAATCTGGTATGAACCTGGCCTCTGTGTATCTTGCATTTTAAACTACTGCAGTGCATTTTAAAACACTTACTACTAAAGGAAAGTCTTGATAAGCTCAGGTATCAAGCAATTAAAGCAAAGTTCTGCATGGAGAATCCCTTGGAATATTTGTTCTTCGGTATCTTTCATCCAAGGATTTCAAAGTACTTTACAAACATTGATTATACTTCAGCAGCACTGGAAGCCAGATAAAATTGACAGCTTTTTTCTTTCTTTTTCGCTGCTTTAATAGGTGGTAGAAAATGATACCTCACATTGCTGTAACCCAGCATTTTCAAGGTCTGCCATCAGTATTTATGCACTTAAATATATGGCCAGATTCACAAAAACGCCAAATCGACCGAGTTTCTCCTGCCCTCCACAGCTGTGAATATTTAGCTGATCTCATAGCAGACACCTATGATGGCCTGTCCAGGGCCACGCAGGAGCCAAAGCTGGAAGCAGCAATAGAAATCCAGCCTCATGTCTGCCAATCTGCTGATCTAACCAAGGCAGATAGTCTTTTCTATCTGCAGATAGCAAAGGAAGGGAAGTTTTCTGGTAAGGCACAGGAGAGCTGTGCTTTCAGCAGGTGACATAATGGCCCAACTGAAGTCAAGACTTCACTTTTCACAAGCTTCCACATGAGATTCTAGCCTTTGTCTCTCTTTGCTGAAAATGGGATTCCTCTTGTTTTCTTTTTCAGCCACTGCCAGTTGGATCAATGTTTATTCCTCAGCTGTAACAGCGCTGCAGTTTTAAGCCATTGCCACCACACTGTGGTATTACTCTTAAGAGCTTTTGTCTGATATTTTTTCTGATAATAATAAAAAACAATATTAAGAAAAACCTGGTGATAACTTTCCTGCTTCTCTCGTAGCTGACGTCAGGAGGAAGACCACACTATTACGTTTCTTATAGGAGGAGCCCATTTGCACAGATGAAGCTGCCAAAGTACTCCTTGCCCAAGGTAGGTGTTGCTGCTGCTGGAATGCCCATATGAGCCTACAGATATTTTGATTGCACAGAAGATCTTGAGTCCAGCACAAGTAACTGCAAGATGACATGCAGTGAGTGCACACAGCATTCTTCTTTAACAGAACATTTGCAAGCAAGAAAGGACTAAAAGCAAAAGTCAGCACTTTGGCTAGTCAAGGACATAAGCATGAAATGTAGACAGATACCACAGCCCATGTCAATTACCATTTCTTTATGGTTAGTTAATTAAGTTTTGGAGGGGATTCTCTCTCTATTTTTTTTTTTTGTATGAAAATTCCCCTCTCCTCTTGCTGTTTTGTATAGGTTGCTTTTTGTGCTTTGCCTCATTAGTAGATTTTAATGGGAACCAAGCAGAAAGATGTCTTTGTGTGCCTACTCTGTATCTGGCCTAATTAACAGTGGTGAATTAGCATTGGAGCTTGAAAGGATATTTCTGCCTTCTGAAGCTGAATTTTTTGAAAGACCTATATAAAACGTTAGCTCCATTTTGAATAAACCACCAATTTGCAGCTGGGGTCCTAATGGGTTCTGAACAAAGGCAGAGGACTTTTTTTTTTGCCTTTTCATTCTTGATACAGTCTGTCTTAAATGAGATTTAAGCTGAAAGGTAGCAAATGATCTCATGGATTCTATATGAGGTCTAACATCAGAAGACAAATGTATTCCCAGAAACTAAGCAGGGATTGTCAGAAGGAAAAAAAGAAAGTGCAAGGTCAGCCTGTTCCTAGAAGCTGAAGGTGCACCAGATCTTGTGGGTGGAAATGTTCAAAGGGGTAACTTGGCTACTTTCACAGCTGGCTATCAACCCAGCAGATGTGTTTATAGTGGATTGGCTGGGTGACCTTCACATAAACAGACTGCAGCTCAAACCCAGCCCTTTGGTGTGTCACCTTCTCTGCTCTGCTGCTGGAGCCTTTGCTCCTGTTCACAGCACCTGCAAACCCAGCTTGCAGCACACTGAGGACCATACCAGGAGCTCTGAGATCTTAGTGCTGACACAGGAGACCCGTGCTCTGCCTCAAAATTTTCAGTCACATTTTAAGATAGGTTGGTTTGAAACTTCCTGCCCAAGCAAGAGAAATTACTTTGTAAATTCAGATCAGATTTAAACAGGCATTATTTGAAGGAGCCCTTAGCAACGGACTTGCATTTTAGAATGGTTATTGTAAAAGCCAAATAAAAATTTTCATTTACAGCCAATTCAGACCATCTGTAGAGACACTGTTTGCTTTAAACTTATTGTTTCCTTTAGCTCACACTTATTTTTTTTGTCCACCTTCTCAAAGAGATCACTGGAGAGCCAGGGAAAATTGCGCTAGGATCAAATTACAACGTGTTCCAGAGAACAGGAATTGGAGCAATATATTCATGTTATTTGACCCAAAGAAAGATGCTTTGTCACAATCTTGGAATATCTTCAAAGCTTGAAGAGCTACATTTGGCTTGGAAGGAGCTACAGTGGAACTGTGGCTGTCTAGGAGGCTTCTGTCAAAGCAAGAGAGTCACTTTTATGAAAAATGCACAGAGAGTTATATTATTCAAGGAATTGGAACATACAGCTTCTTTTATGCCCAAATTCTCTTTTATCTCCTTCAGCTAAGAAAGAGGGGCCAAATATGGTAAACAGTACTAAGTGACTGCTGGAGTTGAGGATGGGAGTATCAAGGTTTTTGTCTCTGCGTGTCACTCTTCCTGAGCTGGAGGCTGTGGCAGCAGGCAGCCTTGGCAGGTGATGCTGCTGCTCAGGCAGGATGGCCTGCAGCAAATCAAGCTAAAATATTATTCTTGTTGACATCAACGGCCTCGTAGCTACTTTGATTAAAAGCCTAAATAAACTTGAACCTCTGTTCCATTCAAGCAGATGCCTGCATATGTGCATACAGGTTGTGTTAACCCTCTAAATAGTCTTTATTAGGATCTGTTAATTGTTGCAGTGATGTTTATCTGTGGGTTGATGCTGCCTGTTCTGTACCACAGCACCACAATGTGGGCTCTGTCACACACTGTAGTGTCACTCATGGTAATCACACAGGGTGCATTTACTCCAGTTTAGATGAATGCACTGGGCAGACATTTGAGAATACAGAAGCAAGTCAAGCAATTTCTCTTTTAAAAAGACCTGTCTTAACTGGTGTTGGGTTGAACAGTGATGGGATGGGTGCATGTGGTACCTCTATATTAAATTCATCACCTCATTTCAACCTCAGGAAGCACATTCTGGTGGAAGAAGCAATAACAAAGATAAATAAATAAAAACCTTAAATTCAGGCATTAAAATAGCTGACAGCCCCAGTAATTTCACAGAAGGCAAAGACACGAGCCAGCATCTTCACAGACATTTCACAGAATATTCTGAGTTGGAAGGGACCCACAAGGATCATCAAGTCCAGCTCTTAAGTGAATGGCCCATGTGGGGATTGATCCCACAACCTTGTTGTTATTAGCACTGTGCTCTGACCTACTGAGCTGGCAGAATAAAACTGGCATTACACATCCCTAGTGTTTAACTTGCCAGGAAAAAAAGTTCCCTGACCAAATGCAAAAAGGGCAATTGTTCAGTAATTCAGGAAGCCTCGGCTTTTAGTCATTTGAGTAGACACCTGATCAAACCCATGTACAGCATCGTGTTATTTTTGTCTTTGGAAAGGCAAAAGGGACAGATAGTAGAACTGCATATTAATGTACTTCCAGTATGTTCTGGAACAGAGAGAAAAAAGCTCAGGCTCTCAGTAGACAGATGCAAGGGGAGCCACTGAAGCTGATGATGACTGAGAAAGGTGCCTCACTTGACATTCCTGTCCTCTTCCATCTCTGTAAGGAGCTTGTGCCATATCAAGGTGAAGGTTGTCTTTTTGTACTATCCCTCCCCTCCAAAAAATTAATCGCCACCCTGGGGAAAAAAAACAACAAAAAAGAATATGATATGCTGATTAATTTTGATTTTCCCGGTGTCGAAATGAAGAAATTCCTGATGCTGGTCCAAGGCCTGTTTGATGCCCATATACTAAACCTTTTCTATCAAAGCTTTGCATCTTTGCTGCATCTTTTGGGCAAGGCCATATTAAGAGGAAAAGTTAATTCTTCCCCAAAGGCACACAGTTGGAGTGCTATCTTATTTGACTTTCTGCATTACGTATGTTAGGCCAATTCAGTCTCAATCTCTGCTTCCCTAGGCTTAAATTTCTTCAGTCTTACTGGAATCTTCTTTAGACTTCCATTTTACAGCATGCTCTGATCAAATGCAGGAAGCAGCTAGTGAATAAATTAACTTGTTTTCTTCTCCAGCATTTGTGAAATTGCCTTTCGTTTTCTCTGGTGTTGATCAAAGTATCTTTTTACCCCTCTCCCCCAGTTTTTACAAAAGTATTAAATGAAATGGTAAGATAATGAAAAAGTACATTCACCAGACAAAACAAGTTTTATTATAGATATTATAATTTCTGTCTATGTTTAAATGGAGAGGCCTGCCCATGTGTGCACATATGCAGAAATTAACACTTGAGATCAGAGCTGTGCTAGCCAGTGTTGCCTGAAGCACATTGGGAACACCTGCTGATGCAGATCCACCAGCAGATTGAACCAGGGTGACAGTCTGAAATAAGGAGCCACAGACAAACAGCTGTGGCTGTAACTCCTACTGGCACAGCTGGAGCTGAGAGAGGATGTCTGTTCACAGCCAAAATTAGTAGAAGTCAGTGGGACTTATATTACCTTTCCTATTGCCTTGGGGATTAAGCCAATCTGTTCCTTCACAAAACAAGCCCATCTTCTGGGATACGATTTTCTCCAGTGCAAGGAAGCAAGTAAATCAAGTGTATGTTCATCCACTCTGTATTCAGCTCTGGATCTGGATGAACAAGCAACTGTTCTGAATCTTAACTCCATGGTGAACCCACTTTCAAATTTATAGATCAAATTTTTTCATTATATTATTTTTTATTTTTACATTACAATGTTTCATCTAGAAGTATTAATCCTCCCTAAAAAGCCACCAGACACTGAATTTTCAAAGACCATTATTAGCAGAAGGGAGAAGTAGCATCAGCTTCCAAAGAGTATATTTTCTGATAAAGTTCCCAGTTTTGCATATAGAAAGTCCTGGCTGAGATTCATGGAAGCAGAATAACTTCGGGATATCTGCCCAAAACAGACCGAGCAGCTGAGTCTTCTGGGAATCACCTGGTGCTAAGAAATCTTCATTTCTTTTCCTACCTGCACAGATTTTTATGGCACCAAAGAACTCAGGGCGCCTGTGCTGGGCAGATAGAGCCTGGGAATTTCATTATAACAATCTCTCTCAGCGGCTTTTTCCATTGTAATAGAAAATAAAATAAAATGGGTAATAATTTCTCCCTGCATTGAAAGATGGGATCAGGTTTAATAGTTCCTGTTTTTGCTTTACTTATGCAATCTTTTCATTGCTTCCTGCCTGCTGTAACACACAGAACAAACAGAGTAAAACAAAACCTCACTCTTAATGCTAGTGATCTAACTACATTTCTGTTCTTTATATCTAGTGAGGATTAGGGTTGTTTCTCTGTTTTATTTCTTGAGGTGTGCTGTTCAGTACAATGGTCCAGGGCCTTGGCTCCAGCCCACATTTTCATTAGAAACAGTGGATAACAGCAGATGTTCCCTCATTAGATCCTACTTGTATCAGGTCCTGAGCATATCTGGCTTCTGAATGCTGGGCAAGAAACAGATGTTTCAGATGATCTTTTTTTTTTCTTTTTTTAAAACCCCTACATTTGTAATATCTGTGATTGCACAGTCACAAGGGAACCACTCAGGTGCCAAAACAGAAAAAAAACCCAACAATAAACAACCCTCCCTATTCCCCAGACAAAGTGTTCATTAAAATGAAGGTGTTGGTAAGGGGAGTGAAAGTGCTGCTGTGTAACTCTGTAGTGCCAATGTAAATGTTCAATTAGCACCTCATCAGTTAATTACTGCTTTGCAAATTGGCAGAAGAGAGGTGATGTAAAATATTTGTGGATGGAATTACCTGCTTACAGTGGCTGTAGACAATGCAATAGTGCAATGCAGCAGTATTGTCTGCTTAGTTCCCCATTAAACTCAGCCTAAATACATCCCTTGCTCCTCCCCAATTCCTGTGGTGCCCTTGGAAATGGCAGCACAGAGCTCCCTCCAGTAACCTGCCTCTCTTTCCTTTCCCCAGGACATGCATGTTATCAGCACAGATGAGAATCAGGTCTTTGCAGCTGTTCAGGAGTGGAACCAGAACGACACCTACAATCTGTACATCTCGGACACCCGAGGGGTCTACTTCACCCTGGCCTTGGAAAATGTCAAGAGCAGTCAAGGGCTGGAGGGGAATGTGATGATTGACCTCTATGAGGTATGTCATGACTCCAAACATCTCACTGCTGTCTCAGGAGCTCACATGATGCCAGTACCGTTTCCTCCTTGCACATCACTCTCGTAATATGCATGTGAACAGCAAAGCCAACAAATGACTAAACACAGAGTTTTACCCTCCCCAGATTCACTGCTGTATTCACTAGTATGTTCTCAGGTGAGGAACAGCTCATGGCTCTCTGATGCATAGGAAAAAGTCGTGGAATAGTTCATTCAGTTGCTAAGAGGAACTCTGTCAGCCAAAATCCTGCTTGGACCCACATTGGCTCCATGGCTCTGAAAGCTCCCAACAGTCTCAGTAGTATCATTCTCCAATTGTTGTTGCATTTCTGGCGGTCTAATCCCTTGTTTTAGACGTTAAGGAGAGACTGCAGTCTTCAGCTGTCCATGTCACCGTTCTCAGCTTGGACTGTTCTGGGAACTTAAGTGGTTATAGATATGCCCTCTTGGGCTATCCCATGAGCCTGGAAACTCCTACCTCATTTTGATGCCCTCTTTACCCCTGAGCCTTTTTCTGAACAACTGTGTTCTGCTTATGCTTACCTATAAAAAGGCCAATTTGTGTTATCTTCTGTGACAACTGATCCTAAGAGTAGAACTTTTAATGTGCCCTTATACATCTCTTGCTGCCTATTTTCCCTCTGGAGATAGCACTCAGCTGAGGAGAAACTCAGTCCTCAGCTGCTGTTCTGAGGGTCAGGTTCTGTTTTCAGGTCTCCTCCAGGGTATTTTCTGACCATGTAGAATAAAGGTCATGAAGTAGATCTGAGTACCTTTGAAGATGAAGATGCTTTCCGTATTTCCGCGTCACTGTCTCAATATTAGCTCTGCTCTGTAGTTTTCCTTCAGCTGCCCTCTACTTGGAAACCACCTTGAATTGTCCAGAGAGCCCAGGAGTTATACATCAGTGCAGATGGACTGGAGGAGGATGGGCACTGCCATTTCAGTCATTTGGACGTTTTTTACCATTAATCTCTCCACAGTGCTGGCAGCCCATGGAAAAACTGTTGCCTCTTATTACTGTCAGCTGGGGAAGCAGCTTTACTGCGTTATGTAAAGGGGTCCTACATCCCAGGGGGTAAAGAAAATCTTTTGTTTTGTTTTATTCAGCTGACACCCCACAGCAACCTGGATTGAAATTGATGGAATCAGACTTACAGCGTCATATCTGCTGATTATCTAGATAGAAGGAATATTGGCTGACACGGAACCTGGCACAAACCTTCCTTTCAGTTTGATGTTCTTGCTGGAAGGGAACAGAGAGCCAGCACAGCATGGTTCTCGAGTCAGGTTGTTATGAGTGATCTAGGGGAAAATGGAGAGGAAGGCAAGAGAAGCAAAAAATCCATAGATAAATTAAAAGTAAGTGGAGAGATTGCAAAATGAGTCCTTCTCTGGTGGCAGCAGTATGTTTAAAAAACATCATCATTAGAGAAGATGCCAGAGAAAGGCCTGTTTAATGTGCAGGTGTCTATGTGCATGTTTGTCAGGTGTTAGAAGTAAGTTCTTCTGGTTGCTTTGCAGTGGACATGTTTGTGTGTGTAATTCCTAAATTGATTCTAAATCAAGGATAAATCTGCTCAATGCTGCTCAGCAGGGAATTGCACTGAGTACAAAAAGAAAGTAAAAGTTCTTTCACAGTGTCTCATTGAGTTCACAAAAAGTCTGTCCTATTGGCCACCTCCTAAAGTAAGGGAAGACCTAAATCAATGACCACTGGGTCAGAGTGCCCTTTCTAGTTCCTGTGTCTGCCGAGGGATGTGGTGTGGCTCTGTTGGAATGGTCCACACAAGACAGTTCTGCGTGTGCTAATCCATGACTGAAGTGAGAACAGACTGTGAGGAGGTGTGTCTGTAGCCATGGTATATATGCCTATCACTCTGGAACTTACTTTTTTCTAGCAGTATGTATGTTGGCTGAGAAGTATGTTTGATGTATGAAGGTGGTGATGGGGAGTGAAAAATGTCTTTAGAGTTGTGTGTTCAAGTGTCTTGTATGGATCTTTCTGAAGCTGTAGAGCAGCATTTGTGTCTGCACACAACACATTCAGGGTGGTGAGGATTCTACAGTTCCTGTGTGGCAGCTGATGGAGTGCTTTCCTCTCTGGCCACTGGTGGTCATGCCCTTGCTTGCCTGGGTCTTTCTCTGTAGGGACTGTGTGAGCAGCAGGGCTGAACAGCTCCCTGTGTGTGCCAGGGTTGTGCAATAGGTCTGTCTCCTCCTTCTGAGACCACACAACCATGTGTGTGCAGTCTTTTTTGTAAGATAAAGCTGTCCAACACTGACACTTTGCTTTCTCAGGAAAGGATTCTGAGTTCCAGCCCGTGACTAGAATCATAAAAAGAAAAAATTCACGGGATTTCAGAACACTTTTATCGCCTGATATATAAAATGCTCTTTAATCATTTATGGCCAGCATTTCACAGGGACTATATAATAGAACTATTTTGGGACAGAAACAAAGCAAAATACAACTGGAACTATAGGCTCTAGCCTCTGGTAGTAAAGGCAGAACTATGTTATTTTCCATCCCTGTCTATTCATGCGATATCACTGGGAGACAGGAGTACCCTTGTCTTTTCAGGATGCCTTTCTACTACAACAAAGAAATCCTGAATACCTAGTTGGGTGGGATCAAACAATCCAGCTGAGAAATTGAAAAGGTTATCTTTTTTCTGCTTATATCAACAATGAATTAGTTAACCATTTAATTTAAAGTCTATTGCCCTTTATAGCAAGCCATGTCAAAGTCTTTATGCAACTTCAAATGAAATTCAGGAAGGTGCTGTTTGAATGACTGTGCCAAAGCACTGTACACAAATACTCTCACAGCACGTGACTAAAAGTGCAGTAAGGTCCTGCTCACAGATAGCTGCAGCATCCAAATCCAGCCACATAATTAAATGGGTAGAGCTGGAAAAAGCTCTGCATCTTCTGTGTAACTATTTGCCATGCGATGTCGTTTAAGCAATAATCTCTGTGAATAAAAAAGTCTTGATGAATGATTCTGTCTGCTAATTATACATCATAAGCAGAGGTGAGGTGGATGACTGAACAGACTTGCTGGAAACCGAAAAGTTTCTCACTTTCCCCCTCCTTCTCCTGATTTCACTTCCCTTTTTATTGCGGCTCTCAGATTGCAGAATGACAGCCTAACAAATTCATTCGCAAGCTGCAGCAGCTATTGGGCTATTGATTTTCAGTGTGCTGAGAAGATGGGAACATTCTGCAGTGTGAGTTGTGGTTTGAGGTTGACTTTTTTTTCTCCTCACTAAGATACTTTTAGGCTTGGTTTCAATGAGAATCTGTTAGCGTCATGTCTTTGCAAAATCCTCCTGCAGGTCTGTGGATTTAAACTGTTGGGTAAAACACCAGGGAAAAGTAAAAGGATGAGGATCTCGTTGCCAGCTCTGTAACTAGCATTCTGTATGGCCTTGCTTGACTCACCGGTGCTTTGGTTTCCTCAAAATACAAAACCATAATAAAAATAGCTCTGTGCCCCAAGTTATCCTGTTGAAACACTGATAATTATGAAACACATTGAGATCCTTAGATGAAATGTCTGAAGAAGGCTGGGTGAGAATAGAAACATTGAACTGCAAGTTTATGTGTGTGTGTTGGTGTTTTCTTCACAAGGCCAAAATTGCTGCCGTTTCCTGCTGCTGCTGTGCAAGAGAAAAATAATTGCCTGTACATGTTTCATCTTTCAGGGGGAAGGATGCCTTCACAGTTGACAGGTTGTCACTTTACAGATAATGCTGTTGACATCTTGCCATGTTCCCATGATGATTCTGCATTACAAGATTTCTTTCCCATTTGTCACCTTTGCACCTGTGGTGACTTTGTCTTCTCCCCAGCACCCCAACTTGCCTTCCTTTGATGTACATTGGCAATTCTGGCCCTGACGCCAGCCACAGTGACACAGCCACCAGAGCCCTGGTGGGTTTGACAGAGAAAAAGGGACATGCACAGAACCTGCATGGACTTGATCTATTTTTCAGCCATGTCAATTTTTCCTAGGTAGCAGGGATAAAGGGAATGTTCTTGGCTAACAAGAAGATTGACAACCAAGTGAAAACTTTCATCACCTACAATAAAGGGAGAGACTGGAGTTTGTTGCAGGCTCCGCACACGGATCTGAGAGGAAATCCCATTCACTGTCTCCTAGTAAGTACCTGAGGGGGGAACTTGGGGGTGGTAACACCCCAGAACAATCTCCTTCTACCAGGTAACAAAACAAAGAGAGGGCAGCTCCCCTCTCCGTGCAGTGTATCTCATGGAGTGCAGTGCTGCAGGCTTGGGCTGCCAGGGGTTATTGCAAGAGCTGGCATTGCAATTTAGCTTAATTTAATTTAATTTAATTTCTGGAACCAAAGGGAGCATCGTGGATCAGCTGCTTTCTGCAGAAGAGCAGGGGGAGCTGGATGTCTGGCAGTCGGTGCTCTGGACACTAGATGGGAGGCAAGAGCTGCTGTAGCTCAGAACTCTGAGGGACCCAATAACTGGAAACAGGCTCAAAGGAAAAGAGAGCTCAGATTTCTTTCAGGCTGCTCTGTTGCTATTAATATTTATTAATATTCATCATTTTCTCTTCGAGCTCAGAAGTGAGAATCGACACATTCATCCAAATATATGTACAGCTTTGTGTTGGTGTAAATTGTATCTATCTCTGTACTTACTGATATAGATCCACATATAGCTAAGTTGTTAATCATCATTATATGCAAACAGTTTCCAAGAGGGAGGGTGAAATATAAGCAATCTGAATAGAATTGGAGATCTCTATCAAATTAGAAAGCTTAAACTGATCTTGTCATATTTTTCAGCTGATACAATCTATACACAGTAGTGGGATAATATTCAGAACCCCTGTATTTGGGATTCTCAATAGCTTTCATATTATACTAATTCTAATATGTTCCAGGCAGAATCAGGGACACTATTTAGACTGCTCTTCCTGCTGCTGTCCTGTACTTGCATGATGTTTTCCATCTGAAAAAAAAAAAAAGAATCTCATTTTGAGGCATTAGAATCTGAATCAGCATTATAATTTGTAGCTGAATGCTACACTTATCTCTTAACTGAATGTCATGCTCTATTGCAAGAGCAAAGAATAAATATTTGAAGCTGTTCAAATAATTGATTTTTAGATTGAGCCAAAATGCAAGCCCTTCATTTTCTGTCCAGTTTGGAAAAAATAAATAGGAAAGACTAGGGGTGAGACAGAAGAGTTATTTCAGAGCATGGCTAAATTTTTTTAGGTTTGTTTTCTTCTTTCAAGTTTTTAAAAATTGTAACGAAGTGAATTTTTAATTAGATGTTTCTGTGAGGTGAAAACCAAAAAAGATGACATGCAAAAAACTTTGCAGGCATAAAACAATTCAATCCTTTGGAAGGGACTATGTAAAGAAGCCTTTGTGTTTCAAATAGATTGTATAATCTAGTTTTAACTCAAGTGAACATATTCAGTAAAAAAAATGACATCTTGACCTTCTCAAATTATAACCAATTTTATCAGAAACTCAAGGATTTTTATATGATATGAAAGTATAATATTCTAGGGGGCTGGCAAGGCAGAAGAACAAAAAAAAGTACACAGGCAAGTAAAATAATAAAAGTAGACTTTATTCTTTTTCCATAAATGTGAAGTTAGAGTTCTGAGAGGACTTTCCTGGTATTTTTGTGCACTGATCATGCGAAGTCTGACTTGCCATTCTGGTTATAGGTGAGCCAGGGATACTGCTCTGTGTGGCCTTATGGAACAGTTGCTTGCAGGATTTGGGTGTTTTGTATACAAGGCTATGCCTGCCACTGTAGCTGCCCATTATATAATGGAAGTGGTCATATATCTGTGTATGAAACAGAAATGGACAGTTCTTTTGGGGGAGAGAGAGTTATGGCTCCCCTCAGCCTTCCCATCCATACTGTATCTGGTACTATGCCCATGGGCACCAGAGAACACGACAAACTTCATTTACAATTAGACCAGATGTGCCTGAACAAGCTGGAATTCCCTGGAGGGTGGTAAATTTGAACAAGCCAGACAGAGGGTCAAGAGGAGGAGCAGAAGCATGGGCACTTGTAGGGACACAGTGAGAACTGACCCAGAGAAGCTCATGGTTCTCTGTGGATTGCATTTCCATCCTTGGAGCTCCACTGTGCATAAACCACTATTTAAACATTAGTACATTTTTATTTTGCTCTCTGTGCAACCATGTACTTACTCTGGGAATTACTTCCACCTGTACAGGCTTGGTGGAAGCTTGTCAAGCAGTTTACACTTCTTAAGTGCTCTGTGACTTGGGCTGGAGGGGAGGAATTCTTCTGAGGGTGCTAAGGGACAAATCCTCAATGGACTTTAACTTTCTGTCTCATTCTTTGTCCTTTCAGGAGAATGGAAAGTAATTTATCAGCCCTTCCCTGTGATAAGGACAGAGGAATATTTAGCCATATTTTTCTCTTCCCCTAATTGAGTAAAACAGGCAGGAGGCCTCCTTCATTGCACTCCTCCATGTTTAGGGTTTCACAAGCTTTTGGAATGGCAGAGGAGCAGGATACCTCAGCTGAGCATGCAGAGTCTCTGGTGGTCAAATTGCAAATTTAAAAGAAAGCAAATAGCTGAAATCTGAACTAAACTAACTCATTAGGTTTTCACAGGAACAGGCTTTTCTATGCCTGCCATAGAAAGGGAGGGACAGAAGTAGAGAAAATGTACAAAACCACAAAGAAAAATAGCAATTCTGCAAGAGACAAGCTATTTAAAAATCCCATCTGAGGTTCGCACTTAATGGTGGGCAAGATGAAGGCAGAATATGGAATCAAAGAATTCTAGAAATTATAGAGAATAAATCACAGAAGTTGGGAGTGGGAGGGAGGGAAATTTTTGAAGCCAAAGCACTATAAGTGCACATTCCTGCAAGTAAGTCAGGGATACATAAAGGTGTTCTGCTGAGGGAAAATGCGGAGAAAAGGAAATTTTCTCTGCTCTGAGGCAATTCTGTTCCTTGTCAGTGTGACATAGCTTAGCATTTAACCACTTCACAAACTCCACTCACCTCTTTAGCCTCCCCTGCATCACCAGTTTTACTTCCTTATGTCAATTGCTCCTTTTCCTTCTAGACATAACTGTTCCTGACAGGATCCTGCTTTTCCTTATGGCATAGATAAGTGAATTCTTCATAGTCCATTGTACATGTAGTTTAGCTCCCATCCTTGCTCCACGGCAGGTACTAATGCTTCCCCACTGCTGCTTTTCAGCATGATTGTCCCCAGCAGTAGCTCAGGACTCAGTGATGATGTATGTTCCAGCTCATTGGCAAAATGGGATCTGCCATTTCCCAGAGTGACAGCACGGTCCCCAGCTGCCAGTGCAGTGCAGTGTCCTCTGTGCATCTGGTCCTCAAACCTCAACTGAGTGAGAATTAAATCAGAAATAAGTACATAGCAGCTGAGCTGTTGGCTAAGGAGGTTTAGGAGGAATGTGGTTGAAGCACGAGGCGAGCCAGACAGACCCATCCCTCTACTGACAGTACCCTCAAGGTGGTTTTTCACAGGGGCTCAGAATTTCTTCACATTTTTCGTGAGACAGCTCTAAATAATGAGGAAGGAGGAAAGCAATGAAATTCCATCTAATCCCAGGGTTTTGTTTTTCCTGTCTATACCACCTGTTTCCTAAGATGAATACATTTAATCTTCATGAAATAGCTGCCAAGGTATTTTATCCCAAAGATGCTGGTTTAGTTTGATACTTACCATGTGTTGTGAAGTGGGTAACTAAAGAGCAGTTCTGTCTGGCAAGAAATGAGCACCTGCCTGGGAGAGTTAATCAATTAGCTTTCAAGGATGGACTTGTGGTTCAAACACAGGGCTGAATCTCAGGAGAATCTTGATTCAATTTTTGGGCCTATCTCCAATTTCCAATGTGATCTTGGGCAAGTCATTTATTTTCTCTGTGCCTTGCTTCCCCAGACATCTGTTTATTCCCTCCCGTATTTTGTTTGTCTTTCCCATACGAATTTATAAGGATTTCAGGACAAAGACCCTCTTCTCATAAGGGGGGACATTTGGGCCATCTGCTACAGAGTATTTTAAGCATCTAAGTGAGGTATTTTGAATATCTCTCTTGGAAGGGTTCATCTCTTTTCATTGCTCCTTGCTATTGCGGGTGAGCAAATACTGTGACCACCCCTAGGTTTGTGAAAGGTGACCAGCATCATCCTTGTGTTATAATACTTTCTGCCTCTTCTGATGAGGGACAGCCACTAAGAGCTGGTTTGTAATGTGTCATGCCATTGCAGACAGGTCAGGTGGGCTTTGCAGAACAGCTAAAAGAGGGTTTGTGGATCTTTAAGAGAAATTTTACTAAGGACTGATGATCTTCCTGAGGGGGGAGCATAAGAGTGTTGGCTTGAAAATGTTGGGAAACAGGTAATGAAATCCAGCATAATTGTGAAAACTGTCACAGTGAGCAGAGCAATGGCCTGTGTCACCTCTGCTTTATCTTTTAGGTTTATCTATTGTGTAGGGTCTGCATGTTCCATGCTGTGGTTGCCTTTCCCTTGGTGGCGGTGCAGCAGTTGGCACGCCTGGGAACTAGGCAATGACAGGGAAACCCAAACTTGTGATTCTGGTGATAATAATGATTTTAGTTGCCTGCTGGTAATAATAAAAAAGACAGAGACAATTGATGAAAATTCTGAAAACCAGTGAGACGTCTGTATGTGAATTAAGCTGTGGGAGCTAGAGGAGGAACACAAAAGGACCAGCAGAACACAAAAACATCTGGAAAAATACCTGTTGATGAACTATAAGGACAGAGATGCAGAAGGTATACATCAGGGATGAGGAAGAGAATGCTAACACAGTCAGGATGCGGGGTGGCCATGGGCAGTAACTTGAGGTGTTTGTCTAGGAGAGAAAAGGTTGGTTTTCACACCACACCCTGTTGTCACTAGAGACTAAGCATTACTGCACTCCAACCAGTAAGAAGTCATGCCACTAAAAAGACCATTTGTCTGGTTAGACAGATGGCCTGGCTTTTAATATTTGAGAGATATATTCCATTTCTATATACTAGAGCTGTAAAATGAGATAAATTGGAAAGGAAACCTCTGGTAGCACAAAGATTGAATCTTAACAAGGTCTCATCTGAGCTGGGAATTGGCTGAGTTGCCATTAGGTTCTATCTTCAAAATACTGAAGTGGGCTTGGAGTATGTTAGTTTTAAAAACATATTTCCTATTTAGTCTTCTCACAGCCTATCAAAATGTGAAAGGGAAGAGTTCATGCTCCTGCAGAGCTTTTCCCCTGCCTGCATTCGTGTCAGCTCAGTTTGCTCTCCGCTCCCCCGGCGCCCCGGGCTGCTCCGGGGCTGCCCTCGCGCGGCTGTCGCTCGGGGCCAGGCTGCTCAGCACATTCCCCGAGGCAGCTCGTGTTCCTGCTGCACAGCCCACGGCCCCTCTTCCTGCCTCACCTAAGTGAGAGCTCCCCTCTCTCCTCACCACCCTCATTTGCCTTCGCCAGCAGAACCCTGAAGAGGACAGAGGCAGTTCTCATGTCAGTCATGTTCACCACCTTTGAGGCAGGATGGGTAAGTGGTCTTCCTCCAGCGACCTGTGGGACTAGGTACCCTGCAGAGGAAGCCTGCCAGACTCTTGGGGCTGCAGATCTAGCCTGTAGGCAGTTGGTGTTATTCAGGAAAACCAGCCTCCTTTGAGCCTCAAGCTCCCTCTGCACATCCCTCTTTCTCCTACAGAGCTGGCCAAGCTGAAGCATTGCCTTTGCCCCAGTTCTTTTCTTGTGTGATGTCCACCTTGATTGGGTCAGTTTGCTTCAGGTTTTCTTTCCAGTCTTTTTCCCCTGCTCTTCCCTTAGCATGTTTCATGAAGGGCTCTTCATGAGGTTTGAAAGAAAAAAAAAATGCTGGAAATGAAACCTGAGTGAAGGAAATAGCATTCAGAATTTTTCAGAAATTATCACATTACAGATTTGGAGGGAATTGTAATGGCAGCCTTGAAAATCTGCCTTTCTGTCTCACCCTCTTGCTCAGCTGATTTATTCTGTGCCAGTCGTGTCTTACCTGAGTACCCAGCATACAAAATCAATAGCAAATAGGTGAGGTTTCCATGGATGTATTTGTATTGAAATCTTAAAGGTCACATCCAGATGGGCAATGAAGCTTTGCTTTAAACTTGAAACTAACACTTTCCAGTCGTGGTACTTTGTTGCAGTGCATTTCAGAACAGTCATATGTCAAAAAGAGTTAAGAAATGGTATGAAATAAGTGAGTTTTTTGGCTAGTCAGTGGGGATTCAGCACCACACCAGTGGGGTTTTATTGCTTCTTGTTGCAGAGGTAGCTTGGGTAGTGCTGCTCAGAGAGTCATTTCATATCTGCATCCGTGATTGCTTCTCAAGGAGCAGGAGCCAGGAGAGCCAGGTGGCTCCTTACCATCACCTGCCCCTGCAAGCCTGGTCCCCTCCTTTGAAGTACATCCTCAAAGATCCTGTCCTTGGGAGAGGGTTTCAGCCAGGTGGATCAGTGTCCCACTGGGAATGGGTTGTGTCAGAAAATGATAGCAAAGTGGCTGTGCCTTTCTAAGGGTTGCTGAATGGTTAGGAAGAAATACAGAAAGACTGTTACATTTCTAAACCTGTGGAAATAGGAGCATACATTGTTGTATCTGCTTTTTAATTTTATTTCCCCTTTCTCCATAGCCCTATTGCTCCCTTCATCTTCACCTGAAGGTCTCAGACAACCCCTATACCTCAGGAAACATTGCCAGCCGAGACACTGCCCCCAGTATTATTGTAGCTTCAGGTATGGAACATTTAAAAATGGCCTGGGTATGATGTGCAAACCTGGAGGAACTCCGGAGTTTGTGGAGGGTGCTGGGTGGCTGTGGGGTGTCACACCACCAGTGTTGGGAAAGGAGGCAGGCTGTCAAATGAAAGCTTGTCACATGCTTTTTGTGGAAACTGGCCTTCAAGACTAAGGAGATCACATCTAGTCCTCTACTCCTGTGAGTGTAAGATCAGAGCAGGGCATTTCCTTTGCATATGGAGCTGTGGAGAGTTGTATATATTGGGTCTTTTATATCGATTTTTTCAAACTGAAACTCCTTCCCTCTTCCCCCTTCCCTCTTCCCCCTTCCCTCTTCCCTTCTGTCTCACTTTCCTCCCAAACCCAGAAGTTCTACAATTGCAAAATAAATAAATAAATTTACTCCCCTGATTTTCTAATTCTGCTGTTTCTGAGAGGGCTCCATCACTAACCAGTTCTCCCCTTACAGGTAATATAGGCACTGAACTATCAGACAATGACATCAGCATGTTTGTTACTTCTGATGCTGGGAACACTTGGAGGCAGGTAAATGACACAATCACCTGGTTTAAATACTAATATTACGAAATTTCATAAAAGTAGATTCAGTCTGTTGCTTCATTTTTGTTTCACTTGGTTCAGGGTAGCTTTTTGCAAATCTCTACAAAAGAGTAAACTTCCCTTCTCAAAGGTACAGAAATGTTCAAAGAAAAAGACTAAATATGTTGTTAGACTTTGTATAACAGAAAACAATTTTTATTATTCTACTCAGGGTTTGACTTGAGTTTAACCCCAAAGCAAAGAGAAGAGAATATATTATGAATAACAAGGGGAGATGAAGGTTTACCTTTTACTGCTGTACATCCCTTGTGCCAACCAAACCATTTTTCTCTTTTCCATGACTATACTTACCCAAAAATCAGCAGTTGCACTGGTCTAATTTTTCTCACTCCACATGGGACTCATTTTGCCTAAGCTGAGTTGCCCGAAGTTCGTTGTCCATATAGATGGATTATTTTGCCTTGCTCTTAAGCTAATGCAGAAAAAGACAATTCAGTTCACTTTGTTCCAAAGCTACCTACCTCTCCATTAATTGTGGGAAGAGACTGGATGATGAAGTTATATCTAGTTACTAATATATAGTGGAGTCCCACCTGTTAAGAAATACCCTCTAATGTGTTTGTCCTCAGATCAGGAAATTCTGTTGTTCCTATTTTCTGAATGGGATATCAAGTCATGGAGAGAATGAGTAACTTTCTCAGACTAACAAATGCTGCTGTATAGACTGGAGAGCAGATGTTTGCAGAAAGTTAATACAAAAAAGTCACAGGGAGAGAAAATCTTTCTCAATATTTGATAATCCAAGAATCTAATTATTTTGCAATGTTTGAGCAGCCTCATTTTTCTGTCTAAATCAAGTATTTGAGATAGGGCCAGACATGTGCAAACACATTAAATCCTTCTTTAAACAAAAATTTGTCATCGAAAGGAGGGAAATTGTTGATCCTTGCAAAAAAATCATATTTCTAACTTTCTAGCAAGCAGGGGAAGAATGAATTTTCCATGGAGCTGGAAAAACTCTGGGCAAAACCCCCAAACAATAAAAAACCAAGTCCAGAAACTATATCTATAATTTCCTCTACTTCATAGTTTTCTTAGCACACAACTGTCCTCTGTCATGATCCTGCTTAAAGAGCTGTTACATTTTCTTGATACTAAGGATAATAGGTTTAAATAAACACTTTTTTTTCCCAGATCTTTGAGGAAGAGCACAGTGTTCTGTACCTGGATCAAGGTGGAGTCCTGGTGGCCATGAAACACACATCTCTGCCTATCAGACACCTCTGGTAATGACTCCAACTGTGCTAAATGTCTGCTGTCCCTCTTTCCAGATGCCAGGAAGTAGGGAGTTAGTATTCATCCAGTCTTCTGCAGCTGTAATCTAGAAAGCATTCGTTAAGATACTGGCAAACATTAAGTCAGATAAAGCTAAGAAATCCTGGAAATTACAGTTTATATAATTTTGGCTTGAGCAGATCTGAGATATCATCAGTGTAATTCCACAACACTCCTGGTTTAGCACAGCTTGGTTTTTTGAATTTGATTGTTTATTATATATATATATATATATATATGTATGTATAAATATATATATATATATAGTTCATGGCTTTGTCTCTCATTAAGTTACAAAAGTAGTCTTAGTTTTCAAAGTTATTGATGAATTTGCCTTCTATGTGGCAGGCAGCACTTACGAACCAGAATTTTGTTGTTGAATAGGTTCAGGGTTATGTAACTGATAATGCAAAAGTGTCCTCGCCAGTTAGCACTCTTGAGTGAGGAGGCAGAGTAGAGTTTTGTGCTGTTTTGCAGTATTTACTTCCACCACAGTCAGTGTCACATCAGAACCTGAAACACCCAGACCCAGCTCTTAAGAAACGATGAATGGTTCCAGGCTTTCTCTTCCAGTCCCCACAGGGAGGATTGCTGCTCTGAAGAAACTGTTGTGCTCCAGAAAACAAACCTCTTTAAAATATTTTATACTGAGGACTCAAAAACCAGATGTTAAAAATCACTTGTTTATTTAAAAAAAAAATCTTAGCCTTAGGCTATGTTTTGCCCTCAGAGCATCAATCTTTAACATAAGTACTAGTTTCTACCACTTAAATATTGTCCATGGGTTAGTGGTATGATGCCAGACAAGCTTGATCAATGCTCTGATTTATGATGCTTCCCCAAAAAAATAGTTATTTAAAGAACTAAAAAATCAGAATCCAATAAGAGAAGCTGTTTTCCACTTCTCCATAGCAGCTGTAGTGGACTAGAGAGTCCCCTTGAGGAAAGAAGGCACTAATTCTGTTTTCTCCTCTAGGTTAAGTTTTGATGAAGGGAGATCTTGGAGCAAGTACAGTTTCACGTCCCTCCCACTGTTTGTAGATGGAGTTTTAGGGGAGCCTGGAGAGGAAACCCTGATCATGACGTAAGTGAGCATGCCATAATGATGCTGTTGAGGGGAACCACACGCTGTTTTCCAGAACAGTGGCATTTCTGGTTGGGGACCAAACCAAGTACCATCTGAAGCGAAGAGTGTGCAGTCTTCTGTTGCTAAATCATCAGTTTGTTTGTCATATGATTGAGGGATTAGCAACACGGTTCCTTGCAAGCTGCAAACACATTACCACTTAGCTTATCAGCATGGAACCTGACTCCTCAAATTGAATGTGATATAAAGCAGAGTTGCTCTTGACAGATTAATATTTGAAAGAAAAATGGTGAGGTATTTTTATAACTGTATTTTTGCTGCTACATCCTTTTTTTTTTTAATGAGACACAGATAAGTGAAGACATTCTTTTGTAAAAATGAATGACAAAATGTTGCCTGGAGGCTGACTCGTGAGAAATTATGGTTAGTTTCAATGTGTTATGCTGAGTTCTGCACGATGCATAAATCTGGACTCATCATGCCAGAAACGGTGATATTTTATCTGAGATCAGATTTGTAAAAACAGGAGGTAGATTCAATTTCTGACTGACCTGTAATAAGCAGAATATGTGGCTTGGAAAGTAACCTGAGCTAATAAAGATGTATGAAGAATGTTCCTTTGGGTTCTGAATTTAATTTGCATGGAAGGGATTCCCAAAGCGTACAACTGAGATAAAACTCCTGAAGGTATTACTGTCTCCAGCCCCACAGCAAGTCTTCTCTTCACTCTTCTCCTCAAGTTGAGTCATTTTGGATATTGTCATAAGTGGGACGGTCTTAGTGAAACAAATAAAAGCTACATGCTATTTTGCAGTTTCTAATAGGGTTATAGATATTTAACAGGCTAAGTTTCACTTTCACTTTGTCAGTCGAGTGATAATGAGTAGGACTGTCATTCCTAAAGCAATTGATCTCAGAAATTGTGGTGACTGTACCTCTGTAACTAGCAGACTTCCTTTCACTGTGTGTTCTCCCTGCTGCGTTCTGCAGGGTGTTTGGACATTTCAGCCACCGCTCAGAGTGGCAGCTGGTGAAAGTAGACTACAAGTCCATTTTTGATCGGAGATGTGCGGAAGAGGACTACAGGCCCTGGCAGCTGCACAGCCAGGTGAGCAGCGAGGAGGCTGGGGTCTGACCTGAGGTAGCTCGTGATCCTACAGTTCAAGATCAGCGTGATCCAGAATCTTTTCCTAACAGCCTGGTGTACCAGCTGCCCCCCTCACTGGACAGGTCTGTTGTGTTAATCAGTGTGTTGGCTCAGATGGAGGCTCTGTGGTCCCTGAAGGATGAACAGCTGTCTTTGGGGTATCATCCTGCACACAGGCGATTCCTTCAGACTCATGCAGGCTTGAACAATACAACAGCAGCAGCAGAACTGCCACCGAGGCCTGAACTCCTTCACTCTTACATCTCACATCCGACTTCCCCATCTGTCACTGTTGTCCCGGGGACAGCCGACAAACAACACAGCCTTTGTTCAGGAAAGAATGGAATTATTTAATTATTTTACAGACTGGTTTATATCTCTTAGTTCGCTTGGGTGCCGTAGGGCCATTGGTCCCTGACCATCCACCTCTCGGACATGATTGGTGAAACCCTGCAACACCCATTTCAAAACATTCTCCATCAGTATCATAACAGTGCTGCATAACAACCTTGCACCTGTAGATAGTTTACAAAAGCTCTCTAAATGTTTATGAACAGCACCTGTGTGAAAGCAAGGACTCTCACACAGACACCAGCAGAATGCTGGGAAACATCTCTGCGAGCAGCTATCAGCATCCACACCCATCCTTTCCTCCTCCCTCTCCTCCATCCTTCTGTGTCCTCAGAGGCAGTGTCTTAAGACCGTTCTAGTTGTTTCACGTTTGTTTCTCCAGTTCCTGGCCCTCTTAGCCTCACTCCTTGCTCACTTGGTTTCATCCCTGTTCCTTCTGTCCCTGCTGTGGGATTTGGGCACTTTTCTTCCCCAGCTCATTGGCCCCCGTGCCCTGCCCTGTGCATCCTGGATGCAGCTGCTGCATCCCTCTCTGAACCATGGAATTCATGCCCAGCAAGGTGAGCTGCTCTGCACAGTGCCTGCACCTGCCTCGGGGCACCTTCCCAGCTCTGCCAAGTTTGACACAACAGCCTGTGTTTCATCAGGTTAGAATAAAATATGGCCCAAATTCTGTGGTTATATAAACACCACAGGCTCCACTGAAGTCTAGAGCAAAGCACACATTTATATCATCAAAGGTTGTCTTGCTGTATATATCTTGCTGGGCAAGAATTTAATAATGAATATGAAATGAAAGTAGCTTGACTCAGACTAGCTGCTCACACAAGACACAACTCTACACTAAAAATACCAGTTATTACTTAGATCTTTAGATGCTGAAAATCAGTACAGCTTCCTTGAAATTCAAGGAAGCACAGCATTTTACACCAGTTGCTATTCAGGCCCTCCTGTTTCATGCCATCAAATCATCAAATCAAAGCCATGGAAAAATTTTCCATAACGATTTTAACAGCATAAAAGGTAATAAGTGAGACTCCACTGTATTTTGTTCTTTGCTTTCTTGTGCTTGAATAAGCAAAAATACCAAGGATTTTGTAGTATTTCTTTGAGGATGTTGGCTTTGGAGCTTGCAGAACTATTTTTAGGAAGGCTGCTGTGTACTCTTGCCTTTTGAATTCCTTTCCACTGAGATTGCAAGGCTGAGCCTTGTTCCCTAGATAGAAATGTTAAGCAGGGTGTTGAAGATAGGAAGTTTTAGCATCCACATAACAAGTAAAAGCCCATAGAACCAAACTTGTCCATGGAAAGTATTTACATAAACACACATTACTAGTTTCTACTGAATGAAAATATTCCCAGAGAGGTCACACCAAAGAAATAAACCTGCTCTGTGCCTCAGATTGCAGAGGAATCAGACCATGTTTTCAGTTGCTGTGAAATGGGCCTGGATCAAATGTTCATTGGCTTTGTAACAAATTCAGAATTGAATAAGATATATAAGTGATCTCAGATAATTTCTTAGCGTGTATTGGAAAAGTTGGTTTTAGTTTCAGTTAGAGCTTCAGTAGCTTTAATTAACTCCAGAGATGGCATTTGGCTTCCCATACTCTTCCCTTGAGTAACACCTCCCGTTGCACAGGCTTGGGAAAACCGGGTGGCACAAATAGCCTGGTGGGCGTCAAAGACATATTTCTGCTTTTGTTTCCAGGGAGAAGCCTGCATCATGGGAGCAAAAAGGATCTACAGGAAGCGCAAGTCAGAGAAGAAATGCATGCAAGGGAAATACGCTGGGGCCATGACCTCGGAGCCGTGCGTGTGCACAGAGGCAGACTTCGACTGGTGAGCAGTGGGCAGGGCTGGGTGCCTCACACAGCAGCACAGACATCCTCATACAGGCTGCAGGCTTGCAGAGAGCAGAAATTAATAGTCGTGTAGGTGTCAAAATAGGCTGCTCCTTGATAGTGCAGGTATCTCAAAAGAAGGAAAGGTGGAATAGGTATCTGTAATCTCCTGAGGTTCCCACGAAGTTGATGCTGAACAGGCCATTTTCCAGGTCCCATCTCAGCTCTGTTCACCAGGAAGATAACAGGTCAATTTAGCACATCTAACCTCAGCAATGGCCAGGGGTGGCTGAAAGTGGTCTGAAGACATATAACAGCATTGTGTAAAAATTAAAATAAATTCTTAACACATACACGCATACATATGAGTAAAAGTAAATATATGCATATGCAAGATATGCCTTCAGCTTCTAGAAATCAAATATCTAGGAAATATCTGGGTCATTTGTTGCATCTGGACCATCATGTTTGGCAGTGTCCAGCAGACATTGCCTTCATGATTTGAGTTAATCTCCTGAAGCCTTTTCTTCTCTGATGTTTGCTGTGGGAAATAGAGTCCATTGGTGAGTTATGCATGGCGTGATAAAATCTTCAGCTGCTGCTTTCATTTCAATATTACTGCTGACTCACAGCAATTTACACAAAAAAGGCAGGGAACCACAATATTGAAATCTCTTTTTTACCTATTTCTCCAAGTCTGCAAGTTCCTGAGTGTCTTGGATGAGAGAAATGCTGGCTCTCTGGCAGTGCTGATAAACTCCCTTTGTGCCTCACCCACCCAGATCTATGTCATGTTACTAATTAAACCCAGAATCTGATACATGAATCCTAAAAAGGTTCATCTCATCAATATTTCATATGGAAATTTACAGTGTTTCCCTTCTCACTCCTCCATAAATATAGAATATTTTTTCTACATAAATTCACAGAATTGTGGGAGGCGGCTTTTATATTGTGTCAAAAAAAGTCAATCCTCTTGCTCCAAACATTAACAATTATGAACATATTTTGGCACAGATTCTGTCAATATGGCTTCTTGATGATTTTCCCGTTTTCCATTTAGTTCTTTTCTGGGGAGAAGATCTGTGTGTAGTTCATCATTTAGGTGTCCAAAGCTCCTGGATGTCAATCATTTAACATTTCTCTAGTAATGTAAAAAAGGTAACAGCCAAACAAAAAACCCCAAACCATCATTAAAAGCAAGCAAATTCCCTTAAGATTTTGACCCTCTTTTAGGGCATGCAGTACAATGCTGAATCAACCTCATGGCCTTAAAAAATAGTTGATGGAATTGACTCACAGTCAGTCCATTAGTGTTTAAATCTCTGGCACCTGTAAGGGGCACACATACCTGAAACTTCTCATAAAAATATGCTTTCCCTTCAGAACTTCTCTCTGAGAATGAATATATTTATTTCATTAAAATTGACTGTGTGGCTTGTCACTGCAAAACTTTGTTGCTAGGTACAGAACAAAAGTACCACAGTGACATTTGCTGGGAGAAACGTGCTTTTATTTCTTTAATGTTCACCTCAAGAAAACTTTCTCCAAAAGCTCTGCTGGGCTGTGGGAGAATGTCAGAGAAAGCTTGGATGATTGGGGATGTACAGCAGACACTCACAGTTCACATGCACGAACAAGACACCTCAAATCCCTTGGAAGAGGCAGACTTAGGACCTTTTTGACCAAGAAGGACCTTTCTCCTTCTCATGGGATCAGTTTTGGTTTAGAACAGACTGTGGTGATCCCCTCCAGTTCTCCCTGAGCTCAAGTTATTCCTGCAGTCCTCAGACCGGGATTTCTACTTTATCCATTTCACCTTCCTTCCCTACTGCATCTGATGAAAAAAGACTGAAATATTGCTTTAGGCATCCAGTTCAGAAACGTTTACCAACAATACTCATCAGGAGCATAATTTTACATAGATCTGCCAGAGAAGGACAGAAAAGGAGAAAAGAAAGGGGCGAGAAAAAATGCAATTTTCTCTGCTAAGAAAGGCAAAGCTTCTGCTGCACCACTGTAACTTTCAGTGCCTGCCTTGTTGAACTCTGCACGAGGCTTCCCTGCCAATTCACCCTGCAGAAGTTAGAGGGAGGTTTGAAGGAAAATCAGGGAATGAATTCTTGCTGTGGAAGGATGCCCTCTATGGAGGTCTTTCCTGTTCAGGAAGAAAAAGCACTTTCATCATCCTCACTCATGACATTTCAGTACTTTTGAATTCTCTATTTCCTTTTTAATTTCTACTTTTTTTTTTTTTTTTTTTTTTTTGCTGGGCAGGGCTCTTAATTGAAGGAGATTGAAGGGGGCGTGAATCCCTCAGATAGGGAGAAGCCCCTTAGCTGCCAACACTTGATTTTTCAATCTTGAAATAAATTTGGCAGGTTTTTATATCAACATCAGTGTTTACAGGACCTAGATGTGTATACAGAGAAGAAGACAAAAATCCCTGTCATTGTGCTGTCTTTGCTGTTTAAACAATACATTTGTACGGAGAAAATTTTATTATATAGGCTTGTCAGAGATTGGAGTAAAAAATTGTATCTCTGTGGTCATGTAAAGTGACAAAAAGTGTTATTGCTGTTAATCCTGCAAGTCTTTTGCTATCATTTCAGGGTAAAAATACCAGTTATAAAAGACATAAAGATTTCTAATGTTTTTTTCTCCTTGTAATATCACAGAACTCCAGATTAATTTCAAATCTGTATGCAGCCCGTTGGTCCTCCTTTCCCAGGCAAAAGGGCACATTTGTTTGTTGTTTTACGCAGCAACAAAACTGAGTGACATTAGGAGTGACTGTGGTTTTCCCAGCCTCGGAAGCTGGGCCAGCAGACCCCCTTTTATCCCGGAGGGGCAGGGAAGGGCTGGGAGCAGGTGCCCGCTCTCCGTGCAGGGAGGGAGGCTCGCAGCCAGAGGGCAACAGCGCCTCAGGAATGGGGACCGGGGAGGGATGCTGTCCTAGCAACGGCCTCCAAACCAGAACCTCCTTCTTCGTTTAATTGATTTGGGTAAATGGATGGCACCGCTCCTCGGGTGTTATTAAAGCATTAATTTACCCGGTTTCCTCACGTTGTGTGCCTTCCTGCCGTCTGAGCGTTATTGCAGCGATATCTCTTCAGCAGAAACACCTCCCAGACACAGATGGAAACCTTTGGTGGTGTTCATCCTTCAGCCACCTGCCTCCCAGGTCCTTTAGCAGGAACTTTGAGTAAAGTGCCTCACTGTCAGTCCTCCCTCTGCACCTGCTGTCATTAATACTGAGGGCTTCTCCTATCAATATTCCCATATCTCACACCTTCATGGGAAGTGTGAGCCTGTTGATGCTGGTGCTAGTGGTTTTGGATAGCCAGAGAGGCACAAAGGAGCCTTAGTGAAATTGGGAATCAGGTCTATTTATTTCACAGATTATATCAGCAGGGATCTGGCTGGCTCTTTTTGTATTCTCTGGCACTTAAATCACAGCCCTGCCTGCTGGGGTTAGTTCCTATGCTAAAACATCAGAGTCCTGCATCAGGAGAGGCTGTTCTGACAAACCCCGGGGAGGCAGGGGACGGACACTGAGGGTGGTCAGATTCTGCTGGCTTTGTGTCACCACCCATCAGTTCAGATGGTGCAGGTGCCAGCTCTGAGATACCCCTACATCTGCACCCTTGGGTTAACTGACTTCGCTTTCTCATGGAGATGGGCTTGGTTAGCTAACAAATAGTCATTTAGAATGAATTTTTAGTTCATTTGAGTGCTTGTGGAAAATGCAGATTCGCTATGCAAAGTCTACAATGCATCTCTGCATCTTTAAGGGCCTGGATATCTACCTGGCATGGATTAACTGGAAAGATTCTGGGGATTTTAGGTTCTGTATTAACATAAGCTGGTATAGCTCGACTCCAAATACTGTGATGCAATTATAATCATACACCTTTGCTGATCCACAGTCCAGACTGTAGCTGAATCCATCCTTCTCTGCGTTTAATCCCACATCAGTCCTGTAGAACTGGGGAGCAAGCACAGCTCCCCTTTAACACAAATCTACACTTGCATCATAGTTAAATATTAGACAATTGTGTTAAGTGAATAAAAAGGTAGTGAGACTTTTCCATTCCTGTGGCCACATTTATTTTTTCCCACCAGGGCTTTTGGAAACTGCAGAAAAAAGGTGACTGTTTTCAGAGATAGCTCAATTCTACCCTATTTAATGTCCAAAATGTTTGGAAAGCACAGCATGCAAAAACACAAGTAGCATTTGCAGCTTCTGTCATAGTTGACTTTAAGGTGAAGCTGGTAATCTTAAGGAATTTCTGTGGTTACGTGCTAAGTCATGTATTGATTTTTAGAAGGTATGAACATGGCAATCACCCATCTAAATTAACTGGTTATTTCTACATCTTAGAGCAGTAGGATTTTAATAATTTCAAGTGAATTTACAGTTCTTCCAAACAGTATGTTTGTCAGGTCTGTTTTCAAATTACAAACTTCCTTGAGGGATTTCTTTCTTTGATTATTACCTATACTGAAAATTAAATTAGATAAAGGAACTTATCATGAGCATTGAGCAGAGGTACAGAACGTCTGGACTGAATTTGTATCTAATTACAGAAAAGAACTTGCAGTTCTACTTGACTAAGACAAATAGGATTCCAGTTTAAACCAGTGAAAGGGTAAAACCATAATCAGTGAGAGCCACAAGATAGGCTGCTTCATACTGATAAAGCAATCCCTGATGGCTAAAGCTCCACTCCTTTTTAGGAGATACATTATCTATGTCACCTGAGTTCTTTTCAGGCAGGCAGGAAATATCATCAATATATGCAAATTCCAATTCCCAGTTCCCAGGCAGTGACTCGGGGAGCTGATTGCAGGCTGAGGCTGATGCCTTCCCCGTCTCCAGACTTGGCTGTACTGGCTCGTGCTGTGGCAATCCAATTGATGGTAATGCTTGTTGATTGCTACAAAGCCTCTTGTGCCAAATTGTAGGCTGCAATTTGTTGTCAGCATCAGTGTTCTGCGTGCAGCAGCCTGTAGCCAAGGAATTCATTAGATTCCAAGACTGCAGAGGTGAACGGGCGGCTGCTGCATCTGTAGAGGGATGTGGAGCAGCAATTCATGTCATTTACTGGGATGATATTTCTGCAGGGCCTTAATGAGCCAGATGATTTGCAAGCCCGAAAACAACACTGTGAAACTTCTTGTGCTTGAAACTATTTCTGCTGTGGAAAATCCTAGGATTTCTTTCGCTTGACTTTGAGAAATCTGATTCAAGTACAGTCAAAACTAGTTAAGTCCAGCTTGGCTTGCCCAGATGTGCAGGTAGGAATAGGAACCAAAATAGTGGCCCTGAATCTAGACACGTGAATAGTAAGAAATCCCAGACTGCTGCATCAAATTTGACTGTGAGTACTGATCCCCTCTGAGGCAGATTTTGCTGTATTAGTTAGTTTTGTTTTCACCTGATTACAGAACATTGTGTGTGTAGTGTTACAGCTTTTTAATTAGTCACACATGGTAACTTAGGAATACAGTGCTGCAGAGTGTTTACAAATGAATTACAAAAATACAGGAGTCCCACTTGTATGTAAATATTTGTTTTCTCCAAGCAAATCAGAATGGTGTTATTCTTCATTACAAAGTGTGTTCTGCAGCTATAGTGTTCTTATTCCAACAAGGATGATTATAGAAGCACATGGCACTGGGAGAGTTGGCTGGCTGATGCTTCCAAAGCAATTAAGCAACACTGAGTTGCAACCATCTGAGTAAATAGATTGATGAAAATTCAGTCACAAAAATGAGGAAAAGAGCATTTAGGTCATCTACTTCATTGCTGTTTCCTGGAGTATGTTCTCAATTACTTGTTGTAGATACCCCAAGCACCACAGCTGCCAAAATGTTCCTTTGGAAGAGTCATGCAGCCTAATAGATGTTTAGGAGTTTTCCCAAGTGATATGCAGCATTCATTTTCTTTTGCTTAATGTCATCATTTTAATTTTTCCAATTTAAGATTGCCTCAGAACAATTCTTTTCTTTATTCAGAAGAAAAAGTTGAAGCAGAAGTAAAAAGTCGTAACAGAATTATTTTTGATGTCTTTTCTTGATAACCAGTACAAGAAACTTAACAAAGATAAATTGAAACATATTCTCTCCTTTTTCTCTTCTTTGTTTTATATCTTAGACCAGTACCAAGCTTCTCAACATTCTTTATTAGTGACTCATTAAATTTTTTTTAAGTCATCATGCTTTTTCAAGACACTTGGAAAGACTCTTCATTAAGACATTCTTCTTGTTGTCATTAATATTTTTGTATAAATATCTCTCTTGATGATCTGGTGGGTCTCACCCTGGCCATGGACTGATGGCTGTGTTGTGACAGCCCTGGCAGGAGCTGGAGCAGGGGCTCCGCTAACTCTGATCATGTTGTTGGGAGTTCATCCATCTCCTGTTTTTTCTCTCTGCTTCTTTACATACATATACAAATATAAGCCCTTAATCACATAACCTAAAGCTGCCCTAATCCTCTTCTCTTAGAAAATCAGGCTACTTGATAGCAAGACATTATAGATAATAAGTTAAAAAAAAGCTTTGCAGAAAAGTGCCATTTTCAGATCAAGGGTTGTGTTGCAACTGGACTATTGGAATGGAGTTGGTGGACTCTGTATAGCAGTTCTCAGAAACGACATCCCATTACTTCTCCATTATGAGCTATGGAGAAGGCTTAGTAAAAGGAATAAGAATGAATATCCAACCAAGCAGTCCTCATTACTCAACGGCTGGAAAGTAAACCCAGATGTGAATGGAATACTGATTAAAGAGGTTTTCTGTTCGTTGGAGTTTTTTTCCCATAATAACATTTTTATAAAGTCTTTGTGTACTTGAAATCAGAAACAATTTGAAATGTTTTTAGTGAAACCAAAGCAAACTTAGTCATAGCTAAACTCAAATTTTGACAAAAGATAAAAGTTTGGCTCATTGTTTCTAACGTGATTTTTGGTAGCATTTCCTCATCCAAACAAAAAGAGAATTGAAGATCACAGACTTCTTTCCCATTACCAAATATGCTGTTAATGCCTTCAGGCAAGAGCTCTCTCAGGGCTGTAAATTTTCCTCTACATCCTGTGTGATATAGTTTCCAAATGCAATTAGCTTTTTAGCCCTTCAGTATTCTAAGATATGATTGAGACAGTGGTGATTTAACTTAGCTTAGATTTCTGGGATTTTTTTATATTTGAGCCTAGATTTGATCCTGAGAGGTACTGTTAGTCTACAGAGAGAGAACAATCGATGCCACACTCATAAACTACCTTCTCTGGTTCTTCTTTTTTATACTGGGATTTATGCAGGATAACTACCGCAATTAAAAAAAGCTGATGTGGAATGAGTAATCTGTTCTATCAGTAAAAATCAGAAATCCTAGTAAACAGATGGAAGAAAATCAAAACTTGTATTAATAGTAGAGAGCATGAGCTGATACCTGTGTTTGTTCTTCTGGGGTTTCATGTGATGGTTTCTTTTAATGTTACAACAGTGATTATGGATATGAACGGCACAGCAATGGCCAGTGTTTACCAGCATTTTGGTATAACCCGTCCTCCTTGTCAAAAGACTGCAGCCTTGGACAGAGTTATCTCAACAGCACTGGGTAAGTGGCTCACCAGGCTTTATTTACCTAGAGCACCCATACAGATTGAACCCAATGACAGCTACAGATCACACCCACTGCAGGTGTGTCAAAGCTGGCTGAAGGCAGAAACACTGGAAAATAAATTAGTGGAGAGAGATGAAACTGATGTATTTATGAACTGAAGTTATAGATGGGCAGCTAGCTCAAATGCTGATTGCTCTTTGGCCCTCTTGGAAGTCAATGAAAGATGCAGTTTAAGTTAAGATACTGGCAGATTTCATTTATGGTGCAAGTGATTAAAGCAAACAATGCAATCCAAGCTGTGTTTGGAGAGTTTGTACACTGAAAGATGGGCAGAATTTGCTTTTTGCTTCAACTCTTATTTTTCTAGCCCTTGAGGGTTACATCTTTAGAGATAACTTGCCTCATAACTAATGAGAAGTAGAAAACGTGAGGAAAGCTGTTAAATTTTGCCTAGCAATGTAATAATTGAATACAATGCTATACTGTATGTGTATATTATTTATTTATAACTTTACGGTTATTTAACTCGTAACATCATATCATTTTATGGTTTAGGCAATTTATGGTACCTTATATGGTATCAAGGTACTCTCTGCAGGAAATTACCAGATGCCATTAACAACAGTATGGACAACTGGTGCGTTTGGCACATGAGAAACGCATGCCTGAGTCAAACGCCGAAACACATTTGGGCATCTTTGTTTCCTTACAACCTCCTTAGCCTAAAGGACCCCGCTCCCGGTTAACCCTGCTGTGCTCCTTGTCAGCAGCTGGCAGGGATGTCCCCGTCCCTTCGCAGGTACCGGAAGGTGGTGTCCAACAACTGCACGGACGGGGTGCGGGAGCGGTACACGGCCAAGCGCCAGCAGTGCCCGGGCAAGGCCCCGCGGGGCCTGCACGTCCTCACGGCCGACGGGCGCCTCACGGCCGGGCAGGGCCACAACGTCACCTTGCTGCTGCAGCTGGAGGAGGTAGGCTCTGCCCTTGCACTGCGCCCCGGCCCCGCAGGCGTATCGCGGGCGGTGCGCGCCGCGCGGAGCTGAGGCCTCATCCCCGTTCGTAAAACCAGAGCCTGACGCGGTTGGAAGGGAAAAAGGGGGTTTTGCCTCAGTATTTATTTCAAGGATCCCTGGTGCGTTTTGGGGTGGGCATTTCGATGTGCGTGTTTGGAGTGTTCCGCCTGGACGGAGTGCACCAGGGATCCTCGGAATAAATACCGAGGTAAAAACCCCTTTTTCCCTTCTAACTGCATTCGGCTCTGATTTTAAGAACAGGGATAAGGCATCAGAGTCTGCAAAGAGGTGAAGCAAGATGGGGTGGTATCAAGTCAGTCATAGCTGGTGGAGTTTGCTCTAAGATGTAATGGATGATGTATGGAGATGAAAAGACTGTCAGAGCATTGTGGTGCTCAGGGTAATATCTGGGAGAAGTTGATAAAAAACAGGAACTGGTTTAATTTGGGATTTTCCCAGGAGAAGTGAAGACTTCAGGTTCAAGTTCTGATCCCCACCTTTAACTGTGCTTTTTGCTTCCTGCTGTTTTTGAAACTGAATTTCCATATTTATTTTCCACTGACTTTAAACCAAAGATGACAAATAGTACACGTGCAGCTGGGTGCCCGTCACACAAGTTGGTACATACTTAGGTTAGTTTAGGCATTTATGGGTGAAATGTCAAGATGTCTTCAGCAGGATCAAGTCTGAAAGTCATTCCTAATGCGAAGCTGATTCAGGCTCTGATCTGTGTTTTTGTTATGTCTGTAATTTTACTTGGTATTTCATTGTTCTGCTCCCTCCATTTCTGAATCCACAGAAAAAAAATACTTAAACCTTTTCACCTCTTTTTCCTTTTCAGGACTTCTTTATCTGTGTTTAATTGCAGATGCACAAGTAAGAACATGTGCACAAGTAGCAGTTTTCTCATTTTCCTTAATCTGATTTGATTCCTTTAAATTTCTCCCCCTTTTTCCTCTGTAACTGGACAATAAATCCTAAAACAAGTATGCTTTAACACCAAGGGACAATGTGCATTCCGTTATAGCTTAGAGTGTTCATGGAAATTACTTCTGACCCTCTCCATAGTAAATGTCATCTGTGAGGGAAGAGAATTTTTTTTTTACATCTCTGTTACTGATGCTTTCCCCAGCAAACAGGTGTCCTGATTTGTAAAGGCAACACGATATGATAAATCATATCTAACCTGAAGCAGTTTTTTGACCTGAATGTTTATTTTCTCCAAAATATGGTCACTTTATTTCAGTACTGACAGTCATACAAGATTGCTACTGTGATGCTGTAATGACAGTGTGAACATATAATTTCATCTGGTTAAATTATTGCTTTCTGCATTTAAAGATGAAAAGGAGAAGGTCCAAAACAAGAGTCATTCTCCAGGCTTTAAAAAAAAAAAAAGTGCTTTGCATTGCCTTACTTCCTTTCTATTCTCAGCAAAGTTTTAAAACAGACTGGGAGAAGGAGGTGGATAATCTGAATAGTCAGTCACAAAACTATGAAAGAATTATGCCAATAGTCAGAGGGAGAGACAATCACCCTGGGAAACTCAGGACAAATGTCCTGCTCGTTCTTCTGTGAGTTCTTCAGCTCACATTTCATCTAAGAGTACCCTGACCACTCTGCCATACAGGGAGCTGCTGTGCATTGTTCTGCCTTTTTCATTCATTCTGATCTTTTTTGGCAGCTCTGCTTTAGTGCTCACCGGAGTCTGGAGGCAACACCTTCTCCAGTATGAGGTGGTGTCTCTCTCATGCTGGGTGTCAAGGAGTACAGAATGTATGTTTTGATGAGTGAGTGAGGCAGCTCTGAGGAGATCTAAAGGGAGCTCTTCTTCCAGTATATCTGATAAGGAAGAGGTTAGGAATCGCTCTGGATTCCTAACTGCTGGAGCAGTATTGATCAGCCTCCAGCCTTTCCAATTACTCTCCCTGTTAGATGAATCTTGACCTCCTGCTCCTACATTTGTCAACTTAAAGAGCAACCAACAAATCCTTTGGGTGAATTTTACCCAATCTGGCAATGACTTTGTGTGGGTGTTGCAACAGAAGAGTTATTCAGCAAAGAGGAATATTTGCCCAGTTATGTGCAAGCTATAGGGGAATAAAATGTAGTTGTAGCAGCATAACTGTATATAGACTAAACCATTCACCAATTTAACTGTTTCAGTAACAAAAATCACACCACTCACTAGAAAAGTTAAACAACCCATCAAAAGAACAAGCATCCTTTTATAAAATGGATGTTGATTTCACAGAATAATTGAGGTCAAAAGGGTTCTCTGAAGATTGTTTAATCCAACCCCACTTCTCAAAGGGAAGTTTCTTTCCCTTGCATACAAGGCAGAGGTATCACAAGACAAGAATTTGCCAATTTCTATTTACTTCTGCCCTGGGGAGGTGTACAGCACAGTACAATCCAGGATGTTCAGTATCCAAAAACTCTGTGCCACTCCAGTTTTACTGAAGGTATCCGTCAAGTTATAAAAGGCTGGATATGTCACCTTGCGCATTTTTTTCCCCAACAGCATGTGAAAAAAGTGTGTCCTATTCAACCCTTGCTCCCTGGAGTGGTGGGTAATATTTTGGAGTGCTACACCCTGGTGAGGACTCCTCCTTTAGTGTCAGTGACAGCTGATATCTTTTAGGGTGTGAAAAAGCAATGGCCTTTCCCTTTGCATCTTAACATCTCCTGTATCCCTCTGAGACAGTTTGTTTGAAGCCTTCAAATCTGCAGAGCTGTTTCATACACGCAGCCTCCCGGCTCTCTTTTTTCATGCCCATGTTCCACTTGATCTGCAGGAAAAAGACAAAAAAAAGAGAAGCTGGTGAGCCAAGGTACAAGAGTTCGTTTGAGATTTGTACTCCTGTTATCTTTCTAGGTCTTTCTGCTCCATCTAGGAATCCACGTGGGTTTGAAAAGAGGAACAAACTGCAGAAGCAGGTTCACTGGAGGCCCTGAAAATTCACTGTATCTCTGTAGTGGGGCAGATTGCTAAGACGGCAGGGAGAGACAAATGGCAGCAGTAAAAAGCTGATGTTTTCACTCAGTGTGGGATTCAGGGGCAGGAACCACGGCACAGTGGTTTCTTGTAGAGCCTGGTTGTGCCTGTGGTGATGCTGAGAGCCACGACTGTGCATTCTGACAAAAACAGAATGTGAGCAAAGATGCCCCAAGAGAAACAAGGACAAGGCATTCAGAAGTGTTCTGCTATTGAAGAAGACACAAAAGAAAATCATGACTGAAGTCTGTGTGAGTAGAGGGAGGGCAGGAACCAAACCCAGGAGCTCACAGAGCATTGCTGATTTCTGAGAGCTGGGATTCTGGCCCAGATTCTCTAACCCTGACTCACATGAAATTTTCCTGTGAAGCATTTATATCTGGCAGCATATAAATATCATTAAAAGCAAACCCAACATACAGGTCATATTTAAATCTTTGGAATGGAAGAATTCTTTCAAAAGTGATCTAAGTCTCCTGTCACCTTTTAGAATTTCTGTATGACTTCCTCAAAACTGTTTGCAAGGTCACCTTGCACTTAATATTTATGGTCCCTTTATTGGAAGGGTTTGGCCAAGTTACTTGTCTAATTAATCTGGGTATAATCATCATTATGCTTTCACTGGGTGACAATAACCAGGAAGCATCAATATTTCCTTTACTAACTAGCATGTGTTGCATTTTGTGAAGTATTTTGGAATTGTTTAATAAGCAACGCATCTAACTTAAGCTGGGAATTTAGCTCTTAAATTTCCATGGAGATAAGTGGAATACCAACAGCATTTTTGTCGTTACATGACAGCACATGAGAAAAGTTGCTATGTGTAAAAGCAAATTTTTCATTGCCTAAAAATGCTGCCAGTTTAAAGGTTAATCCTTTGCCCTGGCCTGGGCTACTTGCACAGACCCAGGGCTGGTACCTCTCACACTGCAGCATTTAACAACAGAGGTGTTTCTCAGCCTAAAAACCCGAATCCTTGCTTTATTTTTGGCCAGCAACAAAAGAAAACCAAAATGCAAAGTTATGAAGGCACTTTTTCTTTCCTATTTAAGGTATTCAATCCAATGTCCTTGACATATTTTGAGTCTCTGTTGTAGAAAATAGTGGGATTTTATTAAGTCTGTGTTGTTTCTGTGTGCCTTCCTGATCACATGGTCATGTAGGTCTCTTGCCTGTCACAACCATAATTGTTATTTGTATGTTAGAGTTATTTGTATGAACATCAGACACTTGTGCTTGCTGTACTGCTTCAGCAGAGACACTGAAAGCTGCAGCCTCCAGAACAACGCTGTTCAGCACAATGGCTTTCAAACTTGTTTCATCTGATTGCTCACACATCTTTGCTGAGGAAATGGATGGTAAAGACACTCAGGGCAGGAGGGTTCAGGGCTTTGACTGTTTCATTACAGATAATTCACAGAGAAACTGCCTCCTCTAATTTACTTTTTATCTTGATAAAATGACAGCCAAAAGTCTTTGACATTCCAGGTCTGCCTCAGTTCTCACTTGGCAAAGTCATTCTATTGGGAGTAGATTCTGGCTTGCTTTTAACTGGTTGCTGCTACTATGTGATGTTTGGATTAGACTAATGTGTGAGGAAAGCTAATTTGTTCCTACACTTCAGGCCACAGGCTAGAATTCAGGCAATCTGAACTCATTCCTGAACCACACTCTGAGCTCCTTCTGCATGACCTTGAGTGAGAAACTTAAACTTCCTGATGTTTTATTCCCTCATTTGAAAATAGAGCTTTGCTTTCTGCCTCATACCCGCCATGTCTTGCATTTGTGTAGTGAAAGCTCATAAATCCAGAGAACTCTCCTTTGCCACGTGAACATACAGATGAAGCCCTGAATTTCCTGAAGACTGCCGTGGCTCTCTGTAATGACAGTGTTGGTACATGGCTGTACAAGGCACGCCGTGTCTGGGGTACATTTAATGAGCTTGGGGATCCTGCTGGGGGCACAATGCCATTAGCATTTCCCTCCTCAGCACTCTTGTCTGGTGCAATTCAGTATTCAACTCAGCTGAAGTTTCTGGAGATGAGCTTAGCATTAGGATTGTTTTGATTGTTGATGCACTCAAATTAAAGATGCAAAGCTAGTAGTAATTAAAAGCATAGTCTGTATATTTTTTTTGCAGTATCCTGCTGTGTTCTCTCTTCTGATATCACAAGTTTGTTAGTAATGATTACAAAAATATGAAACCTTCATCCTAACTTTGAGTGCACATGCTGAATCACGGCTGTTTATCTTGCTAACAACGCTACACTCCTGTAATAGCACACAAATGAAAGATCCGTGTGTACCCTCCCCCGTACCACTGTCATCTGAATTATAATTGCATTTTCTGATGATGACAAGCTGGTTGGGAGAAATCAGAGCCTTTCATGCATTTTTAAATTCACCGTTGAAATTCCATGAAAATGTATGAAAGTGGACCTCGCCTTCCTAATGACACACAGCAGTACAGTCTTGTAGTGCACTTCCAGTCACACAAGTTGAATTATTCTGCATAATCCTGAGAGGCTGTTATTGATTCCTGTGGGGCACAGAAGATCTACTACTGTTAAAAGAGCTCACAGCTGAGTTGGGCTGGCACAACTGGCAGTCAGGATGAATGATGGGATCAGTACAATTCACTGTTTCATGTTGAAAAAGAAGTACATGTGAAAAGTATCAAGCTATGTGCCCTGCTAAAAGACACCTTTCTATTCAGTTTCAGATTGGAAAAATTAAGGCCATCTCTCTGAAAGTGGGGATTTACATGGGAAAGCATGTTTTTCAGTTCTTGATCGAGTTGGATTTGAGTGTCTGTTAAAAATTAAGAATACACAGATTTAGGCTAAAGGTATGCCAGGTGTAGATATTCAGTTCCCATGAAAATATCTTCGATGAATGATTTCTTTTGGTGACAGGAAAATGCCAAAGAGGGAAAGGGGTTAATCTAAAGAAAGCACAATGAATTAATCCATGAAAACCCTCCAACAGCAGCAGTGTCTGTTTCTTGCAAAGGATAATTAAATCTATTGTCAACATCTCTAAGAAAGACACACAAGTTGGTGCATAATTGAAGACTTAAAAATGAAATCTGAAACATGGGAACCAAACTGAAAAACCTTGAGCTGTTTTTTTCCATTTTTTTAATAATTCCATTTAGATACAAATACTCAAAGTCAATAAGGAAAATGCATTATTACAACTTTCAGGGCAAGATTCCAATGGTGTGTTTGAGAGAGAATCCTGCTAGGTGGGTCTCACATCTCACATCCTCCAAAATATTGAGAGCTGCATAAAAGTAATCAAAATGTAAAAATATTGTTGCAAACTGTATGGGATGTTCCTTGATGTACCCTGAGGCAGGAAAGTTCAGAGTTTTTTGGTAACATCCAGGTCTTGTGTGCACTCTCTGGTCTTTTTGTCAAGATGCAGGAAAAAGGTGCCCTTGGCTTAGGAGGCAGGACTAGGAAGGAGGGAGAGAAGGATATTTTATGTATGCTTGAAAAAAACCTGGACATTTAATGAGAAAATCCCTTAGAAACTAGTAAATTTCTGATTTACATTTTAGTAACTAATACTGTCTAGGTAGGTAAAGGATTTAATATGGGGCCTTAGGAAGCTTGTTTTTAATTATGAGGGCTTCTTTTCAGGCTAAAAGTTCTTAAGGTTCAGCATATGCTTAAGCCTTTGGCTGCACAAAAGCCTTTATCAAGATTGCAGTGTACTTCAGGTTAAATCCAAGCTTGTGCATATTGCAGAGAAAGGGGTTAATCTAAGGAAAACACAATGAATTAATCCATGTAAGCACTCCAACAGCAGCAGTGTCTGTCTCCTGCAAGTAATGCAGGGAGTTTTGTGTCTGCCTTAATTGGGCTAAAAGCTTCAGAAAAATCCTATTGTGGGGTATTGAACATGACAAAATAAAAAGGAGAAGCTGGAAACAGCAACAGGAGAGGTTTTTGCAAGATGTATGGATATACATCAAATTGTTGCAGAACAAAACTTCTCTTGGGAAAACAACCTCTTGCAAGTGGCTCTGGAGAGATGCCGGAGACAGAGGCAGTGACAGCTGGGTTGGTTTAAATCATGTGTGGGCTGTGTGGGAAATATTTGGATTTTGGCTCATCTGCTTTCTCTTCCTTTCTTACTCTGCCCGTACTCTTACCTGGCACAGATAAAATATTAGAACAAGTCAAAACACAGTCTCTCTGTTTTCCTGACTTTGCTCTCCCACTTCCTAAGCTAGAGTTTTAAATGTCAGCTTTTCAAAATGTGGCATTTTCAGAGGAGTGTTATAGCCTGGATCTCACTCAATGGAAAATGTATTTCCAGTTCAAAGGGTTTTAAAACAGGAAAGGCCAAGACAAATGAAAAAGACTGGGGGAACAGCAGCTGAAGCTCTTCTCTAATTAGATTTTCAGTTGTTTCTGTCAGCATCTTCCCTACCTAGAAATTGAAATCTAAATTTTGCATGCCTTAGAAATGGCTTCTTTCCCTGGCTACACCTGTAGACAGTGTGAGTTTCATGGCTATGGACAAAATGAAGACAAGAGAAAAAAGGTTCATTAGAACACAAATTTTGACAATTGCAGAAATAAGGCTATTCTAAAAGGCTTTTACCTATCTCAGATATGTGGAGGAATATTCCACAACCTGAAATAGACTTCAGCTGCGTGACCTCGAATGTCCTCAGAGCTGATAAATCCAGCAGGGCCACTATGGTGGTGTGGTTTTAACCATGTGAAAAGCTTTTGTCCCAAGGGCTTTCTTGTTCAAAGACATCATCTCCTTTTGAGTAAGACAAGATGACTAAAACTCTAATGATGCTGGACCTGGAGGAACTGGGAGCATCGAAGGGTACTTCAGCCATCTCTGTATTTGGTCTGAGTCCAGCACTGGACTTGAGATGATACAGTCCCTCTCTGAGAGAGGTTCAGAGGTCATGTATGTTCACTTTGGCTGTGGAAGCACATCCCATCTGGTGGCTTCTGCTGGCTCAGTCAGACAGACACGAGTGCCCAAAGCACTGCATCGTGTTTGGGACTGCTCGTCTTTCAAATAACTTAGGTCAACAAAGGACATAACTCCATACTTAAGACCATTTTCCCTGCCACACCTCCAGTCTGGGATTCTCCACAACAGAGCAACACAGTTATTTTTGTATCGTCTATTTGGAAGCAACAGAGCTTCCAGCAGGGTGCCTGGGCGGTGTAAAAACAACTCCTGTCTATTAAAAGAGAGCATCTGGGAAAATTTGTTGCTCTTGCCATCATCAGGTATAGCTCTTCTCCTTTTGCTTTCCATTCAGGCCAGCCTCCAATATTTTTGCCTTCACAACAAGTTACAAAAAGACTGAGAGAACATGAGGAATATAGAAGTTCTGTTACAATTTCCTCTTACAGTCACATGCATTCACATATCTCTTTCTGGTGTGGAAACCTGCCTGATGCCAGCCATTCACACAGGTACCTTTCATTCCAGAAAGGGAATTGGACATCCAGAGGACTGTTTCTCTCTCAAAGGAAAAGAGAGAAAAAAAGGAAGAAGGAAAAGAAAAGGAAGAAGAAACAAACCCAAAGTAAATGAAATGTCCTTTCAGCCAATTCTGTGAACTGCCCTCAGCTATTAATTGTCCATCATTCCAGACAGTGGCCAGTGCACCAGGCTGTGGAGGTGCTCCACAGCAGTAGCCAGCAAGTGTGAACACAGCCAGCATGAGCACCATGCAGAGCCAGAGGGGGATTGCCTAAGCAGTGAGGATGTTTAAAGGTAAGGCAAGATACTGCATCTTACCTGAAAGGAAGGGATCTTTAGCAGCCATGGTTGTTTGACAGGTCAGAGCAGGCTGTTCCTCTGGTACATCAGACCTTGTTACTGTTCTCTGGTTGCTCTTGGTCATCTCACTGATCCCGTCTCTCAAATGCAAAACAGAGTCTGTTTCAATCCTTTCTCTCTCACCGCAGGGAGATCTCCAGAGATCCCTCATTCAGGTGGATTTTGGAGATGGCATCGCTGTGTCATATGCCAATCTCAGCTCAACAGAAGATGGGATCAAGCACATCTACCAGAACGTGGGCATATTCCGAGTGACCGTGCTGGTGGAAAACAGCCTGGGTTCTGACAGCGCTGTGCTCTACCTGCATGTAACGTGTATGTATGTTCACACCCCTTGTTAGCTTCTGTTCCTCTTCACAAACTATTACTGGTAGCTAGAGGTGGCATTTGGAATTTGGCAGCTGAGTCCAGAGTGGTGGGATATGAGTGTTCTCCAGACAGACTGTTGATTCCAGGCTGAGAGGAAACATAGATTCATTAATACTGGAACAGACTTCTGAGATCATTGAGTCCAACCATTAACTTCTGCTTTTTAAACCATGTTCTACCTCTGATTTTGGGTAGTGTAAATTGGGACACCTCAAAGGACTGTCCAGCCCTTTCTGAAATGCACTTTCATTAGCAAGCTTACACTTCCAGAACAACAAAGACACCCAGGGATCTTTAATGACTTCTAAAAGCTTTGAATTTTACTTTGTGCATGTTTTGCCCTCTAATGAAACACACCCACCTCTGGGATGGAAACCAGTGCGTTTCAGTGTTCCCGTTGTCATAGAAACCAAAATCTGTGTATTAAATAGTATTGCAAGAAAAAATATTATCCTCACATTGCTTTTCTGTTCACAACATTTTCACATTGCTGGTCTTTTTAACATTCTTATACTTTATATGCATCTGATTTACAACTGAAATGTATCTCAAGTTCTTGGATAAAACCAACATTGAATTCTTTCATATTTATTCTAGCACGTGATTATGAACCCAAAGGGTCAACCTATTTATTAAAATTCTGTAACATTCCTAATGGATTTTGTTTGGGGCCATAATTTTCTTTTTACGGTGTGGTTTTTTTGTTTATTATTTATATTTCCAACTGTGTGCCTCTGTGCCAGACTAACTGAAAAAAGAGGAAATTCCAAAACACGAAGTTGTATTTACAGAAATACCGTTTACCCTCTACCAAATTAACTCCACATATTGTCCAGCTGATTTAGCACATTGCCTACACTTTACCTCTAGTTTTGGGGTTAGTTCATACAGCATGAAAGCAGCTGCCTCTTCAGGGTAGGAGAGCAGCTCTTTAATGGAGAACCATTGTATCAACAGATGGGAACAGTGGGAGGCAGGACTGTGGGACATAGGATTTTTATGAAGGTGGACTAGAGGAGCAGGAGCAAATATCTCCCTGAATGTCCCCCTTCAGGTGTCCAGCCATCACTCATTCATTGTGCTTTTCTGGTCTACAGCTGCTCTAATTCATTTTATTGAGACACTGAAGGCTTATGAACCATTTTGATTGTTTAAGCTGTACAAGAAATAAACAATGTTCAGATTTGTTTGTGTGACTTGAAGCTGACAGTGTATGTTTCTGTGTTTTGCATAGGTAATGCCAGCACAGGATTTAAACACTGAGTGATGGTTGCAGCCAGGCCCAGACTATATGTGCCAGACTCCCTGGAGAAGTGACAGCTCTAAGGGATATGTCTTGCCTTTCTCTACATGACAAGAATTAGAGACTTAAAACAGGTTACAGATGAGCATGATGCCACTCAGACTAGCAATAGACTTACTGAGGACAGAGCTGTACAGTAAATCCAGCCCCCTCCAGAGTCTAACACCCTGATGCACAAAAGCTTCTAAATCCTGTTTGAATGCTTGCATTGCCACTCAGCCGTCTGCTGAGTATTCTGCTTGGGGTGTTTGAGCTTGGCCATTGGGGAGTTCTGCAAAAATATCTGTCCTTACAATAGATACACACACTGTGTTGTGAGATCCACAGAAAAGCAGTGTGCAGCCTGAATATCCAGTTTTGGGAAGGGCTACAGACTGGCTCATCCCTGGTCACAGGGTTAATACATGAGTGTCTGCAGCCAGCTCTGGGCCTTCCAGAACCTTCCCTACCTTGGCAGCACTCTTCCTGGGGGGGAAAAACTGCAGGCTTGTGTGCTTGTGATCTCAAAGATAAAAGTAAAGCCTTCATCCCGTGCTCTCCTCATCCTGCTGCAGCATGTGGCCAGTGCACAGTAGCAGGGCCTTTCCTGCAGTTGGCCCAGGGATCCAGAAATGGAGATTATTGTAATACAGGAGCATTTTGAGTTGCCTGGACAGTACAAACTGTTGTGTGTAAACTGCTTAAGCCAACAGCCTGTCTCTTAGCTGTCCTGACATGTCAAAATTTGCTTCTGCTAAGTTAGCTATGGATTTGCCTGGATGCTTCAGAATAACAACGCCTGTGCAAGTGAGACTTTTGAGAAGCTTCTCCCTTTCAGTTGTCTGGAGCTTGTACACAGTTTTTTTTCCTGGTACAGGTAAAGGCCTGTAGCCTCCATGGGCCTGCATGAAGCTCACAAATTAATTTTCTTGAATCAAAGTTACCTGGGAGAAAGCAGTCTCCTACCAGCAGGGCCTATCCAGAGTGAGCTATCCCCATCTGCTGGCCAGATGCAGCTCAGCTTTTCAGCCTCCTGGACCCAGCTGTGCTGGGAAATGCTCTGGCAGATTTGGGTTGCTGGAACCATTCTTTCATATCCCTTTCATATCCCTTCCTAACCAGCATATGGGGAAGGTCCAGGGAGGTGCTGGGCACTCTCTGCTGTGCAGGATCATTTGAGATCTCTTCAGACCAGCCATGCAGTCATGTTGGAGTGTATCAGACTCTTCATGAGCTCCATCATTACGTTTGTCACTGCATTAAGCTGGGGAAATTGCTGTTTTTCAGGTCTTAGGGTCTTGCTGAAAGCAGGAGCAGCCTGGTGATGGAAATGGATCTGAGCAGGAGGATGCCATTAAAATCATAAGGGTGAAGTTGTGGCATCTCATGAATTTTCAAGAGTGTTGACTGCTGCTTATAAAAGGCAAAATTAGCCATGGTCTGATGTATAGCAGGCTTTGGTGAATCTGATCATGGATAACTCTTAACTGGGCTGCTTCAGGTTAAGCAATGGCTGTGTCTGTAACCCAGAGAAAGATGCATTTTGGTAATAAATCAGGAGCACTGGTCCTTATTCTGGCATTGTTTATACAGTCAGATTTGGGAGACTTTTTCCTCTCTCTGTCTATTGTGTAATACAGTATGCTTTCTCCAGAGTGTGTGGTGTTCATTTAGGTAGAAAAACAAGGTCTAATTGGTGATTCATGCATGGAATGCATCCTGAAAGATCCTTTCTGCAAATACATAAAATTCTCTAGCAATGCATCTCAGCTCCATATGAACAATGCAAGGCTGTGGCTGTGGTTCTCAAAACTGGAGTGCTCACAGATAGAGGATCTGTAGATGTGACCTTAATTTGCGTAAGGAACCCATGTCCCCATGTCACCTGAGGTTTCTTTATTTTTCTTTCCCTGTCACTCAGGACAATTGCTTTGTTCTCTTAGTGAACAGTCAGAACACATTTTTAAAATAATCTATAGAACAAGATTTAACAACAAAGGCCCATCTGTTTCCAGAAGATGGGAAATGTGTAACCCTGGGCGTTATGTCACTTGTCGAATGAATTATGTTCTGTTTATACTGAAGAAATAAAAGAGTTTATTGATGAAAAGGAGGGAGTATAAGGTAACATTAAAATTCAGACACTCAGTGAATAGCTGCCTTCAGAAAGAGTTTCTGCTGAAGTTCATCAAATCATAGCAGTTTTCAAGCAGAGGTGCTTCATGTCTACTGAAGCCATTTGTCCTGCACTTTCTTATGTCTTCCCAGTGAAGGCCATATTCACACAACAGGGCTCTGTCCCTATTGTTAAAGTCATATAAGCTCCTCACTATATGACATTCATGCAGTACAGAGTCCAAGTTTTTCAGCTCCAGGTGCAGGGGTGGCTCCTGCTCTCTGTTGAAGAGATTTAAGCCTTCCTCTCTAGAAACGGTACCAAGCCAAAACATTCTGTCACGTCCCACAGTGATTTAGGGAAGACTTTTCTTCCCTAAACCAATGGATATCCCACCCAGGTTGACTTTTCAGATGGAGGGAGGACTCACCTGCTGCTTCTGTTTCTGCAGGCCCCTTGGAACACGTTCACTTATCCCTGCCCTTTGTCACCACGAAGAACAAGGAGATCAACGCCACAGCCGTGCTGTGGCCAAGCCAAGTGGGAACACTAACTTATGTCTGGTGGTTTGGGAACAACACTGAGGTTTGTATTCCTGACTGAGGTCAAAATAATCCTGGAGGAGCTCTCTAAAGGAAGAGGGAGGGAGAGAGGGATCTGGGAATGCTTCTATGCAGTCACCTATGCAAGAAAATTTGAAAACGAAGACTAAGATACTAATGGTTCTTTGAGGTACAGACATGGAAATGTTAAGTAGTGTTTTGTGTTTGTGGCTGTGATTTAGCTGCAGGGTTTATTGCTATTTTATGCAAGTTGCCAATAGCTTTCTACCTTAATTCCATCCAAGGTGAACATAGTTAAACAAAATCTGGAAGAGTTGCTGTTTTTCTGTTTTCATTCACCCTCCTTTCTTCAGTAACAAGAAGGAAAAAAAGTACGGCTTTGGCAGGTTTTTTTAGGAAAATAACGTTCAAGCTGAAGCTGTTTTATACCTGGAACTGACCTATGCTGAGCTCCAGCACCCTATGCTAAACCACACGAGCAAAAGGACCTTTTGGCTACAGGTGGATGAAATGGTTCCCAACACACCTCCCTGCCCCTGGGCTCTGCTCAGATATGAGAGTATCATCCATCACATTCTGCTGCCTCTGTGCTTGCAGTCTTGGTAAATCTTCACAGACATTAAAACTCTTACTTCACATGTAATTGTGGCTGAAGTACCCAGAAACCCTAATTAGTTTCTGAGGGGAGAGGTTGTCATGGATTTTGTAGAGCCAAGAGGGACTTTGATAATCACACATGGTTCTCTTCTGTATAATGCAGGTTGGAGAGTTTGATCAGTGCCTTCTGCTTTATTTAACTCTTTGTGACTAAGGAAGAACCTGACGTTTTGCTGTTGTTTTGCATTAATAATTTTCCTCAGATGATAGGAAATGCACTGCTTCTCCTTCTGACCATCTCCTCCAACTATTTCCCCACCGCTAATTATCCTGAGCTTTGAACTCATGCACCGTGTTTGTAGTCTGAATTTATCTAGTCTGGGATTCAAGCTGTTGGATCTTGTTACGCCTTTTTGTGTAGATTAAAGAACTCTCTGTACTATCAGCAATCATCTCCCCCTAGAGGTACTTACAGGCTGTGATTGTCACCTTTTAACCTTCCCTCTGATCTCCTAAGCTCGTAAGTGATCAGGGTTGGTCTAATTCTGTTCTCATTGAAGTGAGAGTTTTACTGTAGACTACAATGGCAACAGTTTGACTTAATACTGGGTGCTTTGAAGATCTCACCCAGAGTTCATTAATAAGTGAAAAGAGAAGTTAAGGCAGAGTCTGCTGGAGGACACAACTCATTGGTAAACTGGTTGCACATCTAAAAGGATCTACGTCCTCTCAAGCATCAGCAGTTAACAAAAGCAATGTCTTTGTGTCTAAGGATAACATGGGACAGCAACTGTGAAATCTTAATTTGGCTGGTTCTGTGACAACCCCCTTCAGTCACCTTAAACAAAGAACTTACGCTAGATTTGGGAAAGGAGGGTCATATTAGAGCTGTGAGTGTTGCAGGCCTTTATATCAGGATCTGGGCCTCTCTGGGGAGTGAGCAAAGATGGGAATTTTAACAGGGGATCCAGAACAGCCAACATGGTAAGTGGAAAGGAAGCACTGGACTCTTGAAACATAGCTCCTTTGGAAATTACAGGTACCTTACTTTGAGCTTCTGGAGGGCATCCATGTCTGGGATTTGTGCGCCCTCTCCAGGAAATTAGCTGCCGTGTCACAAGGCCCCTCCTGAGTCTGAAATTTCCAATCTGGAACTAATTGCCCAAACCATCCCAACAGGTTAGAGAGCCAAACTCATTTTTACTCTTCCTTTCCAGCCAAATTAACTGAATTTTGCCTTTTATGATGTATTTGCAGCCACTGATCACATTGGAAGGGAGCATCACATTCACATTTTCTGTGGAAGGGATGAACACCATCACCGTTCAGGTCTCAGCAGGAAACACTATTCTTCAGGACACAAAGACTATTGCAGTGTATGGTGAGTTATTCCCTTTTATTTCACACAGGATTCTCCATAGTCAACATTTAGAGAGCCAGGTGAGCTGGCAGCAACAAGAGGTCTTTATTCCAGGGTGCTTTGAGTGAGATTATAAATTGAATTCCAGTGTTACCAGTTCAGTGTAATATCTCTGAAGGCTACTGACTGACATTAGTGCAGACTGACATGATTGCAGAACACTGATCTCCTTCCCAGAGCCCTCTGCATGTGCTCTATCACTATTTGATCATCCTACACGATTGTCAAAATGTTAGTTTGTTTTGCAAGCTGGTTTTCCCCCTTCTTGGCCAGCAGAGGCCTCTTGACTCACACAAAAGCTGCTCAGCTGGAAAGATAAATCAATGCTTTGTGCTGCAGTTCTGCACAGAAATCTGTACTGATGTGACATGGTTCTCATGTGTCAGAAGCAGTCAGGACACACAAATACCATATAGTGTAGATGGAGCCTAAAACCCACTGGGAATCCCAGTTTTAGCTGATAGTGATCAATGTGGGCACCTCTGTTAACAGCAACAGAGGTTAAGTACATTTTCCAAGGCTTGTCCTCTCCCCACATTTATCCCTGTACCCTTCCAGTTAAGATCTCTAGGGTTTGGGGCACATCTGTGAGAGTCCAATCAGAGCTTCCTTCCCAGGGCTTGCCTGCTCCAGAAGTCAAAATGAAGGTAACATTTCATTTACATTCCCAGCACAACTCCCTTTGCAGTGCTATTCATCCACTCAAGTAAGGACTGATCACCTTTTTTGGTTCCAAGACACTCAAGTAATGAATCTCCCAGATTCTCCACATCTCTCAGTGAGTGTCTCAGACACACTGCTGGATTCTCTCACAGTCTGTGCACTATCTGCAAATTGATTGAGCAAAACATGAGCCACACCAGGTTTCATGAGGTTCTGACCCCTCGTTTGGCTTTCAGGCATTTCAGTCTTTACTCACCACTCTGTCATTGCATCTGCAGAGAAGTTTCAGTCCCTGAGGTTATCGTTCTCTCCGAACCTTGATGACTACAACCCAGATATCCCAGAGTGGAGAAGGGACATCAGCAGAGTAGTCAAGAGAGCTCTGGTGGAGGTAAGCTGTGTGCATAACCCGTGTTCCAGGGGTTCTGGTTCCTGCCTTGTTCCCTCATGAGGACTGGATCAGCTGTTCTCTCAAGGTGTCTCTTTGTTTCCACCACCCAGAAATGGAGAACAGACAGTGTTTGAGGCCAGCATCCTAAATTTTAGACAGGTGAAATGATCTCATCCTGTGACAATCTGGTGCCCAGAGTCAGTCTTCGGTGTAAAGCAATGCTGTTCTAATGGATTTGTAAATATGCTGCAGAAAACTTATGAGATCAAAGATTAGACAATTTTTACTATACAGAAGAGCACCACAGCAAGTGTTTTGAGTTATTCGTATAGCATGAGGCTCACAGGGCAGGATTGGATGCTGTTTTTCCCATCAACACTGTAGAGAAGCTCTGAAGTTCCTTCTTTAACTATGGAACAAGATGTCACAAAAATATTCTAGTGTAGGTGAAGATTTGGATTTGAAATCAAGGAGGTAAGAAGAGTTAGAAGAGATTGCTCAGGTTTCTCAGCTCAGTAGAAAAATAGTGCAAGGAATTGTTTGAAATAGTGTTTCTGCTTTTTTAAAAACAAAGATACTCTGATTTGGAAAGGACACAAGGCTTGTCGGTGTTATTAAGCAAGCTTATGTTATTTGTGGCATCATCTGTGCAAAACTTCTAGACAAACACTGTACTAATCAGGTGCACAAACTATTCTGGATTGTTTCTGAGATTTTTTTCTGAGATTTTGTTAAAAGACAGGAGGAAAGAGAAAAAAAGAACATTTTTCTGGAGCTTGATCTTCTGACACATTTATGTGTATATCAAGTATTCAAGGATCCATTTATCTTCAGGATGAATTTTCGGAATATAAACATCTCAATAAAACAAAATCAAACCATAAAAAAAGAATTGTAAAACCACAGTACCAAGGCTACATTCCAAAAGCAGAGCAGTGAAAACACAAAGTCTTTTTGTTATTTGATTAAAAAAATAAAAATTGATAGCTAATTAATCCATCTTTATATAGCTAAATGATTCACCTTAAACAAGCCTTTGTGAGAAGTTCTTGTAAAAATTAAAGATAAACCCAGCAGATTTCTACAGCAATTAAGTAAACGGTATAAAAATGAGTCAAATAACTAAATAATTCAATAGGAAATTATAGCTGTGCTATAGAATTTTTATGAACTTTTATTAAAGTGTTATATTCTTATTACAGAATATCATCAGACTTGGATAAAATTCTGCATACAAAATTATGGCTCTGTAGTAAAATCTTATCTTTACACTGAGTAGGGATAATTCCATATTATCACAAAATATCCTATTTCATGTTTTGATCATAATTACTTGCTCGCATCACTGATTTTCTGACTCCTGTCTCCCGCTTTTGAAAAAAAAAAATTGTTCCCAGCCTCTGAAAATGAAGGCAATACTGTGTCCTTTTCTTGACACCTTAAAGCAACCTGTTAGGCAAGTGCAAATAATGCGAGCCCTGGCTTCACAGAATACTCTGAAAGAATATAAGAGACCTTTATATATTTATCAGGATTTTTTCCTAAATCCACATTACAAAACAAAGAAAAAAAATGGTAACAAAGACATGTGCTTTGCCTTGCTGTGTGGTGGAGGGGAAAGGTTCCCTTTTCATTACTCCACAGGGTTTTCCCCAGACTGTCAGCAGTCACACTTGGGTTATCCACGGGATGAGCTCAGAAAATGGTGATTTGGAATCACTTTTACTGACCCCTTGTCCTGCATCCACCATTTCCTCCAATGAGCACCTCCTCCAAGTCTTTGCTCCTGAACTATGAGGGAAAAGAATTCCTGAGATTTAGGTGCAGTTAATGTCTGAGAGGCTTCCAAGTCCTTACTGCAAGGGAATCTCTGTGGTGCATCTGTGGTCTGTCCTTATATCTTAAGGCACTTTTTTTCCACTGCTCTAAAAGTGACCAACTAAATTCAGCACTTGAAAACTTCGGGTTAAATCAAAACTTTGAGATTTAAGTGCATTTGGTGGATAATTCGCACCAGAAAGGCGATGGAGGAAGATTCATCAAATTATGTTTCTCCTTCCTTTGGCTAACCAAACTTCCTGAGGGCCTAACTAGGTCCTTTTCTGGATAATAACTCCACAGTCTGGTTGTGTAGTGTCATGGTATCATCAGCTGAAATGCATGACCAGAGATGACCCTGCTGGTAATGCCTGTAGGGTACTTCTTTTCTAAATTTTGTCCAATATGTCAAAATTAGGGATATTAAAGTCCTAACTTAAAAACTTCATCCAACGAGACCTACGAGATACACTCTTCATGGTGAAAGTACTGTGATGCCATAACAAAGAAGCTCTCAGCATTCAGTGCCATCCCCACTGTTTCTGTCTCCATTGTTTGTCTGAACCAGGCTACAGGTATTTCCAGCAAGCACGTTCTGGTCGCAGTGCTCCCTGGCCTGCCCACGTCTGCTGAACTCTTCATTTTACCGTATCAGGATGCCACAGGAGAAAAAAAAAGAACAGCAGCAAACCTGGAGCAGGTATTGTGTCCACTACTTGGAGAAGTGTATGTTTATGCATTTCTCTCTGTGTGTGTATATGAAATATATATATCTGTATGTATATGGGATTTGTATATGGTTGGAACTGATAATGATGGTAGAAATGCATCTCATTCACTGGGGTACATTTACCCATTACATCCTCTTTAGGAGTTTTTTGTGGTTTTGTTTGTTCGGGGTTTTGTTGGTTGGTTGGTTTGGGCAGTTTTCTTGGTGGTGTTTTTTTTTCTCCCCAACATTGGAAACAGGCTTTGGAGCTGTCTCCAGGAGTTTAGACTCCTATCTGGGTTCCCTAAGTGATGTTAATTTGGTATAAATCTGTGTGTCATGTCTCTCCCTTAGAAGTCTGGTTCTACTTCATGGAAACAGGAAGAAACCAGGAAGGATTTAGGGGATGATTCCTGCCAACAGGAACTGTGGAGTAGCTTAATAAAGCAAAGTTTCTGAGACTGTCAAGAGTCTAGAAAGCACTGGAGGACAGAGCTGGGTGGTAAACCAGGGCAGTTCAGAACTTCATGAAGTTAAGGCACAGGGATGGGGTTGGACAATCTGCCACCCTCTCTCCTCATGGTGCTGGAGGTGGGCCTGAGCCATGGGGATTGTTTGTGGACAAAGCAGGTTATGATGACTAGAGGACTCTGTCTCCCTGCAAACCCAAAAAGCCCTACCAAGCAGATGGGCCTAGCAGGATTGTTACTAAAAGATAAAACACTGTGCTGGGCAAAAATCCTGAAATGTCATCGAATTATAGAATTGTTAAGGTTGGAGAAGGCCTCTAATGCTATTGAGTTCAATTGATAACCTAACTGTGACATGTGCACCACTAAACTATGTCTCTTGTCCCATAGCTCCTTTGCTGTCTCTCAGCTTATTACTTCAGATTTCAGAGGCAAAGATAACTGGCCCTGAGGGAGGCCCCACTGTACCTCTGCCTCTCCATACTCCATGTCCATGGCCCAAGCCATGTTATCTTAGCAGTGAGCCTCAAACCACCAAGTCATCCATATTCTTAAGCTTCCCCTTGCTCAGCATTCCTAGCTGTCATCTTTTCTCTTGACAAATGACTTTCTTCTGCAATTTTCACCACCCATGTAATAAACAAAGAATATGGAGATTTACTGCTCTGCAAAATCTTTCCTTCCTTTTCTCCTTCATTTCCCCTTCTCGCTTCCTTCACAAATTGGCAAGGAAGCCAGTCCATAAACTTTCAAATTTACATCTGACCCAGCTCCCCTCCGGCACTCAGTAGCTTACTCTTTCTCCCCCTCTTCATGCCTCTCTTTTCCTCTCCTGACAAAAACAGAGTCTTTTTGGCTGAGGAGAAAGGAAGCCCTGGCAGTGCTCTCATGGCCCTTTTTATGGACAAGAAGAAATGTCACTTTCAGTGTAACTCAATCAACATCTCTGGCATCCTGCAGGGTCCAAATGGTAACCTCTGGAGGAGAGAGAAACTCTTTGCCATTTGCAGGCAGCTCTTTCCTGTGACAATATCTTCCCTGATCCCTTCAGGATTGTCAGAATGTTTTTCTTTCTGGTCTGTGGGTGCTGCATTCCCCTTCCTAATAACTCTGGTAGAAAGTGGTGGTGTTTTCAGTGAGAACTTCCCAAGGGCCACAAAAGTGTCTCTGCCCTCTGCTCTGAAGCATATTCTGATACTGCTCCTGTTTTGCCTGAGGTCCTTCACTATGCCTTTCCTAGAGTGTTTCAGAACTCATTCAACAGCCTCTCCCTGTGCCTGAAGTCACTGGGATGAGTACTGGGAGCAGATGTTTTTCATGGCTACAGCTTAAGTTGCTTCTGAGGTACTTATGCTGTATGGTGCACTTTTCTGGTGGGGATAGAAGTCTGCTTTGTGCTCATGGGCAAGGAACAAGCTGTTCAAAGGCACGTCTGTGAGTTTGCCACTTCGCAGGTGCACACCCAAAGGAGTTACAGTTCTGAATTATCTTTTCTAATTTAGAAGAGAAACTTCAAAGTATACAGGGAATAAAATGGGAATAGTTTGCACGAGTACTGCAATGGAATAAGGTTCCTTAAGGAAGCACTTTATTACAGAGATTCCTTTCTTCATCACCTGAGCTAGACCACTGTTCTGCCATGGGTAACTGTGAGGGGTGTATGTGCTTCCATGGACTTTCACATTTACCAGTAAATCTTATTCATATTTAATAATCATGGGAGGCTTACATTTTGCTGTTTCCCCTTGAGGTCGATTAAGCTGTTCTTTTTTTATACATATTCATTTGGCTTTGTAAACATACTTTTAGGTCTCTCTGTCCAGCCACTCTGTGGTCTCTAGGTACATCACTCCTGTTGACTTCAGAGGCATTTAGATGTCCACTATCCCTTGAAAACCCAGGTCTTGGTTTCCCATTTGTCAAAGTCAATAATACTCCTCTGTGCCACTCATATTTTATGGTCTGAACACAGTAGGCCATGAATTTTTGGATACAGTAGAACTGGGACTGTGGTAGTGCCTCACTTGACAAATGTACATTTTCCATTTGGGTAGTGCATTCGTGTCTCATGCTCTCTTTGAGACTGTGGTTAGATGGTAAATGTCATTTTCTCCCTGACTTGATGTATCACTTTCATACAAGTGTCCCAAATTATTTTTTCTATGCATACATAGAATCAGTTATTGTCATATCTGTTTGCATTTAGAAATGTGAACTCTGCATTCCTAATATTTTCCATGGGAGACTAAAATACCTTTAAAAAGTTTGACTGCTATTGACAGCTGAAAAAAACTGTTGTGAGTGAGTCTGGGGAAGTTTTCTTGATGTGCAATATAGGACAATTCCACCTAATACATAAATACAAGAAAAGTGCTTGATCCACTCCACTTTCTGTAGTCAGTGCAAAGTTATTCTTTACAGTTTCCTAAAAAATCAGAAGAATCCTGCAGAGTCCCAAAACACATTTTCAAAATCTTGTATTTATGACCAGAATATTGTGACTTTCTTTTTTTTTTTTTTTTTTTTTTTAACTGGGTCACTTGATTGCTCTGCTTCATTTAACAGTAGCTGAGGACATTCTACCACCCTGTTTAGAAATGTAGAAATAATTGGCAGTTGTCAAACACTGGTCTTTGATTTGAATGCTATGACTGCTACAACACTGAAATATCCCAAATCTTACAAAAACAGGCACACAGAATTGCCACTGGCCACTTGGGCTGGAATGCAGTTCTTACACCATCTTTGTGGATGGGCTTGGTGAATTTGATGATTACAGAATTCAGATCTGCCACTTCAAAAGCACAAAATTCTTTCTCTTCAGTGAAAGGCAAATCTCTAATTGGTAACATTTCAAGAAATTGAGTTATTTTCAGCACAAATCCAGTTCAAAATGAATGCTCGGTAGGAAATATTCAACTTAAAATTCAGTAGAGGGCAGTTACAATTGCTCAGTTTATTTCAGTGTATGGTTTTACTCAATAGGAGGATTCTGAAAGGTTATCTTTTTATTTATGCATTTCACAAGTTATCCTCTTTCTATGTTGTTTGCTAGTGAGGGCTTTTTGTCAAACATAACAAATGCATTTTCTTTTAGTCAAATGAAATGGAAGCAGAAGGTACATGAGAATTCTGAAGTGATGTTTTCATATCAAGTAAAGGTTTCAGTGTTATCCTGAATTTCTGCTTAGTTCTCCATTTGCTTGCTTTTCATTGGCCTATTCAAAATTACTGTAAAAGAATGCAAAACAGGGGTAGGGGCAAGTAATTAATGGCATTTGAGGCCATTAATCTTTTCTCTGAGAAGAGCTCCCAGCAACATAGCAGGATGGAGACTTTGGTAAATGGTAACATCAGCTGGTTCGTAGCCAACTGTACTCAACGTTGCAGCTGTGGCCAGTATCTGTATCCAGCCAAAGAGATGGGAAATGACATGGATGACTGAATATCAAATGGACAGTGATGAACTGCAGAGATTAAATACCTCTTGTGAATTTAAAAGCACTAAGAGTGGCATTCAGGAAGCCTATAAGCATATACCTCTTGGGATTCTTTCCTTAAAGCAGATTTAGTTTTACATCTGCTTCTTTGTAGCTGATGGAACTTCTATCTTATTTTATAGTTTGGGGTTTTCTTTCACCCACCCTCCTAAGCTTTAGTGTTTCAGCGTATTTCCTTTCAGTACTTTTCTTTTCTCTGATGTTTTTCAGGTGTGCCCATCACCAAAATATTTTTAGCAGCAAGATCACGACAGCGAAAGCCTTCAAATCTTACAGAAAATTGTGACAATCAGTCCTGGAAGTTAAATTCCAGGAAGAGGTTGATATATGGGGTAAATCATCTAATGTTTATTAGGAGAGATATTTTCAACATCTGTACCTTTGAATGAAGATGAAGTCTTCTACTGGATACTTAGGGGAGGTTGGGCCAGTATTAAGAAGTAAAGGCAGGTGAGGAGAGAATGGAAAATAGGAACCAAAAGACCTTGTACCAGGGGCTTTTTTTCCTTAGCATGCTTTTCTTGATAGCTGCTGTAGGAGATGCAGTGTGTGTCTCTTGCCCTAACACCTTTAACTCCTGCCCCTGACTGTCAGCCCTCTCTGCCTCTCATCTTCTGCTCCGTGTACAGAGCAGCCCTTGATTCTCAAGACTGTTTTTGGTTGCCTTTGTTCATCAAAAGTGGATCCTGGCTTTTATGTCCAGGTTCTCTCTGGGTTCATATCTGCTGGTCCATTCTTGTCCCAGAGTAACCACAGGAATATCCTCTGCCTCGTGCTCTCACAGCATCCCTGGGCACTCACAGCAGCTTGAATTTAGCATCTTTCATCAAAGATCTGAAGAAATTCCTGCTGGAGCCAGTAAGTCAGTGACTGTGCTCTTTTCAGTGCTAAGGCAAGCGAGCTTTAGAGGCCCCATGTGAAGTGTCCAAGGTTATCCAGGGCAAGTGGCACAGTTTAAAGTAATCCACATTGGCCCTGACTCCTGCTGCACTTTCCCAATGCTGGCTCAAGTTGCTTCCCACCCAATCAATGTGCATAATTCTTTCCTTAGTTGTTTATTGATTTGCTCAATGAATTGAATAGAAGTGTAGCACTCATTAGTTGAGATCTTTACACAGTATCTATAAAATTATCAAGATTCTTAGCTAGTGCATACTGGCACAGTTGAATCACATTCAATTAGTCTAAACTAATTTACACCGGGGCTTTCAAAAGTCAATAAAGGTATGGGAAAATGCCCTTCTCAGTGATAATTCTGCTTCTTGGTGAACATGGTTCTTTTACAGTCCTAAATCTTACAAAATGCTAAGAGAAGCCAAATTAATTTTTGTTTTGTTCCATTTTTAAATTGGAATCTCTTTTTTTTTTTCAATTCACAAATTGTCTGTTATTATTATTCATTATGTGTCCTTTGATGAAAAATGATACATGAAGAATAGTTCCTATTACTGAATTATTTTTGCACATCATGCTTAATTCTGCAAATGAAGCAGATAAAGTCAATGAGGCTCAGTTAAGGACCAAAACTAATTCTGAAAGCTAATTATTTTCACAAGAGAGACTCTTGAAGACTATAAATTAGGAGGTTGCTATTCTAAGAAGTTTTGTCTTCAGCTGAGTTAGTTGCATCTCCAGGAGGGAGAGATGAAGAGGGAGAGGCCTGAGGCCAACCTGTTCCCCAGCTGAAGGTCTGGCTGTTCAACTGGAGTTGCATTGCTATTTTTGAAACAGGTCAGAGTACTTTGATGTTTCCTTTTCTGCTTTTTAAACCAAAATGCATCCATGGTATCACTTCGAGTGCAGCACTAAAGGGAACCACAAACCCCAAAATGTTTAGCATTGAAATATTTTTATTAAACTGAGATCAGCCTTTAAACTGAGATCAGTGGAAATTTACTGCAAAGACACTTTATTGATATTGTAAACAAATTATACAAGTCAGAATCACTCCTAGATTAAAGTCTGATAACTGAGCTAGAAACAGACTTGATAGAGTAAGAAAGGCAGGAGAATCTCTTCTCCAGTCTCAAAGCAAATGTCCTGACTGACCTTTCAGTGCACAGGTCCCCTTGGGACCATGTGAGGACCACAAACATCGCCAGGTCCAGCTTCAGAGAGCAGTGTCCACTCCCAGCGTGGATTTGGCCCTTGAGGTTTATGTAAGCTGCTCACTGACCTCAAACACTGGCTTTGCCATTTTGTATGGTTTCTATGTCAGATAATTTTTAGGAGTACAGAAATGCATTTTCACCCTGTATGTCTGTTTTGAAGAGAATCTTGTTTTCCACATAAAGAAAAATGAAAATATTGTACCAAACAAGCAAACATTTTAAAAACATGTCTGAATGCATCTGTTCTTCCCTCAGAAGCGTGTGTCAGGAATCTCCAGAGCTGCCTGAGGAAGGCAGATGTCTGATTCTCACTAGAACTTCTGGCACTTTTGAAGATCTTAGGCTGTTACTCACTTTTTTCACTTGTTCAGATTCCATAAAGACTGAGGCAAAAAAAAAAGAAAAAAAGCTGTACACAAAAAGCCGCTGGGAGAACATGTATTAATCGAGCCAAGGAAATATGCTTTATACTCTGAGCAGAATGAACAGTTTTGCTGCCAGTTTTGACACTTTGTATGTAGTCTTGGAACAATTATGGCTATTTCAAGCCTCTGCTGAGAGACTGATGGTCTCAGGCAGAAATTATTTTAGTCTGAGATGAATTTGTACAGGATGTTGTACCATGAAGTCCTCATTCATAATCAAGTAAAAATGCAATACAGTAATCATAAATTTCTGTTGTGACTCTTCCTTTCTGTCTTTCTGTCTTTTAAGGAATTCCTTACTACTTCACCTTTACTGCCTCTCTCCTTCCTGTTTTTCCTTTCCATGAGCCCTCCAGAGAGGAATACCTGTTGACTTCTCTCTCACACACACCTTTCCTGCTGGGAGGCAGCCACGGCACCCCTCAGCTGCTGCTCTGCCTCTTCACCCAGAGCCACAGGAGCCTCAGGCAGCCAGGGGAGGTCTCACTGTCCCTTCAAGTCACTCGTGCCCAGCCACGTCTCTTGTACCTTCTCATGCTGACTTTCTCCTTATTCTCCCACTCCTCCATGTCTTGCCCAAATCCTTAGGAAGCCATTCTCCAGTACTACATAGCAAGATTTGCCAGCTGCAGGCTCGGTTAAATATCACACTAAGCCTTTGCTTGTGTGGAAGGCATCATGTGTTTTCCACCTCTGCTGTTTCCCTGCCATTTTGTGCAGCTGTCACAGTGCATTGAAGAGGAATGACACAACGTGCTTGGCTATTTTCTTTAGTTTACTGTCTTGTATTTGCTTTTCTTTTTCTTTTTTTTTTTTTCAGATGCTCAGCTGCCCAGCAGCATCAGAGCAGAAAGGAAAATTCCTGCAGGGTTATGGAGGAGAGCTGCTAGGTTTTGTTTGGGACTGGATACAGACAGGATGATTTTTCCCATTAGCTCCATGAGCCATTAATGTACCTGGTTTACAGCATGTCAATCTGCATCTGTTACTCCAGTTCTAGAGATGAAAAACTTTTTATAGTTGTCAATCTTGGTTATTAATATGCTCAAATCCTTAAAGAGGGCTATAATTTGCTTCCCAGGCATTCTTCATGTACTGCACATCTTTGTGTCACCATCCCTGCTGCTCTGAGCTCAACAGATGGCTCTTTGAATGCAGGTGGTATTTTTTCTTGCTATTGGAAGAAATATATTTACTGCTCATTCTGGCACCCATGAAATAAATTGTAACTTTAAAGAGATATATTTAAAAATATAAATAAAATGCCTGTAAGAGTTATTGCCAAATTGATATTGGACCAAAGGCACCTATTCAAGTGATCAGCAGCCAGAAATGAAGTGTCTGAGCCAAGAGTATTGAAAGAACCATTAAGAATGTTAAAAAAATAAAAGAAGCAGATAAATCTCGTACTGTGATGAATGATAGCCAAGGAACATCTAATCATATCTGGGTAGAATTTACTGAAATAGCTCAACCAGACAAAAATGAAGAACATGAAAAAGATGGTGTAAAATTATTGGAATGTTCTTTTTTTTTGACAATTTTTCATTAATCTTCGAGAAGGAATAAGGATTTATTTAAAACAAATTAAATTAAGTGGTGAGCACTAGAATACGATTCCTCATGATCCTGGTGTGGCTGTAAAAACACATTTTCAGCAGCTGCATATTAAGGGTTATGGGGGATGTTGTGTTTAGTGTTTTCCAACCACCTCTCCCTAAGAAGCCAGCCTGGAGAACTGTGACTGTTCAACTGGAAAACTGATCTCTGCTGTAAGAAAATGTGCAATACCTGAAACGTCAGGCAAATGAACATACAAAAGACACACAACAAACTATCAACACCATGTCTGTAGGCTTCCATTCCTTGATTAATCTCTGTATTTTTTGTTTTTAATGGCAACATGCCTGGAACTTCTTGCATGTAATGAAGTGTGACGTGGAATAAGTGGATCTGTGCATATTGTGACAAACTGACTTAAAAAAAAGGCATGTTTGCCAACAGATTGGTCCAAAGTTTGGCTTCTCTACTGTACAAATACAGATTTCATGGGGTCTTATCTCAGCAAATGCTCATCTTTTCTGTTGTGTCCTGAAAGGAGGAGTAATCTGCTTCATTTCTTTTAGAGGTCCATTGATGTCATCAGAGTTATGGCAAGATAAGCTGGTGATCTGAAAGCTCTGTGGAATGTCTCCCCCATGAAAGAGAGTGGGTTATGCATGTAACCCATAAGAAGAGATGGAACATGCATTTTGTTTAAGCCACATTCTGTAGTCAGTAAATACTTCCAGATTCGAGCTGGTTCTGGTACTTATTTAAGGATTAGGGAGCAGCTGTCTTGAAACTCAGAGCTGGATGAAATGAAATTTGCTTTTAGAACTTTAAAATTAACTGCAAGCTGTGGCAAGGATCTAAACCATTCATTTTTACTCAGTTATACACATGTTATGAACATCCTCCAAGCTCATGGAACTGGCCACTCAATGAGCAAAGAGTTATTCATTATGACCAAATGTGCATTAACAAATGAAATGTTTCTTTTCCCTGGAACAGTGAATGAGTTCACTGATGTGCTGCTGCTGGCTGGTCCTATGGACACTTTCATGTGTGGGTGGAACATTCCTTTGGGGCTCAATTCCCTTTTGATGCTGGGCTGCTCCCACAGAGGTGTGAGAGGGCACCTTATTGCTCAGTCGGTGCTAACCATACACAAAAAGCTCTGTCCAAATTCCTTCATTGGAAGGTGATAGGAACCTGTGCTTGGAAAGTCTGCAAAATCTTTGCTTTGCCCGCAGCTCCATTTCCTACCCACCTATCAGCAGTCTAAACCAATGATCAAGAAACAAATGCATTTCTTATTTTCTCTTTTTTGTTTGTTTGTCTTTTTTTCCTTCTCAGATTTCAGAAACGCTGATCCAGAAACTGAACCAAAACCTGGTCCACTTTGAGTTGAAGCCAGGAGTTCGAATCCTTGTCCATGCTGCCCATTTAACAGCAGGTGAGTATCCTCTTTCTGTGTGTGCCCTCTGTTGCTCTGTAGCACAGAAAACAATATACTGATGGTAGCAGTGTGCTGTCAACTGTATTTTAAACATTTCTTATTTTTATATCACAATAACAACACATTGTATTAGCAGACATTAAAATGTCTGCTCTACCTCCTGTTTCTATATCATGCCAAAAAGATATAGTGGCTTTTGCATTTACATCTAATCCTTTTGTGTTCTTAGATGCAAGGATTTACTGGTTTTTCAGAAATGAGGTATAAGTAGCAGTAGAAGTGTGTATTTCTTGGTTAGCTCTGAAATATTCAACAGTTAAGCAGCACCATGGCATTTTCAGCCTGGGTCCCACGGTGCAAAAGTTACCTGCTAGCCTTGGATATGTTCAGATATTCTAGAGTCAGCAAACATTCAAAGCAACTAAACACTGCTCAGGAGTTGTTCAGCAGTCTAAAAGACTAGAATCAATATACACATGCACAAAAATAAGATCAGGCAGTTTGGACTTTAACTAATCCTATCTCAAAATAAGTCATCTCCAAAGTCCTGATATTTAATTACTTACATCTCTGTCTATTCTGCGTGCTAAAACCTCATTTCACAGCACAGGTCCTATTTAACTATTTGTTACAAGAGAGGGGGCAAACCACTTCACACTCTTAGGGGTTCATTTTCCCCGGGGCACTGCTGATAATCCTGATCAGTTGGTATCAGCTTCTTTTGATAACCTGCAAACTTAAACCCTCAGTTCATTTGTACCAGCAAACTGCTCTCCTAAAAGCTTTTTGTGGTACAAATGGATCTGCCCAACCAGGTATCAGTCCACATGCTGCTTTGTCAGGAGAAAGGAAAAAGAGACTGTTAAGAAAGGGTGTCATGTGACTGCATTTAAATCCCCCCAAAGAAAGGCCTGAGGTTTCCAATATTTCATTTTTCCTAAGCAGAAATTTCTAATATCTGTCCTGAGAATATTGCTGTGTGTTTGTGCTTTCCATTAGCTGTGGAACAGATGACCAGATGCTTATTTTTAGACAAATTAGAACCAAAAGCATATAATGTGAGCTTCAAAAATGGAGTTATGTGCATTTGCTCATAATTCTTACCAAAAACAAACGTTTTTATTTGTATTTACACACAGACACCAGGAAGGAGTACTTTTTGTCCATAAGAGATGCAAACACTCATTTTTTCTGCAAGGTAGGCTTTGTTGTACTCTCTCAAAGCCACTGGTGAGTGATTGCTGTAACTGGACTCACTGTGTCCTATAGGAACACTGTAGGATTTTGTCTCTTGCAGAAACAGGATTCAGTAAGAATGCAAAAGGAGCTTGGATGGCCAAACTATGTATTAAAAACCCAGAAAGCAGCCACTGTGAGGTCTTTGAGGGATTACAACTCCTTAACAAGCTGCAGAGGTCATGTCTGTTCTCTAAGTAAAAGGCCCAATTTCATGATATCAAAACTTGTGAATAGTTTAAAATTTGACAAAAGGCCATGAGAGACTTACTTCTCTGCTGAAAGCTATCGGTTTAGTTGTTAGGAAATAAGAACTGTCCTTTGGAAATCCAACCTTTTATAAAAAATTAAGTAAAATGAAGCAGGGAAACCTGGAACACAGTGCCAGAAACAACCCTTAGAAAATGCAGTCCCAGGGGATGCTCATGCCCAAAGGTGCTGCTCTGGACTATGTTATCCCTTCTTTCCCAGCCTTTTCAGTATGTTTTGTGTTGGACTCTGGCAGCTACAGGCTCAAGTTGGCTGAACCACAAAGCCCAGCCTGTGTTTTTGGAAGTGTACACACATACATATGTACACCCTCATTTATGCTGCCGTGCCTCAGTGCACATGTATGTTCCCTCCTGTGTGTGCCTGGCCACACACAGCAGCATTTTCTGCAGCAGAGGAGCTGCAGGGAGCAAAAGTGCAGGTATCTAAAGTAGCTTGGAGTGGCTATTCAAGCAGAACCTGTAGAAATGAGCCTCTGTGTGTGTGTGTTGTGTGTGAGCATGTGCATTCCCTGGAGCACAGAAGAATGACAGGCATTGGCTTCAGCAGATTTCAGACTTCTTTTTTGTTCAGACCACACTGGAGGAAGGAATAATTTAAAGCAATTATAGACAACAGATTGCAATTCATTCATCATGTTCATTCCTTCTTCTCATGAGATAAAAAACAAACCAATGTCCCCAACCCAACAGACAACAACTTCAACTCTAAGGCAGAGGAAAATATGCCAATATTCCTCACAAAGCAGTTGGATAGCTGTTTATTACTAGGCTCTCAGTGCAGCATTAGAGCAAGAACATTGAGTGATGCTGAATCTGAATAGGCTGGAGAGCCACTTTTTCATCCCACAGAACTGCAGAGACCCACAAAACACAGATGGAGAGGGGACAGAGTGGAGATGTGTGAGGAATTCATAATAATGGATTATGAATTCTGGTGCCTGCTTGATGTGGGAAGGGGAAGGTTTTTCACTTCCCTTTGTAAATTTTGGCTTTATCAGTCTGGATGTGAAGCTGAAGGCACTTGTTCATGTGATGCGTGTGCCTTTGCTTGTGTGTGCCTGTTTCCTTGTGTCTTCTGGCTCTGGTTTAGGAGGGGTCTGTTCCGTGCATGTGAAGAGGTGCAAGAGGGGGAGGACGTGTTTGGCAGCAGTTCAAGTCGACTTGGACTGCCTTGCAGAGGAGGGCCCTACCTGTGCCACGTTCTGTGTGTGAGGATGTGTTTGCTCCTGGTAACGGAGCCCTGTGTGTGTCTGCAGTGCCGTGTATCAGTGTCTGCAGGAACAAGGGATTCCTCTGCACCCACGTGTGAAACTGCCTGGATGCTCACTGCCTTCCTGTGTATGTGTGTGAGAGGGATGGAAACTCTGTTTAGTACAATTCACTTTGGATTTCTGGGAAATCCACGCTTCTGGATGGGTTGGGTGGCCTTATTTTGGGAGGAGTTATGGCAAGATGGTGAGCAAAACTCTGAGGAGAAATAGAGAGAGGCTCTTTGATTAAGATTGGTTTTGGTGTGTTTTGTTTTGTTTTCTTGAATCTGAAAGAGAGGTCTCTAAGGAGAAAGCTGTGGAAGGTCACATTGAGGGCTATGTTGAGCACCACAAGGGATCTGAACTTGGGTTTCTTCCCAGGTGGATTAGAAAGGGGGAGAAGCCCTTGAGATGTGTAGACCTGCTACAAGTGCAATAAGAGGGGAGAATGAGCTGCATTTCTGGAGGCAGCAGCTTTCACTTCAGGCTGGGGGTGGCTCTTACCTTCTCCTGTCTTGCAGCTCCCCTGGTGGATGTCACTCCCAGTCACAGCGGCTCAGCCATGCTGATGCTCCTCTCTGTCGTTTTTGTGGGACTAGCTGTGTTTGTAATCTACAAGTTCAAAAGGTATGACCTTCCCTGAGCCTTTTCCTTCTCTCCATTGCTGCCTTTCCCTGAGGTGTTTGGGGTTTGTTTCGCTGGGTTTTCTTTTTCTGAGTGAGTTGTTTTTTGGTTTGTAAAAGCTGATACTACATCATCTGCCAGAGTACCACACAATGATGGTTTCTGTTAATGTTTTAGGAAGATTCCTGGCCTTAATATATATGCACAGATGCAGAATGAAAAAGATCAAGAGATGGTCAGTCCAGTCAGTCAGAGGGAAAGCATACCTAATGTCCCTCAAAGTGAGCTGATGAGCCCTGAGCAACTAGTAGATGAGAAGTTGGAAGTCCACCCCATAGGTAAATAACTTGCAGCATCCTGCAGCTGGTCAGACTCTGACTTATAATTGGCTAACCTTTTTCTCAGCCTCCCCTCTTCCCATATTCCTGCACAATCCTCCTCCCATCCTCTTCTGCTGCAACATTAGTTTTGCTACAGGAAACCTTCTAACGCTTCCCTCTCCCTCACTGCCATGTGATGAAAGGGAGGGGAACAACTTTAGGCTTTTTCTCTCTCCTAGTTGCTCTACGTAGATCCCTTCCCCTTCTCAAAAAAAAATCCTGCTGGCAATGTAATTTATTTTGCTGGGGCTGGTATAGTTGTGGGGCTAAGCCCCATGTCCAGAAGAACTTCAGCCACCCTCACCTGGAGCATGGAGGTGAGCAGGTGATTCGGTAAGTAATATCTAAAAGCTAAATATCTGTTGATGTTTTGACTGCTGGGATCTTAGTGCTGTGCCAGACCTTGTTGCCAGCAGCAATGTTAGTCTGGCTGATTCCCAAATAAACCGAGCAAAACCTGGGATCTCAGTATTGGACAGCTGGGTTTATCCTCAGGCTGACTTCTCCCACAGGCCTCTGTGTTTGAACATTTCCAAAAGCAGGCTTTTTTAGGACCTAAAGTGAATAGATTTGTACAGGGAATTCTGGGATTGCTCATGCTTATGTTTTCTGTTACCCTGGCTATAACAGAAGTGTTGGGACAGAGCAGGGAGGTTTCAGTCTGGAGACATGTCCTGCTAAAGCCAGGATTGCTTAGGCATTGCTCAGCTTCACTCATGAGGTGACAATTCTGCAGGTCCAGACTGGAGGTACCCCTGAAAATAAGGACATGCACCTGCTTTAGAGGAATTTAGAGAAAAGGCTGCCCAGGGATGTTGTGGAGTAGCGTCCTTCCTTGGAGATACTCAAAACTCTCCTGGACACAGTCCTGTGCAACCTGCTCTGGGTGGAATTGTTTTAGCAGGGGGGCTGGATTAGATGTTCTCCAGAGGTCCCTTCCAACCCCAGCTGTTCTGTGATTCTGTGACTTAGGCAGGAGTGAAGCACGTGGCAACTGAGATTCCTTATCTGCACAATTTCATCAGCTTAAACAAACCTTAGATCTCACCTGAGGATGTCCCTAAATCTACTGGAGTATTTGTTAAAGCAGGCTTGGAGTCACAGGTACTGTAGAGAGGGAACAAGGAAAAGGGCAATTAAAGGGGGGAGTGTGATGTGCTAAGATTGCAGCCTGTGAAACAACCCGAGAGGAAAAAGAGGAAAGAGTCTTGATGAAACTGATGTCTAAGCTGGAAGCTCCACTGCAGTCAATGCTGATCTCTCCTAACCTGTTCACTAAGGAGAATTTTTTAGCTATTAAAAGCTTTTAAGCAGCTATTCATCAGCAGACCTGGACAGCCCTGCTTAGCAGAACACAGGATGGAGTGAGGGGACCAACCTTCCCATGTGGTATTCCCTATACAGAGCAACCTCAGGCCACAGTCCAGAACCCAAGGAAAGGAAATGCAACCAAGGTAGTCTGGACAGAGGACTTCCAAAAAGCTTGTGGATCACCAAGAGATTTCAAGCCAAGACCCAGACCGGTGGGTCCCAAACTTTTAACACTTTTTTTTTTACATTTGTTTTTTTGTTTTTGTTTTGGTTTGGTTTTTTCCCCCTAGAAACTTCCAAGGCAAAACCCCAAGACAGATGCTAAGAGAGAAACACCCAATTTCAAGTCAGGAACTCTTTCTGTACTTGGGTGAGCTTGGGTTTTGAGTTTCCCCTTTCTAAGAGAATGCAGTGGTGGTGGTTCATGCTGTTCCAGGAGCAGGGAAAAACGTGTTTTCACAGGTCACTCAGACTGCAACAGCAAGGGTCAGTCACTACTGGCTCTATGCAAGGTACCTTCAAAACTGCTCTTGCTGGTGGTGGAAACTTAAACCCTAGAAGGCTCCAGGATAAGAGAAGTGAAAAGAAAATTTTGGGGGCAGGTTTTCATTTGGTGCATCTATAGCATTTCTGGCTTTCTATAAAAGCCAGAATTTCATACCTTTTTCAGCTGTGGTACTGGACATTGCATGCAGCCAGAAATTGGCCTTTTACGACTCCTTGGTTCGTACCTGTAACTGCACTAATGAGCACTACAGTTAAATGTGTGAGATACACAGACTCAATTATGTATCAAAAGGAATCAGTCCAGCAAACTTCCTAAGAGTGTTTTTCCATCCTGTCAGTGAGATGAATGAGAAAACTGAATCAGAGCTCATTGATAAAATGAAAAGGTCTGGACCCAGGTGTGAAGAGAATAGAAAGTGCAAAGGCACTTTGCTATACAGCCCCCTCATCTGTTTCTGGAAATCAGCAATTTCTTTTTTAATGAGTTTTCTTTCTTTTGGGAAAACAAAGCAAGACTGTAATTGGGTGTTTCTCTTTTGTATGCTTGTTCAGAAACATTTTTTTTTCCATCACCTTTAACTAACATTCAGGGATCCTGCCTTGGAGGAATCTGAATTAATGTCCCTGCATCATTTAATTTTCTCTCCAAACTCCAAGAGGCAAAACTTCACATTCCTATTTTCTGGATGTGAGTGGTGTAGGCACTTCTTTTGCAAATGCAAAGCTTGAAGTTATTTATGAAATCTCCAACACCTTATTATTGCAAATGAGTTCACATTTCCTCTGAGGACCTCAACCCCTCCTTCCCTCCACCCCTCTGCTCCTGTCTTTCCCTCTACTGTTCAGCATGGGTGAATCATCTTCATTAGCAAAAGAACAGGACATCACCTTCAGTGTTTGAATGACAAGAAAATATTTCTGGAAAGAATGTGTCAGTCTGGAACAGTTCAATCCCAAAGGTCATCAAGGTGATACCTGCAAGCTCTTCCTTCACTAAATATGCGTATTATTTACTAACTTTTATTTTATTCTTTGCCATAGGAAGTATTTCCACAGCTGCTGAGCCCCAGAGCACAAAAGAAATCCCTACCTATGTAAATGGTTGAATTGAGGACACCAACACCTGTATCTAAAAAAAAGGAGAGCTCACTGCATTTGGACTTTTTAATTCTTCAGATGACAAAGGGTTTTTAGCTTTAAGCCTGTGCATGTGGACATTATACTGAGACCATAGTGGAACTGCATTGTACAGGTGTTCAATTTTAGTGGGGGGTGGGGGGAGAGGAACTGGTACCACTATTCACTCCTGCAGCCCTTCCCCTCACCCTTTCACTCTTTTTTCTGATCTGTCTCTAATTTGTAGAAAATTCATAATGATATAGGCCAAGAATATGCATGGGGGGGGTCTCTTCTTTAGGGAGAGGGGTGGGCTGGGATGTGGGGGGAGAAGGGCTGGGACAGTGGGAGGTGGGAGGGAGTGTTTAGGGTTCTTGGCTTTAGGTTTAACTGCTCTTTTAGCACCTTGGGCTGCGGGAGGGGTAGCCGCCCCAGCAGATTTCCGTAGGACACACAAAAAGAATCACACTGGAGTTTAAAGGCACTGAAAATATTCTTGGTCAGTCTGGTTTATGTCTCTGTTTGGACTCTGCCCTTCGTTCCTCTAGCTGCAGCTGCTGCCCGTGCCCCGCACTGCGAGGAGGCTGAGTGTGAGTGTGGGTGATGCCAACTGCGAGGCGAGGCCAGGCTCCTTCTTAGGCACCTTTCTTAGCCTGCTCACACCAAGGCATCCCACTGGTAGTGCTGTGGGAAGATAATGTTGCCTCCTAACCCTGAACAGACCAGAACAAGCGTGCATTGCAGGAGGTTATTGCCAGCAAGAACTCACTTTGTATTTTGTACCAGCCTTACACCTTCAATTCTGGCTGAGAGAAAGCAACACCCTCAGCTCCATGTAGTGCTGATGGCTGAATTTGTCTGGGCAAGTCCCAGGAGATCTCCGCCTTTTCAGAGTCACCCAAAGGCCTGTCAGTTTTTTGAAGGACACCCTGTCCATAGGACAGGGAGCAGGGAAAGGTCTGTGCGCAGTTTTCCTATGGCTCTCTTGGCGCCCCCATTGGCTGCAGATCTGCAAGCTCCTGCCACTGTGGGCAGAGAAGGGAGAATTTGGCCTGGGACTGTTGCCATGCATTTTGAGCCTCAGCACCACAGGACCATTCTTACACAAGCATTGATTTCTTACCAACAGCTTAAGCTTGTATCTTACACTGCAAGTGGAAATGAGGCTGTGTAGGACATGTTCACACAGACTGTGTAAGGGAACAGCAGGAAAGCAGGATTAGCACACCTGGAACAAGTCCTCCAAAGACACTGGATACCTGTCTGAAGCCTGACCCATGGTTATTACAACTGTTGATTTCCAACCCAACTCAGGTAATTAAACCTATTACTAGCTTGAAAACAAACCAGTGGGAGATCGCAAATCAGAATTATAATTTAACAGGAAAATTTTTTTTAAAATGCAATAGTACAGGAACACTGACAGAGTCAGGATACACCCTGACACCCTGTTAGTCAGGGTGGTGGTAGCAGTCCAGATGAAGTGGTCCTGTTGAAGCAGTGACCCTGTAGAAAAGGGTCGGGTCTTCACCTGAAGGTCCAGTGGCAGCTCTTGTCCTCTGGGAACCCAGTAGGTAAGGGCTGTTTGTGCTGTTCCAAACCCCAGACTATATCCAGGTGGGAATGCCTGGCCCCTCCCCCTGGGCGGGGCATCTCCCAATGGGCTGATGGGTCATGGGGTGTGTCCTTGATGGCCCCTGGAACAGAGACAGCTCCCGGAGGGAGTTATCAGGGATGAGTCATGGTAGGAGATAACGAGCACTGCCTTATCAGGGATGAGTCATGGTAGGACATAACGAGCACTGCCCCACCTGCTGTAACAGCTTGAGAAGATGATAATAGAATACATACTATTGGTTACATCTTATATTGTAACCTAGGACAACCTAGCACCAGGATTTTGGTTCGGAGTGTAAAGAGAGAAATGCTGTAACCACTGTACACTTGCCCAACTATTTTAGGAGGAGGCAAGTAGAGGCCAGCTGATAATCAGTGAGGCACATGTAGGAGGCACCCTGATTACTGACATGGGTGGGTTTTGTTCAGTAGACACTGCACATGGCAACCTGAGTCAAAACCAGGAGAAAGCAGCACGGGCAGTGTGGCCCAGAGTGCCAGGGCAGGTATTTGGTGGTGGTGATGGTGGGTTTGAATTTCTCCATCACAAACTGGGGCACAAACCTAAATCAACACGCTTGCTGGCAAAACAAAAATGATACCAAGGACATCAGGCCCGTAGTAGTTAAAGGTCTATCACACTACAACGTCCTCTGCCTCTTTCTGCAGTTTCTGTGAAGACAGGTGGAAACACAGCAGTTTGTACAGCTTTGCTATTGTGTTTGCAACTACAGCTTTAAGAAAGATGGGAAAGTTTTGGCTGCAACTGTATAATAGTCCCCACTGAAGTCCAACATTAGCCAACTTATTTTTATAGTAAGCCAATCAAAAAGTTTTCTTATAGTGTTGGAACTATTTCTAATTTTAAAATTACTTTTTTTGATGTACTTTTTCATCTTCTTTTTCCCTTTCGTTAAATACAATGTAGCGTAATGTATAATTGCTATTGTTTATTGCTTTTACAGTCATATTTATTAAACAGATTATGTCTCTAAATGAAGGTCCATGTTTTTGTTGCTCATTTTAGCCTCTCTTCCTGACTGGGATCACTAACAATATTAAAACAGTAGGTAGTTGATAACCTAGAAAAGATATGGATGTTAAGAAATGGGGGGAAATACAGTTCCTAGAAGCAAGATGCCAATATAAAGGTAAGTTTCTAAGTGCTCATTTTTTTTTTGTTCCCAAACAAGCAATGATAGAGCTCTGAACAGTTCCCTGGAACTCCAGCTCCATTCCCTGTCCATGCTTATCCTTCCCCATAAGTCTCTGTGGAAGGTTCCTTTAAGATACCTTCTTTTGGCTCTGCTTCTGCCAGCACTGATGAAGGAAAGTCTGAATTATTAGCATTACTGAATCATTGACATGTGAATAAAATGAAGCCTAGGAAGTTTCTGTCAGCTTGCCATATGGCAGTGGATGCGTGTTGCTGAGAAAAAAAAGGAAGAAAACAGAACTTCTTTTCAAGTCAGGATGCAATCACCAGATCATTCTACCTCTTGTAACAGGATCCTGATTCAGTGCTCTGACTTTTTTTTGTACCTCAGGATATGAATTTATATATGCACAAGTATTCAAAGATCTGGGGTTTGGGTATCCTCAACAACCAAGGCTGTGGTATGACATATTACAAGTCCAGGAGTTGTGAGTTTTCTCATTGGAGGAGGGCATAGTTTTCAGTCCTGGGCAGATCCCAGTGTAATTAACAATTACTGGCCTCGAATGTGCAAGTGGACACTGCAGCCTTCTGCATTCAGGCTGGAATGGCCACAGTGCAGGTGACTCAGTGAGGTGTGTGAAGCCATAATCTACTTTAATAGTTTAAGTACCCACCTGAATTAGCAGGCATCTGTTCTGGCCATAAACAGTAAGTCTGGTTTGGCAAGCATCTCTCTGCAGCATTTTCAGATCATTCTCTTCAGCTTGTTGTGTGTCCTGAGGCAGAGACTGATTGTTATTTGTAGTTGTTTTCTGGTTTGTATAACAGCACAGTAATTCACTGCTAATGGATGAACACTGGGAGAGTAAACAAAGAACACCAAATACTTATAAAATCCAATATGAGTTTTCTCTAAGGATATTGTCATCCCTTGAGGGAATAAAAAAAGTTCATCATCCTTTGTCAGAAGGAGTAGAGAATTAAAATATGGTTAAAAATTCAAATAAAGTATTTTCCTAATGTGATGTTGATTCTCTGACATCATCTTAACATACAGGTGAGACAGACATTGTGGCTTCAGAGACATTTATACTTCTCCACCTAGCAGGACATTTGAGCTAAGATTTTGGATTGTTTTCCTGGAAATCAGTAGTTGTTGGTGTTCAAATACGTCTAAGGATTTGGGCCTCAAACAATTGCTTGCTCTTAAGATGTGACTACATTTAATTGCTTAATTTTTTTCTGAAAAGCAGGACTCTTGAAGCACTTGCTGAAGTGCTTATGCAAATGAAGCAGGAATTTCCAGTGACCCTAAATGAACTCTGTCTTGGTCCTGTCAACTTCTGCTGAGAATTTCTGACAATTGCATTTAGTGTGGTACCCAGAGCTGATAACAAGGGATTAGTATTTTATCTGTGTGCTGTCACCTCTCATTGAATGCATGAGAAGTTTCCTTGTCACATTATATCTCTAGGTACATTCAGTGTTTTAAACATTACCCCGTATTGCAGAGCTACCATGTTCATAGTGTTAAAAAAGAAAACTCTATTTTCCTTCAGTTAATGAGATGCTGTTCCTGCATTTCTCCATGAAACAGAATCATAAAGCATGTGAATAAATAATACTTGAGCTAAAACAGATCCTTTTAGTTTAGTGTTGGTATGATCTTGGTCATAATACCCAGAAGAAAAGACTGAAGTCAGATTGTTTTCTAATTGATAAGATCAAAGTGCTATCATGTACCAAGTCATTAGCCTAAGAGATATATTTAATCTGCTGTTTTAACTTTAGCTTTTGCATTTCCCTTTTTTCCTACTGGGGAATATGGCTTTCTCTTCTGTGCTGGAAGAGGGATGTCAAGGAAATCTGTGTTGTATTTTTCTCAGTGTGAGGATTTCAAGGCGTTTTCCTTCTCATTTGCATTGTGGTGCAGCCACCCCAGTGCCAGGAGCTGTGTACACCTCGGCAGTAAAGCTGAAAAATTTAGGAGACAGGTTTTCTCACTACCTCTGTATTGAAGGTTGGGTCTCACATTGTAATCCTGGGCCATTTTGGTGAGTGGACCTTAAGCAGACCCTCTCTACACACTCCAGAGAAAATAAACCGGAATGTCAAAGTCTTGAGAGTTTCATACTTTTTTATGGAGAAGCCCTGAGAGACAAAGGTGCAAGAGAAAGACTGTGGCAAAACCCTTGAGAAGGGAGTCACAGATGCAAGAAAAAACCCTCCCTTTTTGAAACCAATTCCTCCTCCAGCCTTCCCTAAACAAAGCTGGGTATGGTGACGTTTCTGGGACTGCAGCTACCCTTGCAAATAATTGCTCCCCAGCCCGAGAGCGTGGGCACTGGTCCCATGGACCTCATCATTCCTTCCTGTGCCCCCCATGAGGCAGCTGTAGGGCAGAGCTCTGAAACAAGAATTGGACTGACAGCTGCCTCTGCTCTGGCTGCTTGCTGCAAAGAGATGAATAATGCATGCAGCACATTTAAATGTGGTGTCACTGAGTGCTTTCAGGGAGAAAACCTTCGGCTATTAACCCTGCCTGCATGAGAGGAACATCCTTGATCGATTCCCTGCAGTGAGGGGTTGAACCCTTATCTCCACACCAGAAGGGCCTGGGTTGCAGCATGTCCCCATCATCTCTCCTCGTGGGCTGCACTCCAGGCTGAGGGTCCCTCCTGGGGCTGAGGCAGTTTCAGTGCAGAGTCCTGCTCTTGACATTTGGCTGAAGCTCAAACTTTCCTTAACCTCTGAAGCAGACTGCTCACTCGAAGTGACCCCTGCCTGATGTCACACCAGGTGAGTGGATGAGACTCAGGAGCTGGATGGTGTGCACCGTGTGGAATATTTACACCAGATACCTCACAGCAAATAACTTTTTCCCACGTTCCACACCTGCCTAGTCCCACACAGAGTGTGAGATTCAAACCACCATAATCCTCCTTCATGCTCCCCTGAAGCTACAACATGTCTAGAGCAAAGACCTGGGGTTTCTTCCACTTCTTCTGAGGCCTTATGTGTGAGGTGAAGCTGTTTGGTCAGAGCTGCAATCCCCTGAACAGCTGCACCTGTGTGTGTCTCTGGAAAGTGCTTGCTCAAGAGATCCAGAAGAAGCAGTAATAAACATAAAGCCAAAATCCCACCTCAGCTGCAGAGTCCCAGGACTGGACAGACTGGCCTCTGAGACACTGATTTCTTAATAAAATCTCGGAATGGGCTGCTCATTGAGTAGGTTCTCCCCTCCTGCTGCACTGGCTTGTGTACATAATAGTTTTTTGCACTACAGATGAACTTGCAGGCCTACCATTTGGTTAATTATTGATGTTCCATTAGTGACTAGAGGCCCTGGCACTACTGACGGTCACAGGATGAAAGTCAACTTGATCCCAAAATAATCTGCAGCTCAGGAAGGAAATTTTCAAAGCCACAGAAAGCAGTTTCCCAGATGATGTCTACACTCCGAAAAACATTTTTTAAATGGACAAGAGAGAGGCCCCTCATGAGCCCAGAGGCTTTTCTTCCTCACTTGTAGTCCTCAAATCAGCAGTTGGGTTATGGATGTCACATTTAGCTCAGCCTGGCCCAGGGTCAGAGTCCCGTCTGAGCCGGGATGTGGCTGCAGAAAAAAGCTCTGTGGTCAGTCTGCCAGCAGTGCTCCAGCAGAGGGGCTGACCTGCCTGTCCACATGGACTCATTTTTCATTACTGCATTTTTTTTTTCCCTTGTTTTCATACCACGTTGACCTGAAAGCTTTTCACACTGCCTGCTGCTTCCTCTCATTCCATGAGGGTGCCCAAAGCCTTAGCCCACAGCTTTCACCTGGCCTTGGTGTTTATCTGTAAAACAGAGGCACTTACTCCATTTACAGCAGTTTTTAAGGTTCCTCAGCCCTTTGATACAGTTACAAGAAGAGTTGTTTCTTCTGAGGCACTGTCAGGGTTATTGGAGTTAACTTCAGGGGAAAATAAACACTGGGTTATTTTCAGCAACGCTTTGCTGCTGGAAGTCCCCAAGCACTCAGCGTGTGTTATGATATAGGAGGATTACATTCAGCAGCTCTTATCATAAAAGAAATTATGATCCATCCATAGCAATCTATTTTGCCTTCCTATTAATCTAAACATTTTCATTAATTAAAAGCAATGATTCTTTTCTCTTTGATTGTTGCACCTATTTTTTTTTTTCTAATTTCAAAGTTCTGGTTTCAGGGAGAGGAAATTTACCTTCTATCCTTAGCTTTACTTGAACTTTTGCTTCATCTCTCTAATAGTTCTTCTAATTATCCTTTTTAATTATGATGATAATGCAGAAGGCCGACAACATTACTTTTTGACTTGTTTGAACTAGATGGAAAAAATAGATTATTATATTGGCTCTCTTTTGATATTCTGATTTTCACATTGGGCATAGGAACATACTGACATGCACTTTTCCAAAACTTGCAGAAAAAGACAACTTTTACTCTCAAGAAACAAACTGATTGCAAGGAGAAATTATGGGTATTTTTATCTCTGGGGTCAGATGCCACTTTCAGATCTTGCTCTTTTCACTCATATTAATGAAAAATCAAGCACAAATTATGGGAACACCTGGGAAAATAATAATAAAATAATTAATAATAGCAATAACACTAAAACAACAACAACAATAATAATAATTTTTAGAGCTCCCTTTTTATCCTTTTGTCTTTTTTTACTGGATGATGTCTGAAAAAGCATTAACAACATGTCTGCAGAGAATCTCCACCAGCCATCTCCAGACACCTGCTGGTTGGATTAACTGGACACTCGGTAGCCTTTGATTGTGGCATCTTTGAACATATGAGTGCTTTTTTTGAAGAGTACTCTAAAGTGTACAGTTAAAAGGAGACTTTTATAAGCATTGGACTCCTTGTGCGAATTCTGGTCATAATTTTCAAAAAGCTAAAAATGCTCTATTTTTCTTGAAGAACAGAGGAGTTTAAAAGATTTGTTACAGGCCCAGCTCTGAGAGTCCATCAGAGTTATCAAGGCCCATTCTCGTACAGAATTTGGCATCAGGTCTGAAAGGTGACTTTATTTACCCCGTGTGCATCTCCACTTGCAGGAAGGGCAGGTTCCTGTTTGAAGCATCCATTGCCACAAAGCAAACCCTGGAAGTGCTGATGGAGTTCAACGCCCCCCGTTCACCTGCCAGGAGCTCTGATCAGCCGATTAACGGGGGCAATAATTTCCACACTGCTACAAAGTCTCCTCCAAAATGCTGTTCCCAAAGGACCAGCATTCCTCCCGTGTCTTTCCAAGCTGACCCTCATTTAGCGACACCCTTTGCTGGTTAATTGCTAAGACAGCCATGCTGAGCAGTGTTATGCAACACCCTCTCCACGCACATGGGAAACTCCTCACTGCTGTGTTTGTAACACCGGTTTTTTTTTTTTCCAATAATGAAGTGACATTGGAGAAAACCAAACAAACCCCAAAACAATCTGTTACCTTATTTTACTAAAAATAATGCCATTTTATTAAGAAAACAGAACTGTATTTCTTTTTACTCAAACAGTTCCAATTTTAATTTTTTTCTATGACAGCCTTATAGGAGATATTTACAACAAAGAGGAAAAACACAAGCCCATTTCCTTGTATCAGAAGATTCTACTGATAAAGTTTACCAGACTTCCTCCCCTTCTGAATCTTGTTCAATCCTAAAACACCAGCGTATTAACAGTTTGTAGCTCTTGAGACAAGTAATACAGTCACTATAAATAATATTTATAATTGCAGCCAGAAGGTTCCTCCAAGAATAAAAAGCCTGTGAGGCATGAGGATGATTATTACCTTTTTTTTGTTGTTTGATTAGTTCTCAGTGGCTGCAAACATGGTCCTGATTATCATATTAACCAGCAGACACAGTAAGTAAAGAATCCCATTCTTAATTAAATTCACTTGAATGTTTCCTTAGCCTGAAGACTCATAAGTAGATCTTGTTTGTAAAATCCCTTTCAGCCAAATAACCACTTAACTAATTTAAAATTAAGTATCTTGGTTGGGATATTTCTCAGGGAATCACATTTGAATATTACTATAATATTATCTAGGGAAATGTTTTCTTCCCAGCTATTAAAAAAAAAAGTAAATAAAACATTTTTCTCAATTGGATTTTTTTTTTTTTAAGTAAATTCAGCGCTTGGCCACCTCAGAAACCAGAATCCACTGACTGTAAGGACTAAACCCTGCTCACCTCACTACATCAGCCTGTCCTCCCAGGCAGTCAGAGCATGAGGCAGGAGCTGTCAGAGCCCTTTCCCAACCTGCTCCTGATTTCAGCAGAGAGAGTGTGGAGTGGCTGTACTGAGCACTGAAAAACCACAAACACGAAAACTTCAGTCCAGCTATTGCTTTGAGCTTGGTGGTGTTTACCCGAGCTGGGATATTTCCTTTGAAAAGGCATCTATTCTAAATTAAAGCACTTGTGTCTTTTTGGGGTAAAGATTCACTTTCAGAAGAAAGCAAATTATGCCAGAAAATAAAAAGTATCGTACAGGGTTCCGTGGAGCTTTCTCATGACAGTAACCCCATTTCTAAATAAGCAGCTGTGCAGGGAAGATGAGGAGGAGGAGGTTTGGAAACCACCAGGATGTGTCTGAGTTTGAACAGAAATGGTAGTGGCCTACCTTCTAATGATAGGATAGGAAAAAAAAAATGAGTGGAAGAGCAATTTGGAAGCTAAGTATTCACATCCTGAATCCATCTGCTTCCACGGTTGGGCATTCTTTAAGCATCCTGGTTTTGCAAAAAAAAAAAAAAAAAAATTAAAAATTAAGATATAAGCCGGAAAAAATGTTTTGTTGCTTATGAAGGCTATTTCCCTGCTTTTTTGAGCAATGCCATGTAATCTCCTGTGAGCAGGGCACTTGGAAGGAAAAGGCTACAATAATCACTACAATTCTGCATCCTCAGGCAGACAGCCTACTGATAAGTCGTTCCACAAATTAGCTGTAGAAATCCTTCCTTCTGGGAGGAGGTAAGGAAGTGGTGCGAGAAAAGCACTGCTTAGGTAACAGGATCTGAGCACTGAAGGTCCTGCTTGTACTTCTGCAGTGGCTCTTCACCCCATTTTCATGCCTCCATGTCATACTCTGGCAATTACCTGCTCATCAGAACAGCATAGCTCAGATCCCAGCCCAAAGCACTTTATTTATCTATCTGAGCCACTCTGAGGGTGAAGCACTGCTTCACAGCACTTTTCCTGGTATTTATTGTGCTCTTCCAGATCAGAATTAACATGCTGCTTTTTTGGTTTTGTTTTTTTTTTTTTTTAAATCCTTTAATCAAGTCATCAGGAAGAAATTTTAGCAAGACAAAGGGAGAGCAGACAAAATGGCTCCATTATGAAATGAGAACAGACCTCACCCTGCCAAATTTCCAGCACAGTGGGGCTCTGCCCTTGCTTTGGAGGAAGCTGAGAGGGTTGCAGTGATATGTACAGGCAAACAGGAACTCTCTGGGGGTGATATTGCTTTAATCACGTCAGTGAGTAAGAAAATCAGCCTAAGTAAATTGTCATGGAACGAACTCATGAATAAACACCAGTGAAGCAAAACCTGCTACATGTGGTGACTTTTGTTACTTTCTATAAGTCCTTTCGAACTTAATGCCGGGGCGGGTGGTTAGCTGAGTTTGGATATAATTACATAATTTAGTCATGACAAAAAAAAAGAGAGATAAAAGAGTGATTTGGCCCAGAATAGCAGGGTTGTGTCCATCCCATGGGAGAGAGATCTTCAGCCATGACCGGATGTCTCTTGCCAGCTGGGGAAAGACCAAGCAATTTCTGGTCTTCCAGATAAAGAAACATTTTCGTAAGGCCTCAGTTCCACGAGGTGTTTTTAGTAGGACATAAAAAGCAACTGCTTATCAGAGTGATGGGATTTGCTAATTGCTTCTGCTCCAACAGACAGACTGTGGATGAGCCTTCCCTCTCGGCAAAGCGAGAGGATCTGCTAATTATAGCCTGGGTGTTAAAGTAACCTTTGGCACAAGGCAGGAGTGCTGTAATTAGGTTGCTCTCAGACCCTCGGTGTTTGTGCTCTCAGTACAAATTGCTGTTTGGTCTGTGCTGCTGCCTGCAGTGCGAGGCTGTGGAGCAGCCACAGGGCTGGAGACACGGCCACAAGAAACCTCTTCATGAGCATGGGAGACATCAGCTGGAGAGGCAAAACGTGAGGAACAGGTGAAAACCCTGCCTCTGTGGCTGCCGTTGGGAAATTGTCTGGATTTTGCTCCAATTCATCATCTGTATTATCATTTAGAGAGCATCTAATGACTGCTCAGAAAGAATATTTTAGCTGTCCACACATTGCAATTGACCTAGAAAAGGTCAATTGATGTTCTACTGAAATCAGCAGGAGCTGATTAAACATGCAGAAATTGTGGTGAATGGTATTGGGTGGGAGAACCAATGTCATTCCCACTGACAACTTCACTAGAAACCTGACAATGTCCAGCTGAAATCATCCAAATGCTCCTGAAATGCACTGGAGATACAACATTACCTTCAGTGGGTTCTAATCAGAAAACACAACTGTGTAAGGCATAAAATTAGCATATTAGTCTTCAAACGTGGAAAAAAATTGTATCAGAAATGTATTTTGTTTCACTTAGGCAGATGTGATCCCTCACTTCTACCGCCCTTCCCTCTATTTGTCCTCATGCCTTTCATTATCAGAATGCTAATGTAATAAAGTTAACTTGCTTTGTTGTCATAGAAAAAATTACAGCTGAATGCTTGCAAAAATAATCCCTACCTTGGCAAAGGTGGAGATTAAAATAAAACAAGAACTAAGCTGCAGAAACTAAGAAAAATGACTTAGCTTAAGCATACAAAAATAATATATTGAGAGAAGAATTTTATACATTGCCTTAATAGTTGCAACTGACAATTTCAGGAACAGTGTCAGAAAAAACAAAATGATGTTTTGCTTTGTGTTTGTAAGGCTGGATGTGAAGGGAAAGGGGAAATAACACTATGAAACTCTTTAATCTTCTTGATTTAGATGAATACGCCCAAAGTACTTGGAGTGATGAATATAACCAAGAGATGGCAGCAGTTCATGCACTATTCATTTACTTAACTTAGTTTGCAACATTATTTTCTTCCTATAAGGTACAAGGAAATTAAGTTGTGTTTAGTTTGTCATGCAAATTGTTTCCATCGTTATTAAGGGGAAAGGAGGGGCAGAGAGAAAGGAGAGAGGGCGGAATAGTCTGATGAAGGGATGTAGAAATTTGTTTTAGGCGCACGTCTAAGGTCTCTTTTTAGAAAGAAATTGTATCAGTTTGCTGTATAAAAGAACTAAAACCAAACTGAGGTCAGAAATCTCGTAAGGGTGTACACGCTGTGCAGCCACAGTGCTAAGGGGTGTCACACATTTCCTGTGATCTGCTGTGGTTCAAGGACCATAAATCTACATCCCATTTTCACAGACAAGGAAAACTGCTACTGTCTGGAGACCTTATATTTGCTTTGAAGGTGGGATTCTTTAAATGAGGCTCCAGTGAGTACCTCCCACTTGGCTTCTCCAAGGAGGTGAGCTGCTTCAGCTCAGGAGTGGTGTGCTAAAGAGAGGACCACAAGGTTCATGTTTGCCTACAAAAATGCTTTAAAACGCAAACCTCCCTGTACACTGAGTCACTGATTTTGTCTCCATTATGCTACTCAAAGGCACCTCTTTCTTCACATGTTGGGGCTAAACACCTTCCAGTGGCTTCCACCTTTTTTTATCCCTGAAAATGTGACACCTGTAAAATCTTACAGATTTTTTTTGACAGGCAGTAGACTTAAACCAAGATGACCTCATTTGTGGAAGTAGATTACATCAAAGAGAATGTGGAGTGGATGAGGCATTGGTACAACAGGCAAAGGAAAGATCTGCAATTAATCACATAAAGGACTGAACAGAGCAACAAAGACACTCCAACTCCCTGATTAATTCAAGGAGTAAAATTTTGCATTAAGATACTGACTTAAAACATCTTGAGGGATTCAGTACATGTTTGGTGACTTGGGAAAAGATTATTACATCAATAAATACTTAGATCGTAGCTCAGTATTTCAAACAAATACAGATAATCATAGACTTGTTTATCTATCAGGTACACACTTAGATAAATATTCAGAAACCCTGAGTTATCATTGGACTAAATGCCTTTGCATTGTCATCAGGCAGTTCTACCATCAGTCTTTCACAGTGTTAACAGCTTATCCTTTGTTCCCTCCACTGCACCAGAGACTCAGGGATAGACATGACAAAATCCAGAATGCAGATACTCCATCTAAATTGGCTTTAGGTGTGGTTTGACCCCAGTCTGTGATCTGGGTGGGTGAATGATAAGTATTGCCCAGGTACCATAGTTAAAATGACACTATTAAATATTTTCAAGGACTTCCTGGACATGCTCTCATAGAGTGACATAGCATGACATGAAACACTCATCTCTTCATGTGCAAGTAAACAAAGAAGTAAGGCATGGGGATTGGAATTATACTATATTAAAAGAGTTCATTTCTCAAACAAATTTCAATGGTATTTAAACTTTTTTTAAAAAATCTGAACATGTCAAGATTTATATAATAAACTAATGTGCATTAAACAAATGGTGCCAATTAGCACTTCAGAATTAATTTAATGAGCAAGGGTCTGCAAAATTGTTTGAAAAACTTTTGTGTCATCATCATGAATTTACTTCCTAAGTAATGTACTGGTGGTTTACAGGCAATAGCTATTGTCAAGCTAAAGTTATTTTCGAAATTATCGTGGGTCATAAATTCTTATTACAAGAGATCCTATTCACCTTTTTTCAGACTTCCACATCTTTGATTTTATGCTAATGTAATGGAATTGATTCTGTTAGGGGCAAAACGATGTGAAGGGAGTTGAAGGGAGTTTGAAAAGGAATTTCTTGAACAAGTCAATCCACTACTGCCCTAAATGGCAGCTTTGCTTGTTGTAGTCCAAAGTCCCCCTGTTGATCCAGGCCTGGAGCCATCAGTTTGTGCAGCCAAGGATGGATGCCCACTGTGCCAGGAGCAGCAGGAGCAGCGTGGGCCACTGGTGCTGCCTGTAGCTTTACTGATGTCTCTAGTGCCATGAAATACCTACAAAAGATTTGTGCCCCTAGAACTGACACTCTTTCCATCTACATGGCTGGATTCAGCCCAGGGAGAGCCTGGCAATAGCATTTTCCTGCCTGTATTAAGTCCTTACAAAGCTCTGAGTAGAAGAATTGTCCCATGGACCTTTATTGCAGCAATGAGCCCTCGTTAGAGCCCTCAGGTTTCTGAGATGTCTGTTGTAGGGCTGAGCATTATCACCTTAAAGTATCCTCAGTCCATCCAGGCAGTGAAAGGATGCTTAGAAATACTGGACATGAGCAAAGCATTCCTGGGAAGACCTCAAATAAAATTTATGTGACAAATCCAAAGCATGACTGTTACAGTTGGTTGAAAATGCAGATAGCATGGAAAAAGAATAAAAGGTAGGCTGGGAGAGCTGCAATTTATGAGGAGGTTTTTTCATGTAGTCAAATCTGTCTTAGTGCCAGCAATGTAGGAAGTCAGTGGGTGTCTGATTATCATCTCCTGAAGACAGAAAAATTGCCATTGTAACAATCTTTTTTTAAAATCAGATGAATTTTAAAACGATAATTGAGTGTATATATAGCAGCATTCTTTGCTTTTTTTTTTTTTTTTTTTCATTTCTTTCCACCTTGCTTTCTCATTCAAAAGTTTCCTCTTCTCATATCATTGGCAGTTTGGAATAGGAATAATGTATTTTGTCTTCAGCTTAAATTCAGTATGTGTTTCTGAACTACTTGGCAGGGGGTGAGGGGGATCCCTTTGTAATAGCTTCTAAATAAATTCAGTATCAATTTAAACTATTAGAGGAAGTTAAATAAAAATAATTAGGATATTAAAATACTTTGAGCATCTCCAATCACTGGTTTATTGCAAACCTGGATCTTTTCCAAGAAACAATAATAGAATGAATACATTAGAATGTTTCCTTCCACTTAATATGAGACCATTTGCTCATCGAAAGATGATTGATAACTTGCATTAAACACAAAACCAGACTGATTTGCAGACAAGCTTGAGGAGGGGCTGGAAGGAAAGGAGAATAAATGTCACATTAACAAAACATTACACAGATGCACATTCACACACACTAAGTGTATTAACCAAATATAAAAGAAAACAACATAAAAGCTTTCATAGCACCTCTTCTCATTAGAAAAATATACTAACCCTGTGCAATGTAACTGCTAAATGCACCCTGGCATGGGGAAAATGAGGTATTTGGAGACTCTGATTGCTCTGAACCTGTTCAGAAAAACTCAAGGGCAGGGTACAGGCAGAGATAAATGGAAGCTGATTGCAGTTATTGGCTCTGTCTTTTTTTTCTGATTCCTCCACCATCCTTCTTCACAACGTGAAAACTGATGTCTTCAAAACTCTGTGTCCTGCTGGGCCTCGGGAGCATAAACAAGCTGGCAGAGAAGCAAGGGTCGGTCTGTGGGAGTTTCCACGCTCTTCTCTGTGCTGCTGGCTCAGAAAGGCTCTGTCTCTGGTAGCTGCCACATCCAGGCTCCCTTGTCCAGACTTGCAGGAGTTTTTTCAAGCCCTGGGGCAGTGCAGGACAGAGCAGGGCTGCGATCAAAGCCCAGCCTAGTCTTGAGCAAAATACCTTGCTCTGTAGTAAATTTTTTTTTTGTTCCTTCTGGGACAGAAGAGTAATTCACTGTATCTTCCTGTTAGCTTTTGGATCAAAGTCTGTTCTATCTCAGATGGTATCCATTTGCAGATTCTCGGGGAAGGATGTAAGGAACAACATAAACATTCAGCCACCTGTAGTACAATCCTTCACCTTTCAGAGGTGAGAACAAATAGTAAATACCTTTTCTGTTCAGTGGAGGCACTGCTTGGGTGATCAGGTGTTCACAAACTTGCAGTATCACCCAATGTGCCCAAGGTAGACACTACATAGGAGTCTAGTTCCTGCTGTAAAGATCCTTGCACCTTAACCTCCTAAGGAAATTATCTGTGTGTAAACCATGTACCCCAGCAGAGACAGAAGGGGAATGAAAAGTGCTAGACATAGCTACAGCCTACATAAATGGGGAAGAGAAGCATTCTTGCGTAGTGAATTTGAAACAAGGATAAGCATTTTTGAATTGAGTGAACACGATGATGCCAACAAAAGACTCCAGGGAAAAATGTGTATTACAGAATAAACATGAGAATTCTAAGTAGAGATCAAGATGCTGGATTTGCTTGGTATTTCATAGTGCTGTAATTGCAGCAGGAATATTGTGTCCAGGTCTGGCATTTGCAATTCAGGAAGGATATTACCCATTCCTCTAGAAAGAGGAATGAATGAATCACTAGAAAGCATGCCCCAAAGACAAATATTCAAAGAATTAAATCTAATAGTTTTTAAAAGAGGTGGAGTAACTTCATTCCATTTTGTACGGATTTCAGTGGGGAGAATGAGTTTATTACTCAAACTCAAGCTGATAAAGCTAAACTAAACCCAGGGATTAGAATCCAAAGTTGAACAAACAACATGTGATAAGATATACATTTCTAATAGGGAAGATATTAATCATTACAATAGCAAAACAAGAACTTTCACAGTATCACTGGGCAATTTTAGATTAGCATCAAATGCTTATAGATTGTGCTTGCCTTTGTTTTCTTCCTAAAAATATTCTTTAAAAAGAAATTTAAACAGAACACAGTTCAAACAAGTTGCAATATCCCCATTATACGAGTAATCCCTTAGAAGTGCACTGCGGGTCCCCTCTGGGTTTTATAATGTAGAAGCTGATGACTCCTGAAATACTCAAGGATGTTTAGCTGCAGCTCGTGGAGCAGAACTCTATCTCTGCAAACACATTTCAGTGCCATGGCAAAGCAAAACCATACCTGATGCAGTGGGCCATTGATATTTGAAAGTAAATCCCTTGGTTTTTAATTTATATGCCCTAAGATCCCTGTTTAAAAATGTGTTTCGTTTCTCGTAAGTCGCCGCATAACTCCCTGCTAATCCCCCTCATTTACACTGAATATTAGCTTTATAGAGAATGGTACTAATTAATCCTGCATAACTGTAATTTAGTGGCAGGGCTGCACAACAGTGAGAATTACCGTGGCACTGGCTGCCGGGTTATCAGATCCATTTTCTGGGTAAGTCCTATTATGTTCTGTAGGACGGGCATGGCACACAACGAATTTAATTACACAGCCTTTCAGTCAGCTTGCTTGTAAGCTTGGGAACTATCTTCTAGCTCTTTCACTTCACAGAAAGCAATGCTTTTTCTGAAGCTGCTCTTGCATTCTACTTGACTAGCTACTCACTCTGCTTGGACACTAATTATTGGTAGTAGCTAATGACTAATGACCTTGCCTGCAAGGTTGTATTCCTAGATGATACCAGTTTATAAACATTCTCTCAAACTGGTGATGATCAGGAGTAAAGATTATGATTTACAGCAAACAGCCCACTTTCTGAATGCAATATAAATAAACATATAATGATAAAAATAATATTACACTAATTAACAGCATGGATAAAAATGTAAATTAAAAAAATAAATAGATAAGCAAATATAGTTTCAATCTCACTTACTGAAGAAGTGTGATGTCGTCATATATAATTTTCCCCAAAGGGACATTACCCATTAAGAATTGTCCATTAAAAGACCTGGCTTATACTGCTGGGTCTGGCAGTGACCTACCTTAATGGATCCCTCATTTCTCTGCCTGATCCCTCTACTGCTCTTCTTTCCTGGTTTTGCTCACCAACACGGCTACAGAAACCCATCCCGTGGAGCTGGCTCAGACTGGCTCAGTACTGTCAGTGGATACAAAGAGCAATTTGAAGGAGTACCTTAAATCTACAGCAGAATGAAGCAGCCTTTGGAAGTTCTTCTCCAGGATACACAGTAATGAGGGTCCTAGTTTTGATGGCTCGGTTAAGTACTTCAAGTTCATTAAAAGATCTGTACTTATGCCTGCTTATTTCTCTTCTTTCCTCTGTCACCTAAGAAAAAAGGGATGACATAGTAAGAGAGGCTTTCAAGCTAAAATGTTGGGATTATAGAGATATATCACTGTATTTCACCAAGAAAGGAAAAAGCAAGCCCAAGCAAGTGGAAACAGTCAGATGCGAGAAAAGCAGCACAGGACTACAAAGGGAATGTTGGAGATTCTCCTTGTTTCATTATTTATATTTCCCCACAGTGGCAAAAAACCACATTCCTATATTCCATATAAAATATAATGCACTTAATTGATCTAAGTAATTTCAAGGCTGCTGAATAGCAGAAGCCTCCAGAGTGGAATATTCTGACTTAATGATCACATAAAATTGCTCAAAGTGTTTTTAATGTCATTGTAATTTCTGAGTTTATTTAATAGTTGAGGGGGAGAGAGGGTAACATTAAGAGTCATCTGCGTGGCTTGCATGGCTGTATATAACAAATGAGACATGCCTATGCCACAAGAACCATTATTTTAAAATGGCTGCAGTAAAAATGCAGTTATACTGAGCATTTGCTTTAGGCCATGACACAGTGTAATGAGAAAGATATTGCATTAGGATTCAGGATACCTCAGATTTGTTTCTAAGTGTTTGACCTTTTAACAGTCAGATCTCTTTTTGATTCCACTGATTTCTTGCTCTTTCTTTCCCAGCCTCAGCCATCCAGTTCATAAAAACTTCATCTAAGAGCTGTACAGTTGTAATCCACTTTAAATATGGTAAAGAAACTTCTGTATGTATATATATATATGTATTTAATACAGAATCATAGAATGGTCTGAGTTGGAAGAGACTTCAAAGCTCATCTCATTCCAGCCCCCCTTCCATGGACAGTGACAACTTCCACTAGACCTGGTTGCTCAGAGCTCCATCCAGCCTGCCTTGAACACTTCCAGGGATGGGGCATCCACAATTTCTCTGGGCAACCTGTTCCAGGGCCTCATCACCTTTAGAGTACAGAGTTTCTTCCTAATATCTAATCTGAACCTACTCCTTGTCAGCCGGAGGCCACTTCCCCTTGTCCTATCATTACATGCTCTTGTGAAAAGTCCCTCTCCAGCTCCTTTAGGCACTAGAAGGTGCTCTAAGGTCACCCTGAAACCTTCTCCTCTTCAGGCTGGAAAACCCCACCTCTCTCAGCCTGTCTTTATAGGAGAGGTGTTCCAGAATCATCCCCCTCACATGTTGCAAACAGTTGCCTTTCATCCCAAATCATCAAAACCATGGTAAACTTCAAATACTTTTTCCCTCACTGGCCTAAGGCCAGACTCCCTTGCAGAGAAGCATCAAGGCATTGAGAAGCCAAAAGTGCCAAGCCACTCTGGGTGTGGTTTGAAGCCCAGGGGGGTGTGCTGCAGGCAGTCTGCATGGGCCCTTGTTTCAAAACAACGCTAAGTGGAGCATTACACCCCACACATCCTGCTGGGTACCTTTATTCTCCCCAGCCTTGTGTTTGCCTGCAGTTCAAGTCTTCTCCCCAGTTCCTACCAACACTGTTCAGAATTATTTTGCAATATTAAAACAAGAATTAAGATTTTAAATCTAATTTCACATTCTTCTCTGCTCCTACCCCCCTGGTCTGTTTGAAGTTATTTTAATCTCCTCTCAACCTTCATTTTTTTTTCCTATTGGACTTGTCTAATTTGCCTCATTTCTAAGTCATGATGATATCCTCAAGACACCAATTCATAACTTCCTCATGTTGAAATTGTTCATTAAAATCTAATTTTTACCATCTAATTCTGACTTTTGAGCTAATGAAATCAGAGTAATTATAAACATCCATCTTGCAACATTGCATATTGACATTTGAATATAAAGACTCAGAATGGGAGAAAAGCATCACTGGAGAACTTCTTTCCTCTATCTGCAAAAGAAATTAGCTCAATCATAAATATATAGATTAAAATGCTCTCCTTTAAGTTCATCTCAATATTAACTTTACACTGCCATTAAAGTTTGTCTGAACATCAACCATAAGGGACCATATCTAATTTCACATGAGATATGTTTGGTTTGCTCAGATCCATTATTTAACAAAGAGAACTGAAATACGCAGAAAGAAAGGTACAGCTCATGCTGTATTTGATCCAGAATTCAACGAGAGCTTTAACATCTTCCAAAAATATTAGGATATATTGAAGGAAAGAATCACTCCGGAGAACTTTTAGTACTTTTTTTCTAGTCTTATTTTAGTTGATGATGCTAGACTAGATTAATGGCTGAATTTTACAGGCTCACACTATACTAAGAATCCCTGTGACACTAAATAGCTATCCACAATCTTATAAAGTTGTAAGAAGAATTTATTATATGCTTTTTTTCAACCTGCGCTAAAAGTCATAGACACTGATGGATGTTAATATATTGCTGCAACAAACTGAAAAATGTAAGGATGAGGAGGGATGGTCAGACTTGTTATAGGCTAAGGTATTATCACCACAGGATTGGGATTCTGATCCTGGTGTCAGTTCTGCAGTGACAGATCCTTTCAAAAAAGCGTAGTTTGGAAAGAATGGCATTTCTGTAGATGCACCACTTTAAAACTGGCTTTGCAAAATGTGAGGTAAGGCATTGTAAGGCTGATCAAATAGTTACCTTGTTATCAGAAAAAAAGATTATTGAAAACTATTTAAGTAATGTGATCCATTTGTATAAACTCCCTGTTGTTCCCTGCCTACTTTCTTGCCAAACTGCTTTGTGAAGTGTGGGGATGCTCACTTTTTATTTGGGCTCCAGTGAGGCAGCCAAACCTCCGATTGCCTTGCAAATGGGCCCTGCTGGGCTTCCAGGTCCTGCCCACAGAGCCAAGAGTCTGGATGAGCTGGAAGCCCCAGCCCAAAGCAAAGTTCATGTCCTGATTGTAATCTGCAATCTGGGAACCAAGGTTTGAACTCCACTGCAACTGGGAGTTGACTAAAAGATGATAGTAAGTGGAGAAATTTAATTGGGTTTTCTTTTGTATCTAAGAGCTTAGACTTAGATTGGGCCTTAGATTAGATATTATTCTAAGTTTTCAACACTATACAAAGCAATACTTTGGTGTTCTGTAGCCTTTCTAAAAATTTATTCTGTTTTTCAAATGAAGCAGTAGATACAGTCACTGAAGAGAGAACTGCTGGGAAGAGCAAAGGTACCAGACAGATATTCTTCACTCAGAATGCCTCAGCCACAACAGGGATGTTCTTTCACTCCACATTTTACACAACAGCTCAGAAGAGAAGTTTGTGTAGTGAGGGCAGCTAAAGTCATCATTGCCAGTCCCCACAACGTACAATTACTTTGATTCATGCAATCTGCCTCTGTGATGAGATGTCTCACAGTAAATACATAATAACCACCAAGACAACTATTTAGTGATTATGGCTAGATGAATCTAAATTCATTGTAATCAAAAGCTTCAGGATCAGCTGGTTTGATATCTGTTGGCAAAAATACTCCTCTTGGCAATGGACCAATGGGTTCACAGAACTAACACCAGGGAGACTTGTTTCAGACCTGACATCAGTCAAAGGAAAATATTCTGCATGGACATTAAACCATGGCACAGGGAATGGAGGATGGTGTGATTCAGCAGCAGAGACGAGAGAGTCCTGCAGGTAAGAGCAGGTTCAGGGAAGTGTTTTCTGAGGATGAGCCCAGGCTGATCCTCCAGAAATGTGCAGCTGCAATTTTTCAAGCCAGAATTGTGAGCCTGGGTCTGCAGCTTTTGCCTAGTAGGTCCTGGCTGAGATAACTGGTGGGACACTGACATTGGCTGGCACCCAGGACTGCAATGACTCTGGATTTATCATTCATTAGCTCTTGTGAAAACAACATAAGAATTTCATCTTGTGGCAGTCAAAAGAGAAAGAACCTGACACTTCCTACCACCCAAATGTTTGTCCTGTTTCAAAGCAGGGAATGTTAAACCTCTATGGCAGCCCACTGACTCTGATTTTACTTGGACTAATGCGTAAGGGCTACTCCGGAAGACAACTTTCTTTTGGAAATGAAAAGTGTCTGGAAATAGCTGAAATTGAGTATTAACATGAACAGAATAAAGGCTCAAACAAAGCAGTCTTACAAGAGCTATCATTTACTTCTCTTGCTAGTTCAGTGGGGTTAATGCACTGCACTTCAGAGGCACCAGCACATAACTTTTCCAAAAGATGTAAACAACAGAATGAATATTTTCAAAGCATTGAACTGGGAGAATAGTACTTACAATATTTTCGGCAAAGCTAATGAAGAAAGGATATGGAAAAACGATCTGGACCTTGGAATGTCTTTGCTTTCAACTCAGTGCTCAGTCAAGAAGATTTGGTACCAGAAGGGACCAAGTCAGGGATTGCCAGGGCAGTTAAGCCAAATCAGGTCCCATTGCAGCCTAGAGCTAAACAAAGAGCTGGTGTAATTGTCTGATGCCTTCCTCTGGGCACTGAGAACCACAACAAAAATGCACAGATGCCAGTGGTGGCTTGTCTGTCCCACTGTAAAACCCTAAAGAGGGGTTAATACTATTCTTACAGGATCAAAAAGGCAGCAGAACCAAGGGGAATTGATCCTCTAGTGCACTCAGGCCTATTTTCTAATTTTCCTTTGCATGATTATCTGAGCCACTGTCTTTGGTATCATTGATGCAGGGCCCACATCCCCATGCCAGCAGCCTGAGTGCTGTTGTGTAATTTGTGTAATTCATCGAGAAACCATGACGGGGTTTACTGAATTTATCCTTGCATTCCACGACCTTTGATGCAACTCTCCATATAACACTATAAATAAGCCATCCCTGCTCACCAGGCTTTTTCCCAGGCTTAGACACCACACACAAACACGTGAAGAAAAGACCATGAAGCCAAAGTACATAATTGCACTTTTTAAAAGGTCTTGGCTGGCACCATCTCACCTAAGAAGAAAGTCTGATTAGGGAGTCTGGTCACCTTTGGCACCTCATGTCTTCAGTGAAGAAACACTGATTGATCTGAAGAGAGATTTTGATCTCAGGTACAGCTTCTCCTGTCAAGGCTCTTTTCTCCATTTCTTGCAGGGGAAGTGCATGACATCTGGGCACCTGACTTGAAAACCTCATTTTTTTTCCCCACTGGGTATGAACTGATAGTCTGGGGGTTTTGCATTGTTCCCATTCTCTAAAATATTATCCCTATTTCTCTCCCTATGAATCCTCAAATTCTTCCTCTACTTTTAAATTATTTCCGTCTCTCATTTTGTATGTTTGCAGTATTCCTTCCCTTTGATTCTTATTTCTCATTGCACACTCAGCAGTTCAGTTTCTTTCTCTCTCTGATCATGTATTATGTATTTAAGTGGACAGTCATTTAACAGTCAGTTTTCCCAAAACTGGTCTTGAAGGAAGTAAAAACTGGACTGGAACTTAGCTACTAATATCAAATTTGATTAATACTGTTAACTGAAAGGAAGACATTTTGAAAATGTACATAAAAATATGAAGATAAATTTTGTCTTTGAACTGCAATTTTTTTGTCGAAGAATGTAAACAAACAGTTTAAAAGCTAAAAAATATTTTCCTTTGAAAAGAGATTTTTAAATTATTATGTGACAGCAAAAGTACGCAAGTCAAGAAAAAGGAAAAATTTCAGAACTATTAATTTCAAGTTTAAAAAAATACCTCAATGAGGTTTAAAATGAGCATTTTATTGTTTTTTAGAATTTGTGTTTGTGTTTTTAAAAGTTTTTTGCCATTAAACTGTGAGCAATTTTTATAATCTTTGGTCTACCACAGAAATTAAAGATCTATTACTCATCAAATTTTGTCTTCTGTTCCTCCTTTCCCTTCTATTTTTGAATTGTCAATTCTCTCTTTGTCTGGCTGCCATCGATATTATATTGTCTCTACATGATCTAGTCCAGCCTCTCACACAATAGCACTCCCTGGTCTATAAACACTAACAAATTAATGCTATATTCGATGTCATGAAGCAGAGCTGTTGACAGAGATTGAGGGCTAGCAATAGAGAAATCATAGATGAATTCGCAATGTGAGAGCAGCAAAAGGCAGGGGATGCAATCTTAGGCTATGGTCAGAGAGACATTACATTATGGAGAAAACAAAAAGCCAATAATTTTCCTCTGTACGGCTTGACTATGGCTGCACCTGGACTATTGCACTCATTCCAGGGCACTGGAAGAGATATCGACAGAGGGGTTTTCAGAGAGAAATGCTGTAGCAATTGGAGAAAGTTTAAATGAGATAAATAAGACAGCAGTGCTGCTCTGGGCAGCGTGGGACGAACAGGAGCATAGCTGGGAGCTGAGTGTGTGCTGCCAGGGGGATTGGGATGTGGAACAGCCTTCCAAGGAAGGTCAGAGCATCCCTGATCCGCATCTGGTCTGCCTCTGCATCTATAGCTCCAGCTGCACCAACATCCTTCCTTTTCCTCAGGAAAACACCCTCTGGAACTGCTGTCTCACAACCAAGCTGCGTTAGCAACTCCCTCCTTGTCTGTGGGCAGGATATTTACTCTCAGAAGAGCAAAGCTCCAGATTATCTGCCAGAAGTTAGTGGTCTCTGCCCAGTGGCATGGGCTGGACCTTTGGGAACAGTTCAGCCCATCCTTCGCCTGTCACAGCTGGGAGAGGCCGACCCACCAATGGGTGAGCCCAAAAACGATCCTATTTTCACTTCTCACTTTCCCATCAGAACCTGGCACAAGGTACTTAAAGAGTGGGCTACAACAAACAGGATTAATAATGGAATAATGCAAGACCCAGCCAAGATGAAGGTCCTGATACTCTTTGGTTGTTCAAATATGTACTGTGGAAAGATTTGAAATACCAAGCATTTAAGCAAACATCTTGTGACAGCATTTAATATGTTTGTATCAGATTATGGAGGACATTTGCTTTTCATGATACTTTGAGAAGATCTGCACTGCTCATGACCAAGCTATAAATTGTATTTCTGCAAGCAATCTGCCCCCACCAAAAGACACACAGCAGCTACTGCCCTAGCCCCAGAGTCTTTCTCTCATGGTTTCTGTGGTACACATGAGGAGGAAAAGCTTTTTGCAGCCAGCTGCAAGGATCTGTGAGTTGAGGGCAGGTATAAGAACTAAATTTCCCGGTTGATCACAGGAAGAACTTGGTTTTCCAGAATTGAATACTTCTGGTGCAGGGAGCATGACATACAGGGACAGCTTCCATGGAGACAGGAAACCACATCCCCCTAAGTAGGTGGGAAAAGGACATGATCAAACACTTACCAGCACTGGGCTGCTTTATGGAAGATTCCAGTCTTCAGTGTCCTCAATACTGCATTTCTTTAGCCCTATTAGCCCTATTCTCTGTCTTAATTTCCTTTGTTGTGCACCGTGTCTCTGAAGACACACTTGAGAAGCCAGGTGAGGCCAGAGAAGTGTGGTGCAGTGGAAGGCTGGCTCTGCAGGCCACATCTCCAGGGAGAGCCCATCTGAGCCATCCGAGCATGGTCCTGTGATCTGCAAGAGCACAGAAGAAACATGAAGACAGAGAGGATTTAATTCGATGTAACAGGCCTGAAAATAGCCCCCACTCAGCAGAATGTCCTCAGTGGAGGTGTGTGGTGACAGCAGAAATACTGACTTAAATGCTACAGAAAGAAAATAAAACTGTTGTCATTTTATAGGTAGGAGATACGTGTCGGAGATTTTATTGGGATAAACAGGAAAAATCAAAGTCTAATGTATACAGCCAGGAGGTATTTGAAGTCAAGAATTAGTTTTGCAGTAAGAAATAGAACTTGCTAACTGGCTCAACTATCATTTAGGAATCCACAGTGAAATGGCTAATTTATTATACAAATTAGACCAAGGCAGAATAAGGCATTCTGTTTAATCATAAAGATTTGGGGGTGGAAGTCTTTTATTTTTGAGCAACACTGAATATTCTATAAAGTCAAATCTTCTCACTTAAATGAAGGTATTAAAATAGAGGGAAGAAAGTGAAAGAGGTCACGCTGTTTCATCAGGATTACTTTCAAGTAGTTCGTCTCCAACTCGTTAGGTTTTTCATGAGAAAAACTGTCTCGAGTTTCTCTTGAGCTAACTTTGCTGCTATATGTTGTGAGAAGTGGCTAGTTAAATGACTTAAATAAACAAAGAAAGGTCAGGATTTCTTGTCAATATTTCTGTCTGGGGAATAAGGATGTTTCCTTCTTCTCTGCTCTCAGAATGTAATATCTATATATGCTCCTAGTGACATTAGCAATAAGTTGAATACATGCTTGATTTGCCAATTGGTTCACAAGTGCAGATAATTCTTATCTTCACAGTCAGGAACAGTGTCTGCCAGGAGGGAAATCCGCAGTACATTTCAAGTGTTTATCACAAGAACCTGAAGAGAGTGCAATACTATTTCCTTCAAGGAATTCTGTGTGTTAATCTGGTTAGTGGCCAAATTTGTGAGGATTATGTTAAAACCGTCGTCCTCTAGTCAATAAGATACCTAAATCTCTCCACATCCCAACTCCTTCTGGGTTTTACCTGGCCTGTGACTGCCTTCTCAACTTAATCATGATGTGGGAAGGATGCAAAGATAATGTGAGTCCTTAAACTTCCCAGGTCATCCTGACATCCACTGCTTCACTAGAAATAGATGGAGCGAAAGAAATATCAGCCACCTGAGTCTTTTTCTCTCCCTATTCCAAGCAGTTTGAGAGGAAAAGTTGTGGAGCAGGTGAGAGCAGACAGATGAACGCTGCTTTGTCACTGGGAAGGCAGCCAGTGAAGTTGGCTTCAGACATGTTTTTTCCTTTTGTTGTCAGTGAAGTTCAGCATGTGACATAATGCACAAGACCTGGGCATGCTTTGGTTTTTAAAGGCCTGGTCCAAACTCTTAAAAAGTGAAGACAAACTATCAACTGAGTTCATAGGCTTGGGATTTGGCTTTAAATGATCCAAACTCTCATCCAAAAATTCCTGAATTGTAGAGATGCTTCTGTGAAGAGTTCCTTGGGGAAGAGTAATTATTTTTAATCAATTTTTGGGATTCACAAAGTAAGCTGCTGTTGATTACATGATTTATACATGCTCTCCACAGACCTGGTGGGGCTTCATGCATTATTTTACAGTGATTTTTGCTTATTATGGAAACTGCATGATAATAGTTGTTTCAATTACAAGCCTATTAGGCAGGTAATTGACAACACAAATATACTATAAAGTTACACTCTGCTTGCTCCCATACAAGTGCTGCATTGTGGTTTTAGGCAGGCAGTGCTGATAATCAGTGAATAAATTATTTCCTAATTAACTACTTCTGTCAGAATCACAGCTTCACTTAGTAAGTAAGCTGGCCAAGGGTTCGTTTGTCTCTTTGCTTTCCCCCTCCTCTTTATCATCTCCCATGATGAGAAACTGTTCATCTGGACAGGAGTCTTGCCCAGACCTGGCAGCAAATGCATATTGTCAGCTCCAATGTCAACAATCAGACCTCTAAAGCTCAGAGCTGCAGAAGGTCACTGAGAACAAAAGAGTGACAAAGCTTGAAAGTGGATTCCAATTCTGACCCTTGAGAGAGGCTTCTAAGGGAGTCAAGGGTATTCAGCTCAGCCTAAACACTCCCAGAGACTTCTTGGAAGAGTTGCAAATGAGATCTCAAATGCCTTACAAGTTTTGACTCGTTTTCATTTAATGCATCAGAAAAGTCAATAGTGATCAAATCCCGTGTGAAAGGACACACACCAAATATTTTTTTTAAAGTGAATAAAATATCAGGATCAGAATCCAGGTGTTTCTTATGTCTTCCTTATATCAATCAGGAGAATATACAAGTTTTACTCCTCTATGAAAGACTGAACACAAAAGAAAAGCAAGAACTGTCCTCTTTCAAAACTTTTAACCAGCCTTTTGAGAAACTGTTCTATTTATGTTATCTCTGAAACTTCCATTATACGTCAGCTGTGATAGAGTTATGGTGGAGACAATAAATAAGATTCTCATACCTCTTAATTATTCTTAAACCTCTCAGCTTTCCTAGACAGCTACATAAGATAGAAGCTAAACCTGTGTTTCTCAAAGAAATTCTTACAGGTGCTTTTCATCAAATCTTTTCTTAGTTTACTCATGACCAGCTCAGAGTGCCCTTATGAGCTCTTGCTTGGAGACAAATTTCTGATCTCCCATGGTGACATATCACAGATATATTCTACATTCAAATGTCTCAGCTGTCTGCTGTGGATTTGGAAACAGTGTCATACCAGTTCAGAAAATTAGCAAATCATAATTTTTGTCTGGTTGCCACTTCTCTTGTTGTTTTCATCACCAAAGATCACTGCAAATCTCCAACATATAGTGTGTTCTATGTCATTTCACTCCATTTTACTCATTTAGATGTGCCCTCCAGCTTTTTCAGGACAGGAGGTGCATGAAAAGTCTCCTCTGACAGTAACAATTTCTCTTTAATGTCTGAGTGTAAGCTGACTTTTAATTAGCAGTTTGATCCATTTTGTTCAGAGAGATTCTAGTAAGACAAATAAGGAAATGAAATTTGTTTCATCTTTTCCTTCAAAATGTTGCTTCTCTTGTAGCAGCTCAAAAGCAGAAGAAAAAAGAAACAAGTACTACTTTGATACTGCCAAGGTCCAGAGAATATGAGAATGTTGCTGGATAACAGGCGCAGTAAAGATGATAAAAACCCACAGTCCTCGTTCCTGATGATCTGCAAGTGGTGGCACTGCCCGTTTCCCCACCCTTTTTGGACTGCAGAGCAGGCAGGAGCTTCTCACCCAGCATCTGCTCCTCTGGAAGGGTCAAAGGACAGATAATTAACAGATCTGCTTATAGAAAACAGGTCTAACTTGCAGGAGCTATTTGTGATGGACAGGTGATTTTCTGCATTAGCCATATTTTAAAGCTGTCTGTTTTCACTGCTCAAGGTTTCTAGGTGCAGTCATCATTTCTGACAAAGCAAAGCGCTGTGGCACTGTGAAATGCAAGTTTAGCTGCAGTCCCAGTTATCCTGCTGATCCTAATCCCACCAATCTTGTAATGGCATGTGATTGACAACCAAAAATCAGCAGAATATTGGCTTTCCTACAGTTCACTAGGCTGCCAAGAAACTTGTTTCAACCTTTTCATGATAAAAAACCAATTCCAGTTATGAAGCCCTTCTCAAGATTTCAGTGTTTCAGGGGGTATGTATGCAACACTGTCTATAACTATTTCTGATTGAAAAAGTCCTTGAATGAGAGATTCATTTTCTCAGGTATTTTGAACATTTCTAGCACACTGGAGACCTGTCAGCAAATACTTTTATTATTTTTTATTATTTAATATGTTTATTTATTTATTATACATTATATTATTATATTATTTAAAT
>VZRO01005692.1:8340-41441 GCA_013397915.1 Daphoenositta chrysoptera
CGCCCCGCGGCGGGGCGGGCGCGCTGCGCTCCGGCTGTCCGGTTGTTTATAAACAGAGTTCGGCAAGTGTGGGGAAACTGCCTGCCTCGGCCGAGCCGGGAGTCCTGGTGCCGTGGTTCCGAGGGAGGCAGGGGTGGGAAAGGTGCTGGCGGGAATGGGAATGCTCTGCTGTCAAAGCCGGGGGTCGGGGAGGAGCAGGATGGAGCGAGTTCTCCCTGCGTGGTGGTAGCGGTTCTGTAACACTACAAGGGGCGGCGGATCCCCTTCCCCGATCCCATTCCCCGATTCTCCTCCCCGAAGGTCTGGGTTATGCATAGTCCTGGGAATTAAGAGCCGTGCCATACCCAAGCTTTGGTTGGTTTCTGTCCCTTTAAAAAAAAAAAGTGTAGGTGCTATCTGACGCCCTGGGAGGTTTTCCCAGGTTGGTGTGTGGTGTCACAAGGTGGCACATTTGGAGATCTCGGCATTTAGGTCTCCTCCAGCCAGGAGTTAGATCCCTAACTGCTTCCTTGCTTGGGTGCTGTATGCTGGAGAGGTCCCATAAGCCTTCCGTGATCATGGGAGATGTCCTGTGCCAGTGTAGTTTGTCCCAGGTGCCACGGTGCAGGATATCCCGAGGACAGTGATTGTGTTGTTTGGAGGAGTTGGCTCTCCAGTACTTAATTTTGGGGAAGCCAGGGTTTGACAGCACCTTCCCTGGTTTTTATCCTACTGTGGGCCAGTGGAGCCACTGGTGGTAATGTGGAGCAAAGGTGGGAGCCCTGCAGCTCCTGTTGTGTTACAGAACGGCTGGTGAAGTCAGTTACCCTGACATTTATTCTGAATTAGAATAGGAGCCGTAAAAGTTGGGGTGGATTCATCCACTGGGTTCTCTCAGCCCCCAGAGCGGGATGGGGTCAGCCCCAAAAGGAGAAGGGAAGTGAGGGGTGTGGGTGCCCCGTGTCCCCATGCCCTGCTTCACTGCTTCCCTCTGGCTTCCAAGGAGGAAGAGGACGACGACAGCAGTCCTGGCGTGTCCTTCTCGCTCTCTTCAGAGGAGTCGGAGATGGAGCCCGAGGAAGAACGGATCCGTTACAGCCAAAGACTGGTCAGTAGTGGCCCTGAAACAATCCTGTTCCAGTCTTGGGTCTGTTGCAGCTGGAGAAGGGAAAGGCTTTTCCTGGCAGCAGGGCTGAACAACCCAGACAGGCTGGTGGTGGATGGCTGCAGCCTGCCCAGAGGTGTGGGCTTGGCTTTGGTGCTTTGTGGGTCCTTTTGTGTCACCAAGTTTGTCCTAATGAAGGGATTTTGGCTGCTGAGCTCTGGAAAGGGGGATTGGAGGCTGAGGCTGGGTAAGGAGCTTTGGGATAGGAACGTGGAACTGGTGTCAGTGTAGTTTCTGTCACGACAGCTCCTTTCTGTGTGTCTGTGACAAGCAGAGGACCTGAAACATTGTGTGTTACCATTCTTGAATTGAGTGGCTGTGAAATCTGAGAGAACCAGCTCCAGCTTCAAGCTCCAGTTTTCTTGTGCCTGTGTCTCTTCCCGGTGTTTTCTTTCGGACGGAGCTGTTCGAGCAGTCAGGTCCCAGGCAGGCCCTGTCAGGAGCTCTGGTGTTTGTGCTGCTGTTCGCTGGGACTGCATGAATCCCGTGGTCTGGGAATTGGGCTGTAACTGGGAACAGCTTGGGAGCAGCTACTCTGAGAGTCTGAGATTATATTCCTGGAGATCCCAGGGAAGCAGGGAAGCTGCTCTGTCTCCCACGCTGTTTTGAGGCTGTTGCAAACCTCCAGGGAGGGCAAGTGGCAGCTCTGTGGTGGAGTCCCTCTCTGAGTCACAGCAGTACCTGTACCCTCACCTTCAAGGTGCTGCCCATAAAGGTAAATCCTTATCCTTTAATTCTCTGGAATCGTTTGGTGTGAGGCTGTGTGGTTCTTGGCATTAAGCTTTGCCCTCAAGATGAGCAGTGCTGTGTGCTGGGGAGTTCCCAAGTGCTTTGGTGGATGTTTTAATTCGGCATCAGCAGCAGTCCCACCTCCTCCCTCATCCTGACACATTTATTCCCACAGCCGTGCAGGATGCAGCTCAGGGTGCTGGTTTGACTGGGGAGTGATCCAGGACTAACCCAAAACATCTGGACAAAGACATGGCAGGTGAAGGGGACTATCAGCCAGGAACGTGTCAGTTTAAAAATGCTTATCATCTCTCAAATAAAAATCAGGAGGAGTTGGTGTCCTGGTGCAGGTGGGCTGGGCTCCAGCAGAATGTGCTAAGCTGGATAAATGCCTGCACGCTGATGAGCTCCGTGCTTAAGGGGTTTGGGAAGGCACATGGGCAGCAGGATGAGGCTCACCTGGACTTGTGTGGCCTCGTGTGTGTGTGTTGTCTGTGCTGGCCTGAGGCCCAGAGGAGGAGGCATGACCCCTGTGCGATGGGTGAGGCTTAACTCCTACCTCCTGCCATGCTTTTCCTGGAAACTTCCAGCTCATTATGTGCTCCTGCTGTGTCAGTGATGCTCCCTTGTTGAAGGACCCTTAAAAGATGATTATATTTCTTCTGTAAAGCATGATTTGACTTACTCGAATATCCCACATAGGCCTTGGACTTGGGAGCTGATTTAGTAGGCCTAAGTGAAAAGTTCCAGGTAAGGAAGCAGGGAGCTGGTGGTACAGTGTGTTCCTGCTGCTGTCAGCTGTGTTTCTGGTTTGTCACTGGGGCTCAACTAGCAAAAAAATAGATGTATTTAAAAGAAAATGATCCAGGTGTGATAGTAGTCCTACCAGCCAAGCAGCCTGGACCAGAATAGTTTATGGTGGTGAAGGAGCTGAATTAATTGTGTGGTTTGATGGTACCATCTGAGATGGCAGAATGTTTGTTTTCTGGTGTGTCAGGTAGTCACACCAACAGCATCTTTTTCCTGACTTGTTTCCATCGGAGCACAGAGGAAATCTTGAGTGTTCTGTGTCAGTTTATTTAGTTTGCAATAATGTTGCCTTCCTCTGTTTCAACAAAAATCTGATGTGTATCCGTTTTCTGAATGAATTTGTCAGTGTTGGTGAAAGATCTGGGTTTGGAGGAGAAATTCCCCTGTGCTTCAGGTGTAGTCATGCTCCTGCAGGAATTCTCTGCTGGTTCACACATCCCTGTGGGGCACAGTGACACTTTCATTAGGTGGGTTCCACTGCCCTAGCTGTACTGCTTCCTAGTTCAGGCTCTGCATCCCTGATTCCCGGGATAACACAGGCCTGGGTGAGTTGCTCTGGACTCGGGGGTATCACTGGGAGGATGTCTTGCACCCGTCCGAGGCAATCTGTGGGAGAGGCTGTGTCCTGGTGAGTGAGCTCTTGGAGGCTCAGGCAGTGGGTGAAGCTGTGTGAGCGTGGAGAGGACACAGAGGAGCAAGTTATGGGATATCCATATTCCTCACCCAGAGATTCAGCACTGGGAGCAGTGGAGATGGGACTTGCAGGCACTGTGGAGTAGTTTCCTGCTAATTCTGTGTGAATGTTGTTCTGCCCAGCTCCCAAACGAGGCAGTTCTTGGGGCCTGGGCTGAAGTGCCAGCATTGCAAGCTGGAGTTGCGTGTTTTGCAGGCCCTTAACTGAGGAGCTGAAATGCTCTATTGTGTCCTGAGCCTGAGTGACAGTCCAGCCCTGGCACTAACAATGCCATGGTCCCTCTCTGAGACTTGGAAGTCTTTGCTGGCTGTCACTGGGTGGTTGCACCCAGCCCATGTCACACCAGGCTGTTGGGCTCCCCACGAGGAGCCTGGATTCCTTAAAGGCTCTGGAGAAAAAGATCCATCAGCCTGGTGCTCACAGAGGCTGCCTGCCCTTCTGCAGGGGAGCCATGGCATATTCCTGGGTGCTGGAAGTGTGAGGAAATCTCACCTTCTGCCTGCTCCAGGGCTCATTTTGGCAGGCCCATGCTGTGAACTGAGACTAGCAAGGCCCTGTGAATTGCAAGCTGGGATTAGCACATTACCAGAGTGCTGCCGTGTGCTTGCAGTGACAATGTTCAGGGTGAGAAATGGAGGGCAGCAGCGCTGGATCACTTCTGAATGGCTTGGGAGTACAGCAGGGGAGTGCCATTATCCAAAGGACAAATCCAGCCCATCACGGTCTTCCCAGCAATCTGTATCTCAGGGTGTGGTTCCCAATTAGCATTGCCGGGGTGGCAGAGCTGGTTGAAGAGGTTTTCTCCCTCCCTCAGGTAGTGCCTCGGGAGCTGATGGTCCTGAGGTGAACACTGCCTCAGGGAATTGTGGATATGGAAGGATCACGTGGATCCTGGCCCTGGATGGAAGTTGGCAGGGGGAGGCATCTAAACCCAGTTGTTGTCTGTGCTGGGGTACTGAACAAACCTGACAGGGCTGGAAGTCTGAGATGGGGAGACAGGGTGGGGTAGAAAGCTCTTAAACTGGCTCTGCTGCTGAAGAGAGCCTGAGGAGGAGCCTCACCCTCCCTGGGGGCCGTGGGTGCTCTGTGGGCTGAGCCACAGCTCCTGCTGGAGGTGTTGGGGTGTTGGCCCCGAGTGACCATCCCTGGCTGGGTGCAGTGTCACCCTTATTTTGGCTGTGAAATGGGGTTGTGATGCCCATGAAGGGAAATGGGCTTGTGGAGCAGGAGACTTACCTGCTGCTAAGTGCTGTGGGTGCTGGAGAATTTGGGAGGTGAGAGGGGAGCCAGGTAGTGAAGTGCTCTGTCCCATGCCTTGAGGCAGCCCGTGTCCTGCCTTAGCACTGCCCTGCCCTCTGGTCAGATCCTTGTGTGAAATTTGAGAGGAGGCTCTGCCTGTCCCTACCAGCCAGAAGCCAAGGCCTCTCCTGTAAACAGCAGTTACCAAACCTGCCCTTACATGTCTCTGTCCACGCTATCCCCCGGGAGAGCTCAGATGGGCTTTGCAGCATGTGGAGCCATCAGCTGGGGGATGAAGCCTGGGGAGTGTGCAGGACAAGGTTTCTCTTGCAGCCCTGCGTGCTGTGGAGCGATCCCAGCTCAGCCCATGCCTGAGGGATGGCACTGCTGGCTCTGGCCAGTGCCCGGAGTCACTGCAGCTGGAATCTTGTGGTTTCCAACTTGTTTGTATCCTTCCTGCAGGATGGATGGGGTGATGTCAGTGCAGGACACAAGTCGTGGGGCCAGGAAGGCCCACACATGTTGACAGGACACTTGTGACAGTTTTTCTCACAGGATAGGGATAGACTGAGGATAAACGGCCTCAAAGCTGAGAGAGGAAGGTCAGGGGGAGCAGCCTGCCTATGTCAGGTAAGATAGGAAAGAGGAAGATGCAGTTTCCTGCCTTCCTTGTGTTGCTCCATCTTGAATGTTTGACACTATCCCAACACTGGGATGCAAGGAGCAATCCCATCAGGTTCAGCTCAACTCCTTGTTTGCCCTGTAAAGCTGCTCACTGCCAGGTAATGATCCCTTTTGGTTGCTGGTGTTTGTTTGGGGGGTTAAGAGGCCAGTCCTGCTGGATACTGACTTTCCCAGGGCTGCTCCCACTGATTTGGGACTCATACGAGTGTGCTGGGGTGACCCTGCCTGTGTTGCTCCCGCAGACACTGAAGAATGGGATGAGCCCCAGGCACTGGGTGAGAATTTTTGTGGTTTTACATCACCTGCTCCCTCTTCCCCACGTTTGAAATGTGACACTGGCAATTCCTGTCAAGCCAAGCTCCTTCTTGGAGTTCCTCTGTGCCCTGTGTGAATTCCAGCCTGGCCAAATGTCCCTGGTCTGCTGGACACACCTCAGCTGCCCAGTCTAGACAGGGCCCAGGCAAGGGGGTTTATTAATCTCTCCCACATGCCTCAAACTGGAGGCACTACAAATGAGTCATTCCAAATGACCCAGGTGTAATAATTGAGCTCTAAATAATTCAGGGACTGTTCAGATTTGGTCTGGGCAGGGCTTTGGTGGAAGCTAGCAGCAACTGAAGGCTATTCTTGGAAAGCTTTAGAAATCCCTATGAGCATTTAGATCCTGCCAGATGCGTGACTGTGCTGGTCCCTGGGAGAATACGTCCCTGAAACCAAGTGGATGCTGTTCCCTGTCAGCAGAGAGGGATGCAGGAGGTAAATATCTCCTGGCTTCTTACTGTCCCAAGCCTGGCTGTGCCCTGAGTGTGTCCTGGAAGCTGCAGTGCTGACTAAGCAAGGAGCCAAACACCACAGCAGCACTTGAAGTTACCTGTGAGGTACCAAACAATCTTTCCAGGCTGCATTTATGTTCCTGTAATAACCAGGAATAAGTTTTCACAGGGTTATCCCAGCTGGAGGTGACACTGACAAGTCAGGAGAGCAGTCCCTGCGCCCCCAGTGCCTTTTTAGTTATGTCAGGAGCCATCCATACAGGGATTTACAGATCACTGGGTGGGTTTGGGGGAGAAAGGGCATGTGTGGGAAAGTGGTGATATGCTCAGAAGAGGGAGAAACAAGGTGCTGCCCTAATCTTGTCCTCTAAAAATGTATGAGGGAAAGAAATTCTCTGCAGGATGAGCTCTCTGGCGCTGCTGCTGAGGAAAGAGTGTTGCTGATTCCAAGGAGGAAATGATGGCTGAGCCTTTAGGGGGCTGTGAGGAACTTTGGTGTTTGCTTTTCCCTTTCCACAGTGGCCTGAACTCCCTGTACTGCTGATCCTCCCTGTTTACCTCCCTTCCCAGTTCCTGGGAACCAGGTGGGGAACATTCATAGCTGGCTGTGGGTGTTGCTTTCTGCCACTTGAGGTTGTTCAGGTAAACCTGGTGACAAAGTGCATCCTGTGAATCCATGATGGGGGGAGAGGGGATGGAGCTGTTGGACAGGGGTTCTCTGTCCTGTTCCTGTGTCCATGCTTGTGCATCTCTGTTGCTGTAGCAACAGCACTGGGAGTAAACAGCATGAGCTGGCTGTCCAGGGATTCTGAATCCCTCTGGAAGTTCCAGGAACTTGAACCAGAGGAGGTTTTGGGCTGAGATCTGCTCAGTGTTGCAGGGTGGTGGATTTTCCATGTTTTAGCCATTGCTCTGTACACTGAAGAGTTTTAATAAAGCTGCCCTCACACACCCTTTTAGGTCAAGGAAGAGGCTCTGTGGGCTTTGTTCATGCTGGTCCTCAGGGCTGGGAGCTGAGTGCACAATCCTGTTGTGTTTTAGCCAGTCCTGACAGAGTTTGGGAGAAAATACCACTTGAGAAAAGTCCTCCTAGTTCTTCCACGTACCCCTGGCTCCTGGGAGCTGTAATCTTGGGATCGAGCTGAGGCAGCTGGAAGAGGAAAGGAGAGGGCTGGCAGTGCGTGCTCCTTTAAGGTCAGGCTGCCTCAGTGTCTTTAATTTGCTGTGCATAAATATTTCCATGTGTCACTGAGCCCCTTTGCCCCATTTGGAGTAAGGAAGGGACGAGTGCTGGGCTCCTTATGGAGCAGAGGGGGAGGGAATGTGTGCAGGGATGGTGTAACAGCACAGAGGAAATATCCTTCCCGGTAGCTGGATTCCCACACTGTCCGTGTTCTTCCCAATGGCCTTGGGTTGTTTTGCCTCTCCCTGAGCATCCTCAGCCCTATAGCCTGCAATGCAGCCAGCCTGCTGCTGTTCCCTTTAAAAAACAGTGTCAGCTGAGCAGGAATTGCAGTACAAACCTCAGAGCTTCCTGTGTTTTTGTTATCCCAGTACTCCTGTGGTCCAGCCTCGCTCAGGCTAGGTGATGGGACGGAACTGGCAACAGGTTTTGGCAGAGCTGGGTTGGGACACTGGGAAATTTGGAGGGTGAGCCACGTCCCTGATGAAAAAACTCCAGGCTAGTCCTGTGATCCCTCACTGTGCTGGGGACAGAGAGGTCCCCAGCAAGGAATGAAGTCACTCAGGGCTGACCTGCTACTGCTGGATCAGCTGCACCTCTGAGTGCATATGGCTCTGTCTGTCCCTTGTCCTGGGTCTCTGCCTCCTGGTCTGTGTGGGCTCATGGTGGGAATATGGATTAAATGTGTATAGATTTCAAGCCAGCCGTTTTTGGAGCAGTTTGGTCCATTTTGTTCTATTTTGGGGAGATTCTGTTGCCTTCCTGCACAAAGCAAAAGGAGGAGCAGAGCTGGTACTGCTCATCTGCCTGACTGCATAGGGTACGTGCTGGGGACACCTGGCAGGGAAAGGGTTCCACAAAGGGCTTTTTCCTTGGATTTCTTCTGATTGGGAAGGGGTGGGATGTAGTTCAAGGGGTTCTCTCAGTCTGCTCCAGAAATGAGAAGGCTGAATGTCAAAGGCTGGCTTTTAGCACTGAAGGTCAGTGTTCAGCCTTGAAATGGCTGGGTTTGATGGTCCTTCAAGAGCTCCTTCAGGCTTTCATGGAATCCAGGCAGGATTTGTCCCGATGCCATGGCTGTGGTGGGAATGTGCAGTCTGGGGGTTAGCAGTGCCATCTAACCCATCGGGACAGTGGCTGTGTGTGACACAGGCTGCAGGTGACTGGCGTGAGGAGCCGTATCCCTTCGCAGGAGCAGCGCTTCCTTTTTGGGACTGCTGCCAGAGCTGCCCATCTGTGATCTGATCTAGCATGTTCCTCTGCCTCGTGCTTTCGCTGCTGTGGCTGGCCAGTGTTGGTTTGGGAGCAGCTGTGGAGCTCTCCTTGGCCCCTCTCTGCTCCCTCCCCACCTGCCTTGCTCCAATTCCCCAATTACTCCTCATGTACGTCCAATTTTGTAACCCAAAAGTGCAAACCAAAGCGTTCTTCCTGGTCATTCTGAAATGCTGCCAGCCTTGCTCGTGATAGGAATCCCTCCTGGAGCTGGGAAGCCTGGAAGGGCTCCAGTTTTGTGTAGATCCTGTTTGCTCCTCAGCCTGGTGCTTTGAGTCTGTCTTTGCCCAGGGATGTGCCACCTGGGATACGCCCATTCCCACTCCAGGTTTTGAGAGAAGTGGGAGGTGGTAAGGGGCATTAGACCTAAGTTATACTCGGTGGTTCCTCTTGTCCTGGACCTCTTGAGGGGTTTGTGCCTGTTCTTGAGATCCTGAGTGGTGCCTCTCATATTTGGGGGAGCAGGGAGTCCAGGATTGAAGGCGGGAGAGGCAGAGAGGGCAGGAACCTGCTGCTTCTGTGCTGTGCTTGTGCTCCAGAGCTTAAAGCCCAGCCCAGGAGCTGAAGTGGGAGGTGCAGGCTTGGAGAGGAGAGGGATATAGAAAGGAAAAGCTCTTGTGCTTAAGATAAGCAGTGACCTGGCAGGCTGCTGATTGGGTGTCATAATCTTGGTGCCTTGGTTCTTCTCACTCTTATCTGGAAACACTGGCAAGAGAGGATCTTTCCTGCATTGGCACCTGCTGTGCCCTGGGTCTGTCTGATCACAGCCTTGCTGCTTCCCTGCTTGTCCATCTTCCTGTCAGGCTGCCTTGTGCCTTCCTGGAGAAATGGAGCCCTTTCCCACTGCTAAAATTGCTGGGGATTCTCAGCACAAGGTCTCAGAGGCAGAATTCTGGACTTGCCTCAGGTACTCACTCGAGATCAGGACACCCATCAAGAGATTTGAATGTTGCAGGTCTGGATTTATCTAGACAAGAGCCACAGTTGTTTGCTGTAAAAATATGTGAGAAGTTAAATTCCTAAACTGAGGAGAGTTGAGCTGGTTGATTTATTATCAATTTGGGTGCATTTCAGCAGAGTAAACCTGCAAAGGGATAGGGTGAAGAAGAAATGCACTGGTAAGTCACACTGTTCTATGGATACAGTGGGAGCCAGGAAGAAGTTAAAACCTGCAACTAGGGGAGTTTGGGATTGGAAATGGGAAATGCATTCTTCATGTCAAAGGAATAAAGGAGGGTTGTGGGAGGCTTCACACGGGCAAGCTGCTCTGGAAAGACAACAAGCACAGGGAGAGGTAAAGCAAGGGGTTCTCTGGTCTCCTGAGGGGGAAGGAGCTGTGGCACAGCAGGAAGAGGTTCCTGGCGACTGGGAGATGGAGCTAAGGGAGGGATGGCAGCAGACAGGACAGGAAGTGACTGAAATACTGTGGTGTGTGTTGGTTTCACTCTCTAAATACATGAGGCTCTTTCAGCGAAAGGACGGCTTGTTCTTTTTTTCAAATGTGACCTTGTACTCGTTCTTCCCTCAAACAAACCTCACAGGAGAGGAGTTTTCTGGCTCTCTCCAGCTGACTGTCAGCTCCTTTGCTGTTAGAGGGAGCTGTGCTCCGTGGAGGCAGTGCTTCCTGATGGAAAGATGTTTCCCAGGAAAGGTTTTGGAGAGTGCCACTGTGGAGCTTTGTGAGGGGCTTTCCCTGGAATCCTTGGGCAAAGGAGACTGCAGGTGAAAGGATCAGAATAGAAGGGATAGCTGACAGCAGGATTAATATTCATGCTTCCTATTTTTTCCATTAATTGAATGGTACCCAGGAGGGTCAGAAAGGAATGGTGAAGGACAGCTATCTTAGGTGGGAATTGCAGGCTGGCTGGTCTTGGAGGATGAATAAACTGCCTGTATCTTGACCCTGCCTGACACAGAGAGAAAGGCTTTGGACCACTTATCAGTTCTTCCTTAGTAAAACTCTGAGCAGGATGAAAAATGCCTGAATCCTAAGAGAAAGCTGGGAAAACAAAGTGATATTTAAATATTGCAGCTTAATGCTGAATGCTGAGGTTGTCTGACAGATAATGTAATGTGCCTGACTCTGTCCCTTCACTGGAGCTGAACTTCACCCAGAACATTGTCACAGGTGGCAGTTTCAGGGACATCTGCTGATCTGCTTTTGGGGAGCTGTGTGTCCCTGGCTGAACTGGTTGATACTGGAAGGGCTCCCAATAGTGGAGTCACTCCCAGGAAGAAGCAGTTCTAGTCTAAGAGTCCAGGACCGTGAGTTGCTGGTGTTCTGTGTGGGAAAGTACTGGGAAGGGGTACTCAGCCAAGCCCCATCCCTGGCACAGGCTGTGGGACAAAGGTAGGTGGCTCTTCCCAGGAAGAGGTCAGACTTGGTGCTGTCAGAAGGATTTGCACAGCTCTGTGTGTGTAGTAATGGGGAGGTGAGGTTGGCATTAGCCTGTCGTGGCTTTGCCGGTGTCACCTGTAGCCAGTTATTTCTCCAGGCAGCAATTCCCTGCGTGGCCCATCAGAGAGGAAAGGGGGTCTTGGAGCACCCACTGAGCACATCTGTCCTCGTACAGAGACCCAGTTTGGGGACATGGGGTCTGTGGTTTGTGTCACTGTGCTGTGAGGAAGCTGCAGACTCCAGGAGGGGAAAACTCCCGCGGCTGCTGCCTCTCCCATAACGCAAGCCTGGAAGCACAGAAGCCTTTCCTTCCTCCTGCCTGCTCTGGGGCCCTGAAATACTGTTTATCCCCACCCTGCCAAGACAACAATGACATGAAAGCAGTGTGGCCCCCGCTGGGTCCGATGGGGTGGGAGCTGTTTGCATTGTGCTTTTGGGTCCTCAGCCACGGCTGGGATCCCGCTCTCCTCCGTGCTGGGCCATTGAGGAGGCCAGACCCTTCCCTGCCCACGGGAACAGGCCAAGCTGATCTGCCTGCCAGCCGGAGGGGCTTTGTGGCTGATGCTCTGCCGATGACAGGAGCAATAGACTTTGGAATTTGCTCGGCTGGAGGACACAATCCCTTTCCTTCTGTGTTTTCCATCCCTGTTTCCTCATTGCAAAGAGATTCAAGTTTAAGGTGTTCCTGCCTGTTTCCTGGTGTTTGCACTTCTGTGGTGTGGCTGCCTTATCGTGGAGTGGTTTGGGTAGAAGGTTCCAACCCGTTTGCTTTGGAGGCTGTGCTGTGAAGGAGGTCTGGGAAAAGACTCTGAACAGTTCCCTGATCCCACAGTGCATCTCCAGCATCCACCCATGGCACCAATGGGATCTGGATCAGGCCCGGCCGCGTGGTCACATTTCTGTTGAATGAGCTGCTCTACACAATCCAGAGCCTGGCTTGGTGCCACTTCCAGAAGGACAGACAATGCCTGGTCATCGTGTCTGTGGCTGGAGCTGCGTTCCAGCCTGGATATCCCGAGGTTCATCCTGAAATGGGACTCACCTGAGTTCCAGCCCAGTGCTCATACTTCAGTGTAGCCAAGGGAGTCAAATATAAGCTATTAAGGGATTGGTTTGGACATAGCCTCTTCTTGCCAGAATTCCCATGCCAAACCTTTTCCCCCTAAAAGGTGAGGTTTTGACCAGCAACAGCAAAAGAGCTGTTTTTCCCCCTAAAAGTGAGTGTCTGGAGTAAGGGAGCAGGTCCAAAAGCAGCCTGGTCCTGCAGTGAGCCACCACCCAGCTGATCCCAAAGCAGGTGAGACCATGGACTGCAGAATCCTCCTCTTCATTGTACTCATCCTCTGATTAATGACAGGGAGCTGCCTGCTGGGACCTGTAGTCCTAGACTTGCCTCGGATTGGGAAAAGTGAAACGCTGGTCATGCTGGAAGGTGATTCACATCCTTGCCTGGCATAGGTGTGCCTTGAACTTCCCTGGTGTGGTTTAGTAAGGAATAGCATGAAATGGGCCTTTCCCTAAAATGCTGAGTTCTTCAGGAAAAGCTGAGCTTGAGGTTGGCTCATTGTCCCTAAATCCTGCACAGGGCAGAGCCCTCTCTGCTCTGTGCCCTCATTTTAAAGCTGAGTACCACGCAGGCTTCATGGATGCCTTGATTTTTAAAGAAAAAGTGCTTTATGAGGTGGGCTAATCATCCATTATAACACAGTCATAACACCTTTACATATCTAACTTAAAGTTCTGGTGCCTTGGAGGAGCCAGTCTCAGTTTAAAGGCAGAGGGAGCATTTGGGAGTTGCAGTTTTTGGTGTGTGCAGCCCAGCCCTAGCAGTGGGAAATTCCAAGTGATCCCAAGGAATGGGTCACTTCTGCTGGTGCCACCCCCATACGTCTGTGGTTTTTAAATGCCTTTTCCTGCCTTTATACAATTGTCTCTGTAAAAACCTGTAAGTAAAGTGAGTTTTTCTGTTGTTAAAAACCGGGAATACCCACTCATCTTTAGTAGATGGCTTAAGACAAAGGACAGTAGCCCTTTTCCAGATTGTTTAATCATCCGGGCCATTGGACAGACCCTGGCTGCAGGATCCTGAGGACTCTCCCTGAAGTGCCCCATTCAGGAGCAGCCGATTGCTCCTGCCTCACTGATGAGGTTTTTGTGTCCCTGTCGTTCAGGTTTTTGGGAAGGGGGTTGGAAAGCTGAGCACAGTCAATGAGCTGTTAACAATAGGTGAGTGACTCTGTCTTGATGGCAGGGGAACTCCTTGAGCATCCATCAGCCTGCTTGAAACTGGGAGTTAAAATTAAATGTTGGAGGGGGTGGGGGAAAAGCTCCTGCACTGGTTCATCTAATTACTTTTAAAATTTTATTTAAAGCAGTGCTTCTGTGTGAGGGAGTCATTCCTCTTTCTCCAGTGAGGTCATCAGAGGCTGGCTCTGGTGGTGTTGCTGGGGATGTGGCACTGCTCCTCCCTGCTGCAGGCAGGTGCCAGCAGCTGTGTCACCTCCTGCCCCATCCTGTCCCTGGCTGTCTGCTGGCCCAGCAGTTGGTGTGCACGCTTGATAATGGGAACATCCATAATTAGGGGAAGGCAGCTTGGCTAATTCGGAGCAGGTTGCCTTTTATCTGAGGGGATTTAGGGAGCATTCCCACGCAGGGCTCTGCTCTCTGGCCAGGTGGCCAGCAGCTGGGGACAGTAATTTCTTCCAGATCCAGCAATGCCAGAGGAGGATGTCTGTCAAGAATCCCTGTACAGATGTGCTTACGAGACCCTCTAAGAAAAGGGTTTCTTCCCCTCTGCTATTCCTCCCCGCACAAACAAGGGAATAAATTACCTTTTGTGTACAGGCACAGCCAAAGACGCAAACTTGAGAATCTTTATTTTATCATTGGTGTTCTGGCAGAGATTTCAATTCACAAGTGCCTTTACCTCCAGTGCAGCAAAATACTGATGCAGTTGTAAAAGTGGGTAACTGATTCTTTGTTCTTTGCCTCAGTTACACTAAACTCTCCCCTCCTCCCGTATTTCCGTGTTGGAATTCATTAGGAGTGATTATCTGTCTCCCATACAGCTCAATTAGCACAAATCTGGATGGAGGAGGAGCAAAGCTGATGTTTCAGTGGTGTGTTTTGGGTGCAGGACAGACCTGGGCTCCCCTAGAGGCCGTGGCTGAGCTGTGCTAGGTTGGGATGAGGCTCTGGTTGTTCCTCCTGGTCCATACCTTCTCCTCCTGGTCCATAACTTCCCTTCCTGTTGTTCTTCCCTCAGCGTGGCACGATGAGGCGGCGTTACGAGGACGACGGCATCTCCGACGATGAGATTGAAGGGAAGAGGACGTTCGACCTCGAGGAAAAGCTGTCCACCAACAAGTTCAACTCCACCTTCGTGGTCTTCATGGAAGGCAAAGGTTTGTCTTGGGACTGCTGGTCCCAGGGAGCGTGTGTGGGGAATGGCGTGGCAGCTGCTCGCTCCAGAGAGCATGGAGCCGGTCTGCAGCTTGCTGGGACACGTGGCAGCCAGGAATGGCAGGGTTTGCCTGGGTCAGCACCTGTAATTGCAGCCACATGTCTACCAGATCCTTAATTCAGGGACTGTGTGGGATGTCTCCCCTTCCTTTCACCACGCACACGGCTCTGTGGGATGGCTTTTCATCGCACAGCCCCTGGTGAGGATTTACCGGGAGGGAGGAGCGCTTCTGCAAGGCATCTCTTGCTTGGCTCTGAGCTTCCTAGGGAAGTGAGCACCAGAATCCAGGCTGTTCACCTGTCAGGAGCAGCCTGTTGAAGCAAACTCCCCCCTCCTTAGGGGCCTGTCTGAGGCTTATCAGCAGCACACACCGTGCTGCTTCTCAGAACTGCTGCAAAGGAGTTCCAGGATTTCAGAAGGAGTGTAGAAAAGTGAGGAGCAGGGTTGGACTAGAGATCTCCAGAGATCCTTTTTAACCTCAGTGTGTCTATAATCCTCTGAAGGCGTTTCTCCAAAACCTTCCCTCTTCTTGTCTCCCCACACCAGACTTCACAGTTGAGTACATCCAGCGGGGTGGCCTGAGGGACCCGCTCATCTTCAGGAGCTCGGACGGCCTGGGGATAAAGTAAGTGCTGGGAGCACGGAGTGGTGGGTGACTCTGGCCCAATTCCTTCATCTCTCCACGCTGTGTGGGATCTGATCCTGGCTCTGCCAAGCTGGTTTGACTGTGTCGTGTCCATGCTGTGCTTTACATGCAGTGAGCAGAGAGAAATATCTTCCAGCTCGGTTATCCCGTTCTTCCTAGTCTGTTTGGACTGAAAATGAGAGGACTGAATTGGCTGTAGGTGATCAGAATTCCACCAAATGTCTGGAAAGTCCCAGTGCAGCTCTGATGCAACATCTGGCTGGGTTTCTTTCCTAGTAACATAGGCATCTATTGCCAGACAGTCAAACAATTTGTAGTATTTCTGGCATTTTCCAGAATTCCAACCTGATTTTCTGAACTTCTGTCTGCCTCTCTTGCTACAGTACATCCATTGAGGTTTGCAGCTCTTAAATGGAAACTGGGTCAGTACTTTTTGGGGTTGATTAATACAAAGATTAGAGGAATAAATGACCCCTCACAAACTTTCAGAGCCAGTACCAGCAGCACTGCTCCAAACCCCCTCAGCTGGCTGTGAAGGGGTGGGTGACATCTCATCCAGTGCAGGATGTTCTGTGCTGGGGTGAATTGGGTAGGAAGTCATGCCAGACTCAGTTTTAACTGTTGGGTGACCTGGGAGGGCAGAGATTTGATATTGGGGATTACAGTGTGGCTGAAACTGGATTTCTCCTGAGCTTTTGGGTACTTCTCTGGGTCAAGAGCTGCTCGAATGGCTGCCAGCCTGCTCTGCCTGTGACAGCAGTGTTTGTACAGAGAAGGGTGCCAGTACAAACATTGGAGTGGTTCTGCTGTGTCAGTGGAATATACTGCATGTCCTGCTCCGGCCGTGCCTTTGGATTGGGATAACTCACACGAGCAGCCTTTAAAACGAGAGCTGGGATTGCTTAGTTCAAGTTGCTGCCTCCTTTGCCAGAAGTCACTGTACAACAGCTCTGGAGATGGTACATCCTATTCCCAAGTCTGCTTCCCAAGCCAGAAGTTTGTCCTAGTGTTTCACCCCAGTCCTGTGCCCCCTGAGATCCAGTTCTGTGGCCTTCTCCAACACCAGAGCAGCACAGATGTACCTTCAGGGTGCCAGTTGCTGGGTCCCAGGGTGTGCAGCCAGAAGGACTTGATGGTTGTTTTAGCCAGATGTTTGTCCCACAGGATGCCGGATCCGGACTTCAGCGTGAACGACGTGCGGCTGTGTGTGGGTAAGTGTCCAGAGCCACGCTGCACTTGCCTGTGTGGTTGGGGTCTTTGGGGATCTCACCTCCTGGAGCCCAGGGTGCACTGGGACAGTTCCAGTGACGTGTCTGTCGTGGCAGGGAGCCGACGGATGGTGGATGTGATGGATGTGAACACGCAGCGGGACATCGAGATGTCCATGGCGCAGTGGGCGCGCTACTACGAAACGCCGGAGGAGGAGAGGGAGAAACTCTACAACGTCATCAGCCTGGAGTTCAGCCACACCAAACTGGAGAACCTGGTGCAGAGACCTGCTACGGTGAGCGGGGCTCTTCCTTCCGCAGGGATCTGCTTTCCCTGGAGCTCTGGAGGCGAGGTGCAGCCTGGCATTGGGATGTGGTGGAAGAGGGGCTGCCCGGAACACGCGTGGGCTCAGCGGGGATGTCGGTCTGCAAGCTGCTGGAGCTGATCTGATTTCCCAGTCAGGCTGTGGTGACCATGGCCAAGTCCCTGGCATGTCACTCTGCAGAGAGATGGCCTGTTCATTGGCTGTCAGCAGTTAAGGACATGGAATTCTGAACTCTGCACAGTGTGGCAGGGAGGCTTCCTGATGGAAAGCGCTGAAATCTCTGAGGGCAGAGGAAGCCAGGACTGGAGGTGTGCTGGAAGAGGGGCAGGAGGCTGTTTTGTGGTGGGAAAACGAGCTGTGGGAGGTGGGATGGATGGGACGAACACCCTGAACTCCCTCTGCAGTCAGCAGAGGGGAAGTGGCAGCTGTGTAGGGCCAGTCACTTCTCTCTGTTAACTGCAGAGGGAACCTGAACATCTCTGGCTCTCCTCAAGCTTAGGGAGTTGAATCCCAGCCTAGGAGATGCTGTCTGGCATATTTTTTATGGAAGCCCAGTGCTGGCATCAGAACATCTGGTTATAAGTATTTTATGTGTGGGACTGCCCCAGTAGCACTGGGAAAGTGTCTGGATGTGGAAAAGGAGTAAAAAGGGATTTGCCAGCCTGGGGGGAGCTGAAAGGAAAAAACCCCTTTTTTTTCTGCTCACGTCTCCCACCTCTCTGCTGTAGGTGGATTTGATTGACTGGGTTGATAACATGTGGCCCAGGCACCTGAAGGAAAGTCAGACAGAGTCTACCAATGCCATCCTGGAGATGCAGTATCCAAAGGTGCAGAAGTAAGTGACTTCCTGAGCTGTGGCAGGCAGCAAACAATCTCTTGCAGGAAAACTGCTCAAGGGAGCAGCAGTTTGTACCAAGGGGAAGGGGGAAGAACAGTCTCCCTGTTTATTTTTGTGGGTGACACTTTTAAGGCTACTGCATTTAGTTATTTAATCCCCTTTAGCTGTGTGGAAGGGTGGTCGTGTGGCTTTTGGCACTGCTCTGAGCCATTGGCCTGAGTTTGGGGGTCCCCTTCCCTTGGAATGTGTCGTGTCTGCTCCAAAATGTGGATCACCACTCATTTTCACCTTCTCCTCATCTTGTTTTCCACCAGATACTGTCTGATGAGTGTCAAGGGCTGCTACACAGATTTCCACGTGGACTTTGGTGGCACTTCTGTGTGGTACCACATCCACCGAGGGGGAAAGGTAGGACAGTCCCTATTGGGACAGCTACAGGTACTTTAGGAAAGTGGCTGTTGGTCTGTTTTTGTGTAAATCCTTGAGTATGCAGGTTCCAGACAGCAAATTGAAGTCTTTCCACCCTAAACTTACCTATATTGCTTGGAGCCAGACAGGTGCCAATCCCTAGTTCAGGTGTAGCTCTAACATGGTAAATCTAACTCGGGTAAATCTCCTTGTCACTCTGGTGGCTTTCCTGGGCTCTGTATCTTTTGACACTGATGTACATCATACCTTAAAAAGCATCCCAAGCTCAGGCTACCTGTAGCCCTCAGTGTTAGGCTGGGAAAGACCTTGCTTGTCCTCTCAGGGCGGGCAGCTGCCCGAGTAATTTTGCTGGAAAGTTCTCAGGGAGAGGAAGAGATTCAGATGTTGGGAAGAAGCTGTAGCTGTTCGTTACGTGATGACTTACATAAGCGTGTTGTCTTCATTTGCAGATCTTCTGGCTGATCCCTCCCACACCCCAGAACCTGGAGCTCTATGAAAACTGGCTTCTCTCAGGGAAGCAGGGAGACATTTTCCTCGGGGACAGAGTGTCAGAGTGCCAGCGCATCGAGCTCAAGCAGGGCTACACATTTGTCATCCCCTCAGGTACCCCCAGGGTGGGCAGGGGCATCCTGGCCTCAGCCAGGCTTGTGGCAACACTGAAACTCCTGGGACACAGGCAGGATTTAGCTCCCTCGTGAGTCACTGGGAGAGGGAGATGTGATGTGGCTCCATCCTCTCGCTTGCCACCTCCCAAAACATGCCTGCAATGGCATTGTGGATCCAGCCCAAGTGTTAGGAAAGCTGTGGCTGGCTCACATCACGTTTGATTAATTATTAAAGGAGGCTTTCCCAGATCCTGTCATGTTGACACATGGAGCAGTGTAGGTTCAGGACAGGCTGGCCCAAGGCAGCTCCTCAGCTTCCTGGGTGTCTCATGACACCACTGCAGAGCTGTGGCTTACAGCAGGACCAGGAACAGAAAACACCAGGGGTTGCACAACTCACTCGTTTGAGTCCTGTTATCACAACTGACACCTCTTTTGAACTGAGTGGCTTTGCCTTAAGGAAGCCCGTGCTGGAATTCCCCAGATGTTGGGCTTGGCTGGATTGCTTAGCCTTGGAGATAAGGGCTGGAACTTGAGTTATTTTGAGGGTGTTTTGAGTGTTGGAACAGACTTTGGAAGACTGTTTCCCTTGGTGCTGGTGTTCTTAGCCTAACGTGATTAGGAAACAATCTAGGATGACACCAGGGTGACAAAAAACTGTGCAAGGTGGATCAAAATGATTCTTCCAACTCTGCTTCCTCCCCAAGGTTGGATCCACGCTGTGTACACTCCCATGGACACGCTGGTTTTTGGGGGCAACTTCTTACACAGCTTCAACATCCCTATGCAGCTCCGGATCTACAGCATCGAGGACCGCACGCGGGTAGGGACCTGTGGGACACCTGTGCTGGACACTGGGCCAGACCTGGTGTGGCATCTGTCATCTGAGAGCAGCAGTGGGAACGAGGCCTGACAGATCCTCTTGCCTTGTTTTGCAGGTCCCAAATAAGTTTCGTTATCCCTTCTATTACGAGATGTGTTGGTACGTGCTGGAGCGCTACGTGTACTGCATCACCAGCCGCTCCCACCTGACCAAGGACTTCCAGAAGGAATCCCTCAGCATGGGTAAGTCCAGCCCTGATTCCTTCCTCACCCCTATCCAACTGGCTTCTTACTGCTGAGGCATTGGCTCAGCAGTGTGGCAGGCAGGGGAGGGCTGGGTGGGGTTTTTTTGAGCACGGAGTCACAACCAGCCAGACTTCTGCTTCCTCCTCTGGCCCTGCAGCATCTCAGCTTCCTCAGAGCTGTGAAACCAGCACACCACCAGTTCAAAGCCTTGCACGGAAGAGGTGGGGGGGAAGTTGCAGTGACCACCACGGTGCTGTGGGCAGGAATTCTCTCTGGCTGGCCAGGGCCGTCTGCACACAGGGTTTAAAGGGCTGACAAACTTACTTGCAAGGGCTCAGCAACCTCATGGTCGTGAGTGAGTCCACGTCCTCTTTCTCACATCATGAAGGCAGCATCAAGGTCCTGAGCCCTCAGCTGGAGATCCCAAGCCCTCCAAAACAAAAAGAGGTTGGACAGAGCTTTTAGCAACATGATGTTGTGAAAGGTGTCCAGGCCCATGGCTCTGGAGTTGTTCTGGATGGCGTTTAAAGGTCCCTTCCAACCCAATTCCATGAAATTTAGTCCAGGGTATGAAATTCAGTCTAGGGCATTTGCTGTTTCTTCCTCTAGGGCATCTTTCCATATCTGGTGCCTTGCATTCCCACAAAGAAACCAGGAATGGGAAGTGCTTTTAGCTGTTCTTATCCAGCTTCTCTGTTCCTTTCACCTCATACATATCTGTTGCTCCAGCATCTCTGGTGACTGGGGGGATCCCTCCACACACTGAACACCTCCTGTGATTGCTCTCCCTGTTTCTCCATCGTGGCAGATATGGAGCTGAGCTCCTCGGACTCGGTGAACATGGAAGAGGAGGAGGAGGAGGAGGATGACGAGGACGCGGCAGGGAAGGAATCCCGGCGCCCCGTGACCAGGAGGTCCATTCTCACCAGCCCCATCGCCAACGGTGCCAACGTGGACTATGAGGAGCTGGGCAGGAGCTGCCGGAGCAGCCTGCCGGCCCTCAAGAAGACCCCATCCATAGACTCTTCCGACTCCAGCCGGGGCTCCCAAAACGGCCAGGCCTGGGACCCGAGCGGGGGCAGCCCCCGCAAGAGCAGGAAGGTGCACCTGACCCAGTTCGAGCTGGAGGGGCTGCGCTGCCTCGTGGACAAGCTGGAGTCGCTCCCTCTGCACAAGAAGTGTGTTCCCACTGGCATCGAGGACGAGGACGCCCTCATTGCTGACGTCAAGGTAGGCCTGAGAGAGTGCAGGGCACTTCCCAGGGGCAAACTGGGCTTCACCCTCACCCTGCCCCTGTCCTGGGGCAAGATGGGTGTCCTCCTCTTCCTCTGCGTGAGGCTGATGTTACACCTGAGGGACAGCCCTGGGATTTGGGGTTGGGAAAGCAGGAGGGTGGCTGGGCCCTGGCTGGGTCCCTCATGGCTGTCAGTGCAGGAGTGCTCTTTGGTGGTGCAGTTCACTTCCAGTTTTGGCTGTGGACTCTGTGACAGTTGGAGCCTTTTCCTTGCCCCAGGTGAATTTGGCTTTGTTCCTTTGAGTTGTTTGCCCAGGGTGTGACCTGGAGTTATGAGAGTCAGTTATTTTGGGCTGGTGAGGATTGTTGGCGTTTTATTTGCCTTCATCTGTTGGGCTGACCCAATGAGCTTTGGTGTTTTAGGCATTTCAGCACTGAAGTGGGAATGTCAATTTCCCTCTATTCCCCAGAAATCCATTCTAGTCCCTAAAAAGTTACCTTCTGCTCTCCTCCTTGCTGTTGGTGATCTGTACAGCTGCTTGCCTGTACCAAAGCTGCCATCCAGACACAGCCATGCATGTGTCCTTGTCTTTGCCATTGGTTTTATTTCCAAGTGCTGTTTCCTGGGTGTTTTTTGTGGGTTGTTCAGGTAAATCCAGAGCTCTGCTGTGTTTGGAGCAGAGGGTGCAGCTCTGGGGTCCCAGGGTCCTGGCTGAAAGAGTCTAGGTGCTGTTAGGGGCTGCATTTCTGGTTTCCTGTGGCTTTTCGAGCGTCCTGGTGTGTGCTGTGACCTTTGAGAACGTGACACGTGTTTCTGAGCCCTGTATGATGCTCTGGAGGAACCTGAGCTGTGGGCTCTGTGTTTTACCCTGGGACTGGCAAAAGCAGGCTGGTGTTGGGCATTTCAAAGGCAGAGCCTTCAAGGTTGTTGGTGTTCAGTTGGAGTTTGAGACCTGATCAAAGAACTTGTTAATGTTTTGGAGGTAGTAGAGGTGTGCCTGTGGTTTTGGTGTGACCCACCTGCCCCTGTGTCCGACTGTACCTCGCAGATGAGCTGTGGGTGAGAGCCTCTGTGGTCCCAGACAACTTCCCTGAGGATTTGCTCCTTAAAGCTGGCTGTCCTTGGAGGTTTGGAAGTATCTTGAGCTGCAGAATTCCATCCCTCAGGACTGGCATCCTCAAGGCGTGAGGATCCTTAGTCACCAGCCTGCAGTGGCTGGAGAAAGTGGGACAAGTTTGTCCAACCACAGCAAACCTTTACTTTCAAAACCCATTTTCCATAGAGGTGATGGAAGTGGCCAGTAGAGGTTGGCTTGTAAAGCCTGAGAATGGCTAAGACATTTCTAGCTAAAACTTTCCACTGGGGCCACCAATCTGCAGCAGGTACTTTTGTCCTTGTGTCACCAGGTAAGGTCACTGATGGAGCTGGGATCTGGCCAATCTGGGAAAGCCTCACTTTGGTCTGTGCTCCCCACATGGCATTTTCTCATCCAGACTTGCAGGCCTGGCACCTTGATCTGCTCATCCAGTGCCACCCTCTGCTATCTGGTGTCCCCAAGCAAACCAGGAGCAGGAAAATGCTGCCTTTTCCCACAGCCTCTTGCGTGGTGATTGGGATTTCAGGATGTCTGTCTGTTGGGTCACGTGGAGAAATATGTTATATCCTGTCATGAGTTAAAGCTGGAGTGTCACCTGGCGGGATGTGACACTTCGGATGTGACAATGTTGTGCTTCCAGCTCCCTGGCAGGAATTGTCTAAAAATCCTGAGCACGGTGGGGGTCATTGGAAGGATCATTGACAAAGGGAATTTCTGAGAGGTCCTGTTGTCTTTTGACTGCTTCCATCCACCCTTTCCAAGCCCTCTGTGGTGTGCTGGTTTCCATGACTGGATTTGACAGGAGGAGGATGGTTATGAGGCAGCTGACAGCAGGTCTAAAGCCAGACCCCCGCGGCCTGGCATAAACAGGTTATATTTGGGCTCTGCATGGAGCTGTTGGAGCACGAAGGATTGTAGAAACAGGAGAAGGCTCTCCCAGAAGTGCTGATCCTGTCTCCAGGACCTCATCTCAAAGCCTCTGGTGTGGCCATTGCCCATGTACCTGGCTGGGCAATGGGCACAGAGGAAATTTAGTGAGGAATGGGGATGGTATCCTCAGGGATGGGTGAGGAACTTAGGGGTGGCCTGTGAGCTGTGCCAGGAAGGTCTCCCACGGTGGGATGGCAGCACTGGGCACGCTCCTGCCTGTGGGTCGCAGAGAGCCCGTGCCAGGCGCCCGAGGGTGTCACTGGTGGCACAGTTGGTGACAGTCCAGAGCCAGGTCGGCATGCGACTGGCTTCCTGGGAACACGGAGCTGTAGTTGCCTGCAGATGCTTTGGATGCATCCGAAGTGGGAGCAGCCGCTGCTCCCCTGTGCTGTTTGGCTTTATTTCAGAAGTTTCCTCCATTTTAATTGCGGTGTGAAGCTGGGGGGCGTCTCGGGGGGGCTGGGGCTGCTTGGGGACACCTTGATCGACCGGCATGGATCTGTCCCCCTCTAGCGGTTCGGTCCCCGGTGCCTTTGGGAATGTGGCTGCTCCCAAACTTGGCTGGCGGGATGTTTGTCCCTCCAGCTCGGGAGGCGGGGGTGCAGACCCTGGAGGGAGCTGCGAGGGGGATGACCCTTGCCCACATTCCAAAGCCCCGCTCGCTCCAGCGGGGTCTCCCAGATCCCAAACCCGCCTCGGAGCAGACAAAAGAAAGGCGCCGGGGAGGCTGGGCCTGAGCGGGACGGGGTAAGGGCTCTCGGCCACGCTCTGCCCGGCCCCGGGGAGCCCGGCCCCGGCCTCTCGGATTGCGGCGGCGGAGGGGAGGGAGGGATCCCGGGGAGGCCGGTGGGCAGCGCCGCCCGGACCCTGCGCCAATCCCCGCCGTCCCGGCCCCTCCCGGCGCTGCAGCAGCGCGGCTCTGCCCTCCGCTCCCTCGCTCCCTTTTTCTCTTCTGCCATCTTCCCGTTGCAAAGCATTGCTGGGAACCGCATGTGGGTGACGCAGCAGCATTGTCTCCGGCTCAGGAAGCTGCCGCCGCCGCCGCTGCCCAAGGGCTCGGGAGGAGCACGCGGCCGCCGGTGCGGCTGCCGGGGGCGGGGAGGAGCCGGGGGCGCTCGGGGCGGGGGGCGCAGCTGCTCCCCCAGCCATGTCCCCGAACACCGGGGGTCCGGCGGGGGTCTGAGCCAGCCCCCGGAGGTGTCCGGGGAGAGGGGAGGGGGCCCCAGCCCTCGCAGTGCGGGCACCGAAACAAAGAGGGCTCGGCAAACTTCACCCCAGAGTCTCGGCAGCTCCGGAGGCGCAAGGTCAGGCAGCTGGCAATGCTCGTGGCGTGGGGAGGGGACGCGCGGGGACGCTCCGATCGCGGACAGGGTGGGAGGGGACCGCGGGGGGACCCCTGCTTCCCCGGAGGGGTCCCTGGCCGGTGCTTGGGCTCACCTCTCCCTTCCCCGTCCCCGGGCGCGCTCGCCGGCACCGCTGCCGGGGCGCTCCGGCCGCGTGCTCGCAGGGTCCCCTCCGCCGCGTCCCCCCGGCCACAGCGCCACGGGGCACAGGGGACCGGGGGACTCTCTCCCACCCCGGCTCCGAGCCGGATGCAGCCGCAGGACCCGGGAGCCCCCGCAGTCCCTCGGCTCGCTGGCGGGGAGCGTGCCTGAGCCGCTGCCACCCCCGCCCCGTCCCCGGTGCCACGGGCAGGGGGACGCTGCGGTCCCACGGATGTCCGTGTGGGAGCTCCGAGCCCTGACCTTTCCCTCGGCGTGTGCTCGTGGGGAGGCGGAAGGTCTGAAGGCGGCACGCTGCGCTGCCGGGGAGCCCAGGGGAGGCTGCGGCTTCCTGCCTCCCCAGATGCCCGGAAAACCGGGCAGGGGGCATGGCGGGCACCCCGTGCCCTGGCCCTGCCTGGCAGCGGGAAGCACCGCCCGCCGGGATGCCGGCAGGAGGCTCCTGCCTGTGTAACCATGGCAACGTCAAGTAAATAAAGCACCTTTGCAACCGGCAAATTCGGTGGGGAGTGGATGTGAGGAGGGGGCTGCGCTGGAGGGGGCTGCAAGGACCGGGGTGAGCGCGGGAGCCCCGTGCACCGGGAGCGAGGGGCTGTCGCGCCGGAGGGCAGCGTGCCAGTCTGTGCCAGTCCGGTCGGTGCCGAGGGATCTCTCCCTCAAAGTCAAAGCCAAACCCCGAGGCAGCGCGGGGGAGCAGCTCTCGGCTACCGGCAGCTTGTGCCAGGCCACGGAGGGGGTGCTGGGGCACCACATCCTGCTGCCCCATGCCCGGGGAGCAGCTGGGGGAGCAACGCTGGTGAATCCTCCCCCCAAAATCCCCCCAGAGTGCCGAATCTTGGCGTTCTCCCCCTCTACCACCGCCCAGCGCGGGGCCTCGGGGCTGAAATGCAGTTGATGAAAGCGCTGGTGCAGATCGACTCGACAGAGCTTGTCTGTCTCATGTGGGGAGGAGGGATGGTTGCTGGCGGGCGTGGGGAGAGGAGGGCTCCTTCCCAGCCGCCTTTGAAGCATGCTGGCCTTGGCATCTGGTCGGAGCCTGCTTCGCTGGCGGGAGCCGTGTTTCCCTCTGCTCACACCTGTGCTTTTTGTCTCTCTGCTGTGTTCCCCCACTCCTCTCTCTCCATTAGCTGCTGTTGGAAGAATACGCGAACAGCGACCCAAAACTGGCACTTACAGGCGTCCCCATCGTCCAGTGGCCCAAGAGAGATAAGGTAGGAGTTGCAAGGAGGGGACCCAGATGGGTGTCGCGTGTTGAGTCGTTTCCCAGGCCTGGGGTGTGGTGGCACCGCTTCCATACCCGCCTCGGGAGCAGTGCCAGGGTGGGACGTGGGGTGCAGCCACCTCCATGGCACCGCGGGCAAACCCGGAGGTCTGCACCGTGCCGGTTATCCCAGCTCAGCTGATGGGTGGTAACCGGATCAGCCCCAGCTGCTCCACGTTCTCCAGCCCTTTGGTTGCTGTTGGAGGACATGGAACCTTGTCGTGGGAGGAAGGGGTGATCCTGCTCTCCAAGCAGCTCTAAGGATTGATAAGGGAGACCTGGATGGCCAAGGAATGTTGTGTGTCAGGGAAGGTCTCGCTGTGGCAGAGGTGGGTGAGGTGTGGGGTTGAAGGTCAACAGCAGTCCAGCCCCTCGCTGTGAGGTGAACGTGTCCCTTGTGTCCCTGTCCCTGTGCTGTAGGATTGGATCTTACAACCCCAAGCAAGGCAGCTCTCTGCTGGGAGTCTCTCCCTGTGGATAGCAGCCAGCTTTTCAGCACTGGGACCTTTCCATGCATCCCTGCCCTTCCCTGTCCAGCTGTGCTCATAACCCAGGGCCCACAGCTGGGCTGCAGCCTGGGCTGAGCTCACTGGGCAGACGGAGGCACGGAGCAGCCGGACTTCCCCTCCGCAGGCTGCCTTCCTGTGGCCTGCCAGGATGGCTCCCAGAGGTCACTGCTTCCTTCCTGCCAGGAGATGGGCTCACAGGCAGGCTGTGGGAAGAGCAGGACCCCATCACACTGGGAAGGGTGGGTAACACCCCGTTTGGGAGTCTGGAGACAAATGAGCCTCTCAGATTGCCCTGTGGAGGCGCCCATCTCTGCTTGCCTGCCCTGCCCAGGGGATCCAGCGTGATCCTTGTGCAGCACAAGCATCTTGGGCAGCTTTTCTGGGAGAAGTGACCTGGAGATGTCTGCATGCTTTGGGTGCAGCACTCCGAGGCTTGGCACATCCCCAGTCCCGTCCTTGTGCTGGGGTTTTTGGGAGCCTGCCCTTCCCCAAACCCATCAGCTGTGGTGCACATCCCAGCACGGCCAGTGCCAGAAGGATGCTGCAGCCAGCAGATTTCCTGTGAGGGCTGATGGGATGCAGGGTGACAGCTGGAGAGCTGTGCTGTCCTACCTGCACTGTAAACAAGGAGGGTGTGGGTGTTCCCAGCGTGCCTCGAGTTGGGGAAAGAGTGGCCAGAGCTGAGTCCCGTCCCCTTGCGCAGCTGGCAGGGTGACACAGAGAGGACAGCCCTGGTGGACCTTGCCTCAGAAGGGAAGGGTGGATGTTGTTGGAGCACCATGACACTTTTGGGACTCAGCAGCCTTTTTCAGACCCATCTGAGCCCTGACAGGGGGTGAGAGGAAGGGGAGCTCTCGGTGTGGAGTGGTGTGAGGGATTAGGGAGTGTGCTCCAGGAGAACTGCCACGTCAGCGCTGATCCAGGCACGTTGGCTGCAGAGCACTGAGGGAGCAGAGCTGCTCTCAGGCACATTATCCAAAATCCCAGTGCCAGATCCAGGGATCAGAGCCTTCCAGATCCCAGCAGGACGCAGCGCTTCCTTCCCCTCACCCAGTTGCCTCTCTCCCTGTCGGCAGCTGAAGCTCCAGGCCCGGCTGCGGGTGCGCCTGCCCACCATCCCCATCACCAAGCCGCACACCATGAAGCCCACGCCGCGCCCGACTCCCGTCAGGTCCACGGTGTCTCCCATCGTGTCGGGCGCCCGGCGGAGGCGGGTGCGGTGCCGGAAATGCAAGGCCTGCATGCAGGGCGAGTGTGGCATGTGCCACTACTGCAGGGACATGAAGAAGTTCGGCGGGCCCGGCCGCATGAAGCAGTCCTGCGTCCTCCGGCAGTGCTTGGCGGTGAGTCCAAGTTGGATTCCTGGGGGATAGCTGGTTGTTTCTCCATGGTTCAGGTAGTTGGGGGGGAAAGGTGGAAGGCTGTCCCGCCTTGCCCCTGGTTTCAGCCCTGCTTTCCGTTGTAGCCCAGGCTGCCTCACTCGGTCACGTGTGCACTTTGTGGGGAGGTGGATCAGAACGAGGACTCGCAGGACTTTGAGAAGAAGCTCATGGAGTGCTGTATCTGCAATGAGATCGTTCACCCCGGCTGTCTGCAGGTGAGCAGGGCACATGCTGGGCAAAGGGGGCTCTGCTGTGGGGCTGGGCTGCTGCTGACCCCCTCCTCTTGTTGCAGATGGATGGGGAAGGGCTGCTCAACGATGAGCTCCCCAACTGCTGGGAGTGCCCCAAGTGCTACCAGGGTGATGACACAGAGAAGGGCCAGGTAAGGAGCTGTGCTGGGGCGAGGCAGGATCTGTGCCCTCCATCCCTCCCACTGCGTCCTGCCAGGGATGTGTTCAGCCAGCATGGGCTGGAGTTGGGCAGTGACCAGTGAGGATGAGGACCATGGGGGTGCAGCACCTGGGGGGCCTGGGCACATCCTGCTGCCATGTGATCCTTAGATAGGTCACTGTAAGAGACACTGGACTGTTAGGCACAGAGTGGAAGCCACCCCCAACCTCAAGGGGCACCCCTTTTGAGAAGGGGGTAGGACAATATTTGTTGCTGGGTGTGGGTGGACCAGAGCTACTTAGATGAGCTGTTAGGAAGAAATTACTGTGAGGGTGGTGAGGCCCTGGCACAGGTTGCCCAGTGAAGCTGTGGATGCCCCATCCCAGGAAGTGTTCAAGGCCGGGTTGGATGGGGCTTGGAGCAACCTGGGATAGTGGGAGGTGTCCCTAAGTTCTCACCCAAACCATTCTGTGATTCTACTGGGCACTGCTGGTGCAGGTCCTGCCAGCACTGTGGTATTTCTCTGGGGAAGAGGAGAGGGGAAAAGCCTTCCCCAGGCCCCAGTCCCGCTAACCAGCTTCACCACTTCCCTGCAGAAGCGGAAAGTGGAGGAGAGCGACGACGACACGGCGCAAGCCAAGGTGCTGCGGCCCCTGCGGAGCTGCGAGGAGCCCCTGACCCCCCCGCCCAACTCGCCCACCCCGATGCTGCAGCTGATCCACGACCCCGCGTCCCCCCGCGGGGTGGTGACGCGCTCGTCCCCGGGGGCCGGGCCCAGCGAGCACCACAGCGCCAGCCGGGACGAGCGCTTCAAGCGCCGGCAGCTGCTGCGGCTGCAGGCCACGGAGAGAACCATGGTGCGGGAGAAGGAGAACAACCCCAGCGGCAAGAAGGAGCTGTCGGAGGTGGAGAAGGCCAAGCTGCACGGCTCCTACCTCACCGTGACGCTCCAGCGCCCCACCAAAGATGTCCACGGCACTTCCATCGTCCCCAAGCTCCAAGCCATCACGGCCTCCTCGGCCAACCTGCAGCACTCGCCGCGCGTGGTCGTGCGCCACGCGCCCGCCAGGATGCCCCTGCGGAGCGGGGGCGACGAGGAGGCGGCCGCCGAGGAAGAGGAGGAGGAAGAGGAGGAGGAGGAGGAGAACGCGGAGGAGGGGGGGGCGGCCCGGCTGAACGGGCGCGGGGGCCGGGCGCAGGAGGGCGAGGAGAGCTGCGTCCAGCGCGAGGTCTGGATGTCCGTGTTCCGCTACCTCACCCGCAGGGAGCTCTGCGAGTGCATGCGGGTGTGCAAGACCTGGTACAAGTGGTGAGTGTGGGGGCACGTCCTGGGGGCTGGGGGCACGTCCGTGGTGGGCGTCCAGAGGGAACCGGGGAAGGATCTCGCCTCGGTGCCCTCCTGTCGCTCCCCAGAGCCTGGCAGCGTCACTGTAGCCAGAACTGGTGCCTCTGCCATGTGTGCACCCATCTCTGTTGGTCCCTTCTGCCTTTCTCCTGTCCCCTCAGCCGTCCCCTGCCCTGTCCTTGCGAGGTGTCCAGGCGCTTCCCTCGCCCATCTCCCTGATGGTGCTCGCCCTTCCTGGCCTGCCGCGCTGCCTCGCCTCCCAGCAGGCAGGGAAGGCAGGCTGAGGCGGGATGGGTTTGCTGGCTGGAAGTGCCTCGGGGGGCAGCAGGCCCGAAGACAATGCTGGCACCGGGACAGCTGTGCATGGAGGGCTTGGGAACAGACGGGAGTGGAAACTGGGAGGTTTCTAACAGCCGAGCAGCAGGGATGGCCTGCTTTGATCAGCAGCTGGTGGCAGTGCTGTGGCAGAGGGGTGTCTCCTCGCCTGCACCTTCAGGGGCTCAGCTAAGCTACCATCGGGTCCTGGCTCTCCACAAACTCCCATGGGAGAGGAAGAGTTCACTCCTGGCAAAGCAGCGAGCTCTGCTGGGGCTGTGGGGTGGGACACACAGTGTGTTTTTCCTGCTGGAAGTAAGGACCCCTAAGATCAGGAGAAACACCCAGATGGGAGAAGCAGGCCTGCAGCTGCAACTTGGAGTCTTGTTTTGTGGCAGCAGAACCCTGCTGGGGCTGCTCAGGGTGGCCGGACACCTTCAGCAACCTCCCATGTTTGGGGAAACCTATGGAAACCAGGAGGAACAGCCTTGTTCTGTGGCTGGGCCCACGCCAGGGCTGGGCTCCTCCCAGAAGCCAGGCAACCTGCTTGCTGTCTCTTACCCCATAGGACTCTTGGGCCTCAACTTTCAGCCTTGTCCTTGTCCCCAGGTGCTGTGACAAGAGATTGTGGACAAAGATAGACTTGAGCAGGTGCAAGTCCATCACTCCCCAGGCGCTGAGCGGCATCATCAAAAGGCAGCCGGTCAGCCTCGACCTCAGCTGGACCAATATCTCAAAAAAACAGCTTACATGGCTTGTCAACAGGCTGCCAGGTGAGTGTGGGCTGGGGAGGGGTCCCTTCCTCTGCCACCAGCCTGCTCCAAGGCTTCCTGAGGGCTGGATCGTGGGGAGAGACACCCTGCAAGCCTGGGAACTCCTGGGTGCCTGGGTCCCATCACCCAGCAGATGTCCCAGCCCAGGCAGGGAGGGGACCTGCTTCCTCGTGTGCCTGGAAAAAGATGGTGGAGATCTGGGATGCCTCGGAGCCGACCAAACCCGTCTAACTTGTTACCTGCCTCCCTTCTGCCAGGCCTGAAAGACCTCATCCTAGCGGGCTGTTCTTGGTCTGCGGTCTGTGCTCTCAGTACCTCCAGCTGCCCCCTTCTCAGGACCCTCGATCTTCGGTGGGCAGTAGGAATCAAGGACCCTCAGATCCGGGACTTACTCACGCCTCCAACAGACAAACCCAGTAAGCTGCCGCCGCCCTGGGGCTGGGTGGGCTGCACAAGGGAAGGTCCCCAGGGCAGCGTGTCCAGCGCCTTTCTCCCTCTCCCTGTGCAGGTCAGGACAATCGCAGCAAACTCCGCAACATGATCGACTTCCGGCTCGCCGGGCTGGACATCACGGACGCCACGCTGCGCCTGATCATCCGCCATATGCCCCTGCTCTCCCGCCTCGACCTCAGCCACTGCAACCACCTCACGGACCAGTCGGCCAACCTCCTCACCGCCGTGGGCTCTTCCACACGCAACTCCCTCACCGAGCTCAACATGGCAGGTGGGTGCCCTGCTCCAGGCGCCGCCTGGGTGTCCCCTCGCGGTGCCGGGTCTGGAGGCGTCCCCCTCACGCTCCCCGCGCTCTCCCCGCAGGCTGCAATAAGCTGACGGACCAGGCCTTGCTGTACCTGCGCCGCATCTCCAACGTCACCCTCATCGACCTGCGGGGCTGCAAACAGATCACCCGCAAAGCCTGTGAGCACTTCATCTCGGACCTGTCCATCAACAGCCTCTACTGCCTGTCCGATGAGAAGCTGATCCAAAAAATCAGCTAGAGCCCCTTCCCGGGGCAGACTGAGGAGAAGGAAAAGAGCCCATCCCACCCCTGTCGGAGAGCCGCTCCTCCACCTCCCCCCCTTGCCCTCCGGGTCCTGCCGCTGCCTCCCACCCGACTCGGCAGGCAGGGCCGCCGCTGGCCTCGCTCCGCTGTCCTTCCTCCTCCTCCTTCCCCGGGACTTCTGCCGAGGAAGATGTCCCGCCAGGCTGGCCAGTACCAGAGGAGGAACGGGCACATGGCGGGGAGCCTCGGCCCGGAGGCTGGCCGCTCCCGAGGCGGGGGCTGTAACCGAGGCCTCTGTGCAGAGAAACGGGGCACCCTCTCCCCCCAGCTTTCCCCCTCCTCCCCGTCGTCTCCTTGCCTTGAAACACTTGTCACTTCCCCGGTAGCACAAAGATTGAGGGTCGAGGTCTCTCCAAGGAAGCGGGAGCAGAGCCAGAACGCCCCGTCCCCCTCGGTGCCACCACCAGCTCGGTGCTCCCCTGCGCTCTCCCCCCTTTCCCTTTCCTTCCCCTTCCCCTTCCCGTTCCCTCGTTCTGGCTGCAGGGACTGCTATCCATCCCCCTCCTCCCCCACACATCCGGGCGGTTCTTGGGGTGCCCAGGGCAGGAGCCCCGTGGCCGGGCTGTCCCGGGAGCAGGGGCTGGGGGATAATTCGTCTGTCCGAGGGGATGGAGCAGGGGAGGACCCACAGGTACACCAGAGCTCAGGGAGGACTCGGGAAGCATCAGCCAGGGGTGAGTGAGCACGGGGCGGGGACAGGAGCTGCCTCCTCTTCCTCCCCAGCTCCCGGCACCACGAAGCACTCTGGGGCCGGAGGGGCGAGGGCTGCTCCGCGGCCCGGGACCGAACTGGCATCGTCCTCTCCTTCCTCCCCCCACCCCCCTTTTCGCTGCCGATTTTCCTTTGCAATGAATGGTTGGTCCAAAGAACCTCTCTCTAGGGCAGCAGAGAGCTTTTTGCACTTTAAAAAAAAACAACAAAAAAAAAGACAAAAAAACAAAACAGCAACAAAAAAAAAAGACAACAAAAAAAAAACGGAAAAAAAAAAAAAGGAAAAAAGGTTGGAATCTTCTTTTTCTGGGTCACTATTTTATTTCCCTCCCTGTCCTGCCTGTGCCTGGACGCTCCCCCTCTCTGTCCCCCCGGTGTCAGCACCCCGCTCTCTCCCTGGCAGCGCACCGATAGCACAATCCGGGGTGTCCCCTCCGTGCCACCACCGCTCCCCAGCCCCGCAGGGCTCCCGGGAGCAGCCCGCGCCCCCCGCCGCTGCTTCAGAAGCAATAAGGGAGGAGAGGCGGCCCGCGGGCCTGTCCCCGGCAGGGGGACGCGAGGGGACGAGCCCGCAGTGCTGGGACAAGGGGCAGTGCGGCCGCAGCGGAGCCGGGGGGCTCGGAGCAGGAAACCCCCCCAGGCGAGAGGAGGAGCCTTCGGCCTCTCTCGGCCAAAAAAACCCAACTAGACGTCGGATGAATTAAAGCTTTTCTTTTTCCTTTGGATTCCTTTTGAGTTTTGCAACGAGAAAGAAAAATTTCCGGAGCTGGGGTTGAGAGGGGCGAGNTTCCCCGGAGAAATATTGTAAATATCTATTTTTTTGTTGGCGATTTAGAGTCCATCTCTGATGTTTGTGCTTTAAAATTAAATGTAAGCATTAAGGGTAAAAGCAAACCAAGTCTTGCGCTCTCTCAGTTGGGGTTGGGGGTTCTTGGCTCAGGCAGAGGGAGGGCACCTACTTAGCAATTATTTTTGGTTTTATTTTTTCCTTTTTTTTTAAATGTATTTTGGGCTCTTTTTTTTTTTTTTTTTTTTTTTTTTTTTTTTTTTTTTGTTTTGGCTTTCTCACCCCCTGTGTTT